>CM029126.1:265000-770000 GCA_016859345.1 Istiophorus platypterus | reverse complement strand
ACTCAGTAAAATCCCTGATTTTACCTTCAGAGAAATTAAAGGATAATTCAGGTTCTGACTTTTTTATTGAATGTAGTTTTAATGCAAAGTTATTATTAGTGCCGATAAAAGTTCAGTGACCCTTTGCCAACCCTACTTTGTTTCTCCATTCTATAGTTGAAGGTTAATGTTAACAACCACAACAAATGAATCATCATGATTCATGCTAACTAAAACAACAAGACCTTGAATCAATCAATCTGCTTCCTCTTTCTTTGGAACTTCCAGTTACAATTAAATCAATCCACTGTGCTTTGACATGATACAGAGAAATAAATGCTCTGCTGGGTTTTAATGCAGAGACTCCACCTAAATGTTCAGTCTCCTTGTCAGAGGATATTATATTTATTATATTTACTATATTTATATGTTCATCTTTGCTACAAAGAGCCTTATTTTTGAGTGTTTTGGGGAAAATATTATTATGGTAACATTTTTATCTTAAAATATATAGATTTTTTTTCAGCATAAATACATGCAGAAAGAGGTGGTGAGGTGATGTTTCAGCCCTGAGTCATGTCTGCACGACAATCTCTAGCAATAAGTTCTAGCAGGCTGTAAATAGCTGCTCTCCTCGTTCATCCGGAATATGGCAGCTAACACTGAAACAACACCTTTCGGGGGATCCCTGGTCGGAGGAGGTCCTGTCCCCCTGACTAGTCTAAGTCCAGTTCTCCCTCTTCTTTTAGCTCTGGTTTGGTCTCCACCACCTCCTGAGGGAAACCTCTGGCTCTTTAGCTGCTAAATGCTTCTCTATGCTCACCAACTGGTCTCTGACTGGGTCCGTCAGTGGACGGTGGCTGTTTACAGAGGTTACTCTGAAAACATCTGTCTGCTGAATGAGACTGAAACCAATCAGTGAACAGGTGAATCATGAGCTGAAACTCACTGCGAAGGTCTATGATAATTCTAGGAGGGTTAAAACTGAACTGGGTGGGTTATTACACTCAGTGCTGCTTTTTCTTTCATTATTTAAGTTTGTTCATATTCCAGAACTTTAAACTGCATGTGTATGTGTGTGTGTGTTTGTGTGTGTGTGTGTGGCGTAAGATGACACAAAGGTAGTGTGTAAGGTGACAGGGTCAGGTGCATTCAGTTGATGTAAAACGGGAAGTTAGTCATCATAAATGTACAGACATGCTACAGACATCCAGTTTATAATGTCCATCGAAAATAAACGTCCATAAAAATTGTAGAAAGAGATGCTCCTTCTAAATGCAGAACTCCATTTAGAATCGTCCTGTTCTTAAGTGTCCTTGAGTGTCATGAGATCCAGTGACAGTTGTCTGTACATCCACTGCTACACTGCAGACAGGAGCTGGTCACTGCCAAAAACGCAGCTGTCCAGTTGTGTCCACAGTGAAGCTCACTGACCCCATGGACAAGTCACACATCCTGTTTCTGTATAACTCACCTCATATCAGACGGAGGGAGAGAGAATCACTAGAGCAGAGACCCTGTTCACACCGTTTTCACTTTTTCATTTCACACATCTACATCTATTGTAGCCGCTGTAAACACACAAAGTCCAACATGTCGTCCCGGTGAATTCGTGCTGCGGAAAGAGGACGTTCTCCCGAGTTTACCGAGACACTGAGGAAGTGTTTGTATTAACCGGGGAACAGGGGCAATTATCATTTCAAATGATTCAAATTGTTGTTTTGGGTTTTGAGTGAACGGGCCCTTTAGGGAAATGACTCCAGGTTATTATAGGAAGCATCGTGTAAACAGCGTTATGTGAATAATGTGCTCCTGGTGATTACTGGAGCACATTATCAGGGAGGACTTTTCAACCCGCAGAGGTGAAACAATGGCCGCTGCTTTATTTATCTCAGAGAGAACCTCCATCTGCTCCATTGTCCGGCACGGCGCTGCTCATTACCCAGCCCATTATGTGTCTGCAGGACTTCTCAGAGATCAGTCTGGGGAGAATAGAGCCCACCCCCCCGCCGTTTATCTGCGGGCGGCAGCTGCAAGGACACCGCCGGGCACGCCAACAGAAAGCTCGTCGGTGGTGGCCGCCGGACTGAAGAGGCGTCGTGATTTATGTCGTGTCTCTGAGGACGAGGGAAGATGGATGATGGACTGCAGGTTGGTGGATTTACCTGGGGACTCCTCCTCCTCCTCCTCCTCCTCCTCCTCCTCCTCGCGAGGCACGAGCTGACCTTTGACCCCTGGAGTGTACGCCTGCAGCCTCGTTTTCTTGTTCCCTCACAGAGATAATTCAACCTGCAGAGAAACTCAGACACACCAGGCAGCTCCTGCTCATATTTTTCGCCGCTCCGTTGCTTTAATGTAAATTGTTCATGAATGATTTATGGAGTTATGTGAGCGACGCTCGTTCAGTCACAGACTAGAGGCTCCGCCGAGGTGATCAGCCTCTGCAAATGAGAATACACATCATGTTTTACTGTGGCGCAGACTTAATCAAAATGCTAACACCAATCTGTGACCTGCGAGAACGAGACTTTGAGCCATTCCTCAGCGACTTCTCTACTTTTTCCTCCCTGAGCTTGGGTCTAGTTTCACTTATCACTTGTGATAATGTTGACAAACCATCGATGTGCATGACAAACACCTCACAAATATACAGTTTTTAGTCAGAGCACTTTTGTAGGCTTGACTCGCAAAGTGCTTCAGATTCAAATAAGTGAAATGTAGAATAAAATATTAAACCTAACTAAAACAAACAAAATTCAGGCTCTGTAATTATAAAATATTCTCAGTGACAGGGAAGCCTCCCTTATCCGGGACCAGGCCAGAGCTGCCCTGGGACCTCAGACTGGGATTTGGCTTGTGGAGCAAAGACCTTGTTTATCATTGAATGTTGTAAATGGTAACATTTTAAAAGCAGTTCTGAAATGACCAGGTGGCCGGTGAAGAGAGTCTAGGACGTGACCATGTGTCCCTGAGTTAGAGGTTGGGGTTGAGGTCCTGGCCTGGAGACATAAAAGCATGGAAGATGTCCTCTGGGTCGCAGAAGAGGAGAAAGACGAAGAAGCAGCTGAGGTCAGAGTCAAAAGCTCCAACTGGCTGAAATATGTAAAGATTTCACACAACTTAAAAAAAAAACAAAAAAACATAAAATTATTTATGTTCCTTCAGAAAACATACCACTGAATAAACTGTAAGGAGTTTTTAAAAGAATGTACAATATGCAATGACAACTCAGTGGTTACTAGGGCCCCAAAGGCCCCAGCTTTACTCCACATCACGGGGGTCAACCGTGATTTAATTAATCACAATCCGTCATCTAGTTCATTCAGTGCCACAGAAAAACCAAGGAATCTTCTCGTTGGAGACGCTGGTTCCAGTGGATGAACTTCTCACATGAATCAAAGATTGTTGCCACTTAATTTTCTGTCGATCAACTTGATTGGTTAATCTAACTCCTCTTTTCACCTCTGCACTGATTGGTTGGCTTCAGGGGACACAGTATAGCTGGCATTTACGGGGGGGTTGATAGAGGCCTAACAACATATTTTTGCCGTGGGGCCCCCAGGAGCTTAATCCAATGAGGTCAGTCAATATCTCTTATTGGTTATTCCATCCTGCTCAGATATGTCACCTGGCTAACTGGCTCTGGTATCAGTCCTGGTCCAGGTCCAGGTCCTGGTCCAGGTCCAGGTCCTGGTCCAGGTCTTCTTACTGGCCCTGGTCTTGGTTCTGATCTGTAAAGGTTCCTCCTGTGATTCACCTGCAGTCTGAGAACTGGGTTTTAATGAGTCCTTGTATTGCAAGAGGGGCAGGAGGGAATTGGGGGCTGATAGGGGGGGGGGGGGGGGTTAAACTTCCATTATTTCCTGCCCTGATGGATCAACTCCCGATGAGCGTGGCCTAATTTTAAAGAAAGGACGAAAAAAATGGTATTTTTCCTCCAATTCCTTGTTTGGGGGGGGGGGGGGGTTAAAATGCTGGTTTGTGAAAAATAGAGGAGCAACCTGGCAGGTTTCCAGTTCCACTTCAGGCCATTTGGTCTGAGGCCACAGACGATGTATGAAATATTCGTTTTTAACCGGCACGACCTCTAGTTTCCATCTGAACTATGACTGTTGACGTTTCCCTGAGAAACAAATCCTCTCATTGTTTCCTCCTGACAGTCAGATCCGAACAAACCTCTGACTTCGACATAGCAGATATTTTACCTACAACACATCATTTCTCAGTTTTCATGTAAAAATACCAAACATTTCACACTTCAGCTTCTCATTTGTGATAATTCGCTGCTTTTCTTTAACGTTATTTTAAATTAAATTTTAAAAATTTTGAGGTTCGGACAAAAGAAACGTGGAAGTTTCACTCCATGTTCTGAGTTATTGTGACGGCATCTCTTGAAATTTTCTGAAATTTTACTCTCAAGCAATGTTCTGAGAGAATAACCAGCAGATTGATCAATAATGAAAACAATCAGTCATTGGAGTCCTAACGCAAAACAGTAAAGCTAGCTCATCCTTGACTATAACTGTGAGATGCTGCTTACACACCTACACATCAGTGATAATGTAATGATATGTTTACAATTTAAACTACATTTTCCTGGTTAAATTCACTTTTACTTTACAGTGCAGAACCTTCAGCTGTATTTCAGTATTTCACAGTAATCAAGTAAGGGTCATCATCCGGACAATGCTTCAGATCCGGATCTCAGGTTAAAACCAGTGCAGAGGACTGAGACCTGTGTCCATCCACCTCTCGGCTTTAACACATTGTCCAGGGAAGCTCAAAACAGGAATTTCATACCAAAAGGACAGTAAATCTGGAAGATCTGAGGCATCAGCCTTTCCTGGGTTTTTGAGGAAAAATCCCGCTGCAGCCGAGCTCGTCGCCTCTGCTTCTCTCTGGTCTGTTTTTTTTTTTTTTCATCAGGACGAAGCGTCGAACAAAGCCAAGCTCAGACACGACTCTGCTGAAATCTGCCCTCGGAGAAGCCGCGTCAATAATGGGATGGAGATTACACTCCACTTCTGCAGCCCGCCGACACATCGGGGAGATTACAGCCACCAGCTGAAGGGGATGCTAATGCCTCCCAACAGTGACGAGACCCCCCCCCCCCCCGGGGCAAAACAGGGGTGTTAGAGGAGGAGGTGGACTTTAAAATGAGTTTCATAAAGTCAAGCTTCAGTCCAGTGAGTGGTGTGTTCATGCAGGCAGGTGTAGCCGGAGCGTCCCCTGCTTTTATATGGAGGTGTTTTATTCCACAGATTCACTGTGACACATTTAGATTGATTCTTCTGCAGATTTTTTCCATGGTGGAGGTGGGTTGTGGGGGGTTGTGGGGGGGGGGGTACTGGGGTTGATCCGTTCATGCTGTTCGTCCCTGTAGCTTTTCACACTGATCCTCTGACCACACAGAGCACTGAAAGTTGGGTACCTTGATAAAGTGCAGCTGTGAGTCAGGAGTAGTTTCCACAGGCTCTGTGTCTGGTACATGATCGATCCGGCAAACCCCAGGGCTCCCCGTCGGTCTCCTCACCTTTCTTTGGTTCTGTGGCTGTGTTGGGTCGGGTCCAGTTGAAAACACGGGATTCTAGTATTGAACAGGGTTTGGGTTACAAGGCTACAGCTACAGAAAGCACTGAGGGGAAAACTAGTAATGGTCTGTCACCACCTGCGCTCGAAACTTTGTCAAAGAGTTCTTTTTAAGGTATTAATGCTTTTAATAGAAGTGGTCCGAGAACTCAGGTGGTCTGAGGAATCAGGTGGTCTGAGGACTCAGGCCTGGGACCTGAGGTGGTCTGGGGACTCAGGTGGTCCGAGGACTCAGGTGGTCCAAGGACTCAGGTGGTCTGGGGCAGTGGTCCAGTTCAGGCTCAACACATATGGTTTGCATACAAGTGTAACAGCAGTTGTTAAACTGTACAAATCCACTATCACAGAGTCCTGAACCACCAGAGTTCACTTTGAACCGGACCAAGTCCTTTTCAATCAGTCTTCAGGTCTGGTTCTTTGGTCCGTACCAGGGTTTGATCGCCAGCTTTTAACACCAGAACAAACCAAACAGGTTGTTAAGTCTAAATTATACCAGAACCCCCTTTAAGGTGGTTTTGAGTTGTATTTAGGTGACACTGTGGGGTATTATGGGGAGTTTAAGGTGGTATTGCTGTCTGAGTCTGGATACTGTCTCTGTTCAGCTGGAGGAGGCTTTAACCAGTGTTGTAGATATTAATCAGGCAGAGCTGGAGGCTGAGACCTGTGTGTGTGTGTTTGTGTGTGTCTGTGTGTGTGTGTGTGTGTGTTAGAGAGAGAGAGAGAGAGAGAGACTTTCAGAGTAAAGCCAGGACTGGTTAGGTCCAGGGATCAGCTCTTATGTTCAGGTCTGGTGATCAGGTCCTGGTGTTGAGAAAGACTCAAAAAGCTAAAAAGGAGCTTGCAGGTTGAATGATCTTCCATTGATAAGTCAATAGAAGTGAATGTGAGTGTTCATATTTACTGTACATACACAATTCTCAACTAATATCTAATATTTTACCAGAATGTTGAACTATTCCTTTCTCACCTGTGAGTGACAGGTGATGGGAGGAAGATGTGAAAACACTGTCAGACTGAACTTGGGGCAGCTGACGACATCTAAATGTCTTTAGTGTCCTTTGGTTTTATCAAGAATTCAATATTGGATTGATGAAGGATCCATTTAGAACATGATGAGTTATTGAGCTAATTCAACAAATCATTTCAGGATCACATATTATGTATTTTTTTTCTCTTTAACGTCAGGATCCCCAGAGTCCATTAAATCTGACGAACATATATTCCTGAAAATAAGATTTTCAACATAAAAGATTATGTAAATGTGACAGTTGTCATCAATGGATAATGATTCATTATGATAAGACCAGGACCAACTGGCTCTTCTTACTTTTCTGTTTTCTACGTCTGTCATCAGCTGGTGAAGATGATTCATTTTTATAGCATGATAAGATGCATGTAGCCATCAAAATAATGAAAAAAAAGCATATTTCCTCCAAACAAACTCAGTCCGAAGCCACAAGTGCTGGAGAGGAAACTAAAACCTGCAGGTTCAGGACTTATCTCCTGTTTAGTCACAAGTCTGGTCACTAGTGAGAAGTGTTCCTCAGAGAACTCTCTGTTCTTCATTCTGCTTTCCAATGAAATGTGAAGGTGAAAGAATTGGGCCTCAGATCCTCAGCTGTTCAGTAAATAAAACCCAAGATCTGCACATCAACCAGCGACTAATTAATGTGTTTGAACAAAGAGAAACCGGCCGAGTGATCAGCGGGCTGGTAGGCGGAGCCTGCTGATCAGGTGGGATCCCCTGCACCTGTGTGTGGCTCATATAAAAGCCTCAGTCTGTTGGGGCAGGTTGGATTGTTTGTTCAGTTTATCGTCGCTGCTCAGAACCTTCAGTCAGAATAAAAACATCAGCGTCGTGGCTGAAGTGAAGATTTTCTCTTTTTGTTTTTAGCTGACGTTGGTCAAGTTTCACTCCCCAGCCTCTAAAGTCGAACAAACCACAAGAACATGATCCACAGTGCAGAACGTTAATGTCAGTAAAACACAACGACCCTGTCGGTCTGAAATCACCTGTTTACTGCTTAGGTCACTAGATTCACTGCCCCTTTGTGGGTCAGGCACATGCTCGCTCCCTCGCTCTCGCAATGTCGTTAATTAAAAATTTACACAGTAGCATCACATTCAAATCTCAACTTCAGCATCAACGTAGTCGAGAAATCCAGCGTGTTTAGAAACAAAGGGTGAACTGGGTGAACTCCATCTGCTGAGGAAGACAATGTAACGGTGTAAAAAGCTCCAGGATGGCGGTTGAGTGGAGGCTCTTTGTCGACTGTTGTGTAACTGTCGCAGCAACTGAAGCCAAATTTCAACTATGTCACCAGACGGATTGAAAAAAAACAGTTCCGCAAACTCCAGGTTACGTCCAACAATGATGAACTGGAATTTTCTCCGATCACAGCATTTTTAAAATTATTTATTTCTACAACATCTGTACATGGAGCATAAGTTGTGGTTAAAGTTATATGAAGATCATGATTACTGATTTTAAAATGTCACGACCATTTGGTATTTTTTTAGCTTGAACGTGTCTTCGTGAGTTGAACAAATGCATCTGGTCCACTTTGGAGAAAGCTGAATTCAGAGACCTGTTCATATTTTAGCTCTTCAGCTGCCTGTGACTCGTCACCACCTATTTTAAAATCGTGTGGCTGAATTTTGCTGTGTCGTTCTGGTGCAATCTGATGAGATTTCCATCCCCGACACCGAACATAACGAGCTGCAGAATAAGAGCAAATGGTGTTAATACAGATTAAAACTGCAGCATATGGCAGAAATAATCTGCGCCCGGCATCCTCAGGTCTTTCAGGAATCCTCCGCTGAGATGTGTTTCTGATATTTATTATGATTTTGAACCGAAAACTTTCATCTCGGTCTCATGGCAGCGGAAACGTTCTAATCTGTTCTATTTCTGGGTCGAATCCTGTTATTTCAATAAAATGAATTTTTCTTTCGGAGTCTCTAGATGACAAGTTGCTGTCTCACTAATACATAGCATTATCATACATTACCATGGTTCTTACACAGTATTAGATCAGCCTTCTCTGCTCTTTTCTTCCTTCACCCTCTTTTCTTGAGGTTTCTTTTTTCTTACATGCTTTTATTTTTCCTCTCCTTTTTTTCACACTTGGCTTCTTTCCCTCTCTCTCTCTTTCTCTGTCAGCTTCTCCTATAATTAAAAAGAATCAGATTTAAAAAAAACTCTCCGACCCACTGGTTTCTGCTTTATTTCATCGCTGCTATTTTTCAGTTTTCCGAGCTGCTACTATACAAATATTACAATTGGTTAATTATTCAGATATTTCTTTGAATTAATGATGATGATGGTACATCTGGAAGGAAGAATCCATTACACAAAGGGGAATCCTGCGGCCAGATTTGTGTGTGTGTGTGAATATGATAATGAATTTCCTCTGTGGAGCAGTGAGCTGTCACTCAGCTCTGCTCTCTCATCTTGTTCCAGTATCAGCAGCTGTCAGCAAACACGACGCCGCTCATCTGTTAATGACTGAAAACACTCATCCTCATCTCCCAAGAGAAGAAATGCTCGGCAGACGCCAAAGATTTGCACTTAAATTTCCCTGTGAGTTTGTAGAATATGTAGAATATTTTCCAGCGCTGGCCAAAAGTATGCGGACGGCCGAACACCGGCCCCGAATGTGACAGAGGAGCCATGTTTGTTACGGTGCTGCTCTGACAGCCTCCGCTCTTCTGGCTTCAGTCTGTCCACCAGACGTTCAAACTTGCCTCCTTCCACCAGGAACTAAGTACATTTACTCAATTACCACATGTTCTGGTACTTTACTCCGTTTTATGAACCTACACTACATACCAGTGTGTTTCAGAGGGAAGTATCATACTTTGTGCTCCCATCTACCTGAGAGTTACTCTGCACCTAAAATTACCTTCACTTTGAACAACTATAACATTAAAATGCTTTCTCCCCATCTGTGTGTCAGTAGGGAAGATAATGATGGATTAAATCTGTCAGTATACTTTTATATTAAGATGCTGAGCTGAGTTTAATTTGAGAAACCATACAGAGATAACACAGCCAGACCAGATCAGTTTCTGTATATAAATAAATGCATCAACAATCAGATGACTTCATGACATCAGTGTAAAAAAATCCTGTAACTCTGGTGTTCTATTACCATGAAGCTGCTTAACTTGCAACATCACCAGCAAATGGTCTGATACCATGTTAAACAAATAGATTTGTCCCCACGAACGGCACATAAAATCTACTGTGTCTTACTTATGCATCGTCACACCGACCAACCAAATGCCTCCGTGATAGTAAGTCCAATAATATAAATATACTGACAATATACTCGGAGGTAACTTGTGATACTTTCAGTACTTTTAGCTGATAATACTTTACTTTCACTGAGGTGATAATCTGAATACAGCACTTTTACTCTGGTGTAATGATGCTGAGGTAGAGGATCCGAACTCCCAGTCAAACACAAGGCCACTGATGTCGGTGATCAGGTCTGGTGATCAGGTCCAGGGATCAGGTCTTGCGTTCAGGTCTGGTGATCAGGTCCTGGTGTTGAAGTGATCAGGTCTGGTGATCAGGTCAAGGGATCAGGTCTTTTGTTCAGGACTGGTTAGGTCCAGGGATCAGCTCTTATGTTCAGGTCTGGTGATCAGGTCCTGGTGTTGAGGTGATCAGGTCTGGTGATCAGGTCCAGGGATCAGGTCTTACATTCAGGTCTGCTAATTAGGTCCAGGGATCAGGTCTTACGTTCAGGTCTGATGATCAGGTCTGGTGCATCAGGTCTTAGGTTCAGTCTGGTGGGTGTCCAGGATCATCTTATGTTCAGGTCTGGTTAGGTCCAGGGATCAGGTCTTACGTTCAGGTCTGGTGATCAGGTCCTGGTGCATTACCGTCAGCAACTGTCAATCAGAGGAGTTTAGCATAAACTGTCGGCAGGATGTAACACATCTAAACCCAAACTAATCTCTTCTACTGTTAGTTTTGTTACTTGTTTTGAATTTACACTCATTTCATTTACACTTGTTTACACTCCTACTGCCTCCAGGAAGTAGCCATATCCCCTATACATGAAGTATTTGAACCCTAAATACTGTTAAACTCACTCAGTGCAGGTGGTGGCTGACTGAATCACGTTTATCCCTCTGGGTTTACCGTAGATGTGATCCTGACCCGACTTAGCCACTGCTGGCACCAGCTCTGGTTCAGACTCGCTACCCTGGACTCTGGCCCGACTCAGCGCCGCTACCGGTTGGTGTTGGACCACAAGGCTCGGGGCTCGGCTGGTACCGCCAGATCCGAGACCTCCACCAGACCACAGTACAAACTCTGCTTTTTGTCCATTGCCGAACACGTCATCTACACTCTCTGGGGATTGTGCATCAACTTAAACAACACATGAGCACAATGCTCAGCTCAGAAAGAAACAGATAAACATCTTCATTTTCAAATTTAATCTGCAATCAAACCCTGACCAGAGCATAACTCAAGCCTCCCTTCATCGGGACTAAGTGGCCAAAATCAGGAAAAACTTATCCAGACTAATTAAGGAAACACAGGAAGAGGGGAAGGAACTGCAAAACAAAAAGAGGAAAGATCAGAGAGGCGAAAAGTTGCTCAAGCTTTGGGCCGTTTAATGCATCAGATCATTTGAATTTCACAGCTTAGTCTGATGTTTCTTTTTTAAACATGTGGAAAACCTGAATCTGTCCGGACCGGGCTGAAAAAAGGAGTTTATTTTTGTCTCGGCTGCTGTCGGCTCTTGTCTTTTGAAATGACATCATCTCCATGGAAACAGGGCTGGAGATGATGACTGTAAACACAGTGTTCAGCTCCTCACACGTTAGTCGGTTTTCAGACCCTCTGTCAGCGGCCGAGCTCTGTTAGATGTTACTTAAGAATTCTTTTTATTTTGGATGGAACTCCGTCTGGTAATATCAGGGAGCCGAACACCGGCTTCCCATTGGCTGCCCCTCATTAACCTCTTCGTTAGCTGACTGCGCCTCCTGCACTCGTCTGACAAGATAATTAAAGACCTGCTGAACCTGCTTTAATTGAAACAGTTTTGGCGAAGACCCGGCGGGTCGTGGCGTTTCAGAGATGTGGAGTTTTAGAGAAACAGCAGCCGAAGGTCTCAGCCATTGTTCGGCTGTTTGTGACTCAGATTCACTCCAGACGGAAGCTCTTGCTGAGTCCTAGCAAAAGAGGTGGAAAGTTTGGCCTAGAAACTTTCACTCAGTGGAAACTTTGGTACAAGAGTTTTTCTTCAGTTTGTAGATCTTTTTGGCTGCGCATACGTCTGACATATCTCAACAACTGTTGAATGAGATGTGATGAAATATGGTTCAGACATTCATGGTCCCCTCAGGATGAACCGTTGTAACTCTGCTGATCCTCTGACTTTTCCTCTGGTGCCACCATCAGGTAATGAGTTGAATTTGTCCAACACCTTGGTTGACACCTGGAAAACTATTGTCATTCCCATCATCCTCATCTGTTCTTTGTTTTTAATGGAACATGTAGACGCTCACATTTCTGAGAGACACTTTTGTGACACGGTTTATTGCCGCTGTTCACCTGCTGGTGGTGGAGGTACAATGATTCTCCAGAGTCCAAGCTGCTCTAGTGCCAGATAAACCCTCAAACTCGTGGATCTGTGAATTAAACCCAGATCAGATTCCATGTGTCACCTCAATATCTCCAAATCAGCAGCTCGTCAGACTCCCCTGACGCTGACATTTAATTTGACTTCAGTGATGGAAGACAGATGGTAGGAGAGGAGAAACCGTTAATGTAGCTTCATCAGAGCTGCAGGAGCCGATGAGACTCAACTGACCAGAAATATAATCTCAACTATCACATTTCAGCCCAATAATAACCATCTGACAGGAGGTCCAGTCAATCCCCTGCAGTTAATTGGCTGAAAGACGCCTGGGTTTTATTAACTGTCAGTTTTAAAACTCACAGTTTCATTAGGTTTTTAATGTGCTGAAACTTCAGCTCAATGAAAGCAAAGTGCTGCTCCCCCTACCTGGCGTCCTTTTGTTCAGTTTGTCTGAAACTTCCTGTTAGGCATGGGACAGCAGATTGACAGCAGAGGCTGCAGACGTTTAGACTGACAGACAGAAATAAGTTAATAGGGCATTTAAAAATGGGCTGGAGGTGAGATAAGAGACAGGAGCCCAGGAGAAGAAATCAATAACTCATCCCTAAAATTAGCTAATTACATTTTTTGAGCCATGGCTACCTTTCAGATACTTGTACATTAACACACACACTCACACACAGACACAGAGTGTAAAGTCTTGTCTGTGAGCATCAGAGTCTTGCGAGCGTGTTCGCATTAAGCTCATAACTCAACCCCCGGTGAGGCAGGGATTATTTTCTAATTTTTCATTTCGCTGACGTATAGAAATGTGGTTTGTTTCCAGAACGATGTGTTTCCACATTTTACTCTCAGTTCCCCACCAGGAACCGGGGCTCTGTTCGGTATTCGTACAAACCAACTCCTTAATCAGAGAATCTCTAAACTGAACTGACTTTACTGAATCTTAGTCAGAAGCTTTTAGCAATGGAGCAGCTCACTGGAGACTGGCAGCACAGTTTTCAGCTCAGCTGTGATTCACAGTACGTTATCTCCTCGTTAAAAGTTTATTAAAAGACCAGGAAGGGCACAGAAACAATCACGATGTGATAACTCTGTAATAAATAATAAGCTGCTGAGCTGTTCATCCTACGTACAGTGACTGTATAGGCTCCTTTATTAACCTACGTACCACTGGACTGAAGCCTGTAGAGTCTGTGCTGAACTTCAGGTCGGGTGAAAGGCGGTGCGTTCACTTACTGTCGTACAACCTGAACTCCATCTGAATGGTGATGTGACCACGGAGCTGAGAAAAAAATGTAGCAAACTTCAGTCGGTGAGTATGAAAAAATCTTTAAACTCAACCCAACGAACTGATTCAATCAGCAAAGTGAGTCGTGATTTCAACCTGTGCATCGCACCAGTGGGGGTTGGGTCCGTTTGGCTCCGTCCTTCACTGTTCCAGCTGGTCCAAGTCCGGCCAGTCCGAATCTGGTGCCGGTTTATGGAGCTGTCACGTAGTCCATCTTTACATACAGTCACTATGTTCAGTTCTGTGAATGGTGGTTCGATTTCTGTAAAAATCTCTTCATCAAAAGGATGTAATCCCAGATTGTTAATCCTCCCGCTGCATTTCATTAGTCTTTTACACATGTTCAGCTTCGAAGAAGCAGTACCCGACCTGTGAATCAAATGTAATTACTGTAAGTCTAAAGTGGAGGAGAACCAGATATCAACCCTCAGCCCCCCCTCCCAGGGAAGAGCAGCTTAAGCTGGGCAGACACCGTGTGTTTGTATTGATCTGGTATGGTCTGGTAGCTCAACCCTACGTGTTCTAATCTTCCTTCCTGCACCGACAGAACCTGCAAGTTTTATCCTCACACCACCTGGATCATGCTTTGGTTTGGTGCATTGAGAATTCTAATAAAGTTCAATCAAATGAGACAAACACAGCTTCAATAACGCTGATAAAAAAAGACAGAGGGGCAGCATTACTCTGCATGATTGTCGGCACAGATGGAAGTGAAGTAATATTAGAACAAACTCTTTTGACTGCAGCCGTGTGAGGAATCTGATCAGTCAGCTGCTCAAACTGAGACAGAAATCCATGCAATGGTCAACGGCTGATCATTGACCAGTGACCAGAACCGGACATCAAACGACAACCAATCCAGCAGGATTTCAGCCCAACTCTGGACGACAACAAGAACCTGTGTCTGCCCAGATGGATATGTTCTAATTATTTTGACTTTCTCTTGTATCTGGGAGTTTTACTTGAGTTTTCTTTAATGGACCTGATCATCAGTGATCCGATTTTCATCTGGGGGTTTTTTCAACCCATGCTGACACATTTGTAGACATGTTGCCTCTAAAACACGGTGAGTCGGTGATGATTTAACAGTATCACAGTATTTCCCTCCTATGCTCAGATTGGGATTAGGTTTCTTTGACTCTCCACAGCAAGCAGCTTCCTGTTTCTCCCGTGTTGTGTTCGCTTGTCCTGTGTTTGCTCTGACATCCTCCCCTGTGTCGAGTCTCGCTGTGGATCTTTTGTCCTGTTGACAGAGCTAATGGCCTCTTTTCGTCCGTTTCCTCCTCCTCCTTGAACCCAACACACCTCTGAACAAACAGCCGGTTTTTTAATTGCTGCTCCCCAAGTAGAGCTTGTGGTGGGACTATTTTCTAAAAGACATCTTTAACTGGAAAATTAATTCAGGTTTGAAGTTCTCACTGAAGACTCACATAAGACAGAAACCACTGTCAGCTGGCTGTTTACTAAAGTCTTCCCCTAAAGTCACTCTTGCAAACACAAGTTGCTACAGAAGGTCTCTCAAGCTTTGGATATTTCGTAATGTTGTTGTGACATAAGTTGCAATTCATGTTGATGTTCAGAGATTTTCTTGCTTAAAATCTCTGAGCTTTTCAGAAAGGCGCTGGTGTCATCAGCGTAACCAGCCAATCAGATGGGGGGAAGGATTCGTCACTGTGGAACTCTGCTTCGTTCATTGACCACACATAAAACACGAGTCGCTCAGAGGTTACTGATAAAACTTTTATTATCGTAAATCAGTTTTTCATTGTTTTGCACACAATACTGCATGTAAACACAACAATAAGTCATGCGACTCAACACCTGTCCTCCATCTTTTCTCTCTCTTCTCAACAAAAAAAGTCCCTATTATAATATTAAATATTCATGAAATTATATCACTTACTTCAAAAGGCTCAGAAGTCCCTCAGATTTGAGTATGTATAGTAAAATCTCGTTGTACATTATGTATGCAACATGCAATTTAAGAAAAACTGAGTCAAGAAAAAAGATAAAACAGTTCAGTAATTGGGACTAGTTTGCTTTAAGGGTTACTAGGCAGGTGTTGCAAGGGACAGCGATCTAGGTTCAGGAGTTTCAGAGGGCAAAAGGAACCAGAAAGAACTAGAAATAGAATCTCCTCCACCTCTTTTGCATTGAAAGGAACTGGTTAAGGTGTCAACCTCCTTCTTAAGGGTTTTAAGGACACTTCCAAATCGGAGGAGCCTCCGTGGCTTACCCAGAACACACTGGAGGAATTATGATATCTCATCTAACCTCAGGGTCGTCCAAAGAGGACTTAGAGGATGCAGTTTGGGAGAAAGAGATCTGGACTACATTGCAAAGGCTGGTGCGACTGCAACTCAGATCTGGAGGTGTTGATCACCGGTCTGAGTGATTGACTTGTTGCAGCATCAGAAGTAATGTAGTTGTTATACCAAAATGAACTTGAAGGCAAAGCTCTTCTTGATTTTTCAGCAAATGAATGTCTGGGCTCAGAAATGAGGAGAAGAGTTCTGACATCTAGAAGGAGCTTTGAGTAGCTCCTCTGGTTCATGTTGAGCCAGTGGAGGTGGTTCAGGCATTGGCATCAGGCTACCTTCTACTCAAGTCCTTGTTCTTTTGGGAACATCCAAATGGAACAAGAACTCAAAAGGAGCCCCCACTGATGTTCTCTCATAGGAGCTAAATAAGAGGGGTCAGGGATTTGATTCAGGAAAGGTTTTCTCCAAATAGTCCTCGAAAGACAAGATGCACGGCCGACCCGTTTTTGTTTGAGGGATCAGTAATCTCATTATGATTTTATTCATACCAACCAAAGGTTTTTTTTACTTTTGTACAAATGGGAAATCTCACCTTACTGACACCTTACTGAGAATCTTCAGATACCTAAGGATAAGGGTTTCTGAACTACCTTGCCTGTTGCTACAGAAAACTGGATATGTAAAACTGGTGGAAAATCGATTGATAAATAAACAGATGTATGGGTTGTGGAGCTTGATTCTAAACTAGGACTTGATCAAACTTTAGAAAATATATTGTTTTTGGAGTTTTCTAAAACTAGCAAGAAATGTGTATAAAACTAAAAGTAAAGTAGGCTGAGAGAGATTAACAGTTTGGTTGCATCCTTAAACCTCTCCAGATACCAAATGGGATTCCCTCAGTAATTAAAAGTAGAAGAAAAACCAGTAAAACCAAAAGAAAGTGACTTAATTATTCAAAGACAAAAAGACAGGCAGGTGTTGTGGCACATAGTGACCAAAGTCTATCACCATAAGCTAGAAATCTCTCAAAAGATACTTAGGTTGTGCTTTTAAATCTACTCACACATTTTCGTTTACATGTGAACATGCTTGAGAGTAGAACAGCCCCATCATTGGGTACATCATAAATGTCATTATTAATCACATTATTCACTACCAGGAAACAGAAAACACAAGGACTGAGGAGTCCTGCATGGAGATTTGCATGCAAAACAACAGTTCATGCATCTGCCTCGCCTTTAGAAAAAAACAGTAGAGGATGCTGACGTCTGTGAAGGCAGGTCGCTTGTTCATCTGGCGGAGATCCAAAATGCTTTACAACGTATGAACCTTACGAAATTTAGCAAAATCTCGATAAACTCTTATAAAAACAAACCGACAGCAGGTGAAGGGGGGATCATACATTCCTTCATTGACCGTTTCCCCGCCTGTCATGCTATCTGCAGGGAAGCAGCATTTGGATTTGTCAGTGTTGTGTGTTTGTGTGCTTTTCATGTCCATTAAAAACACTCCTGAACATTACAATCTACTCAGCCTTTGTCGGCCCTGCATGCACAGCGGATGCTAAAGGTGCTACAGGTAGCATTTTTGGACAAGGAACTTGAGAGGAATTCTTTCCTCATACCATTAAGTAATTACTTAGTCTTACTAGTTCATCATTTGCCAAACTACTCTGCTTCCTATGTTGTGTTCATGTGGGATCAGGGGGAGCAAAAGAGACCCATGTTTACGACAACTTAAGATGGTGACTGTGAGTTTTAGTGCCTGGTTGTACCAGAAGGTTGTACAATGAACTTCATTTGCGTGTCCATTTTAGATGGATCGTGCCAGAGGCTTGGTTAAGTAGTGGCTACCTGCAGAGCTCATTGAGCTACTGTGGCTGGTGAACGAACCACAAACAATCATCCCCAAAGTCTCTGACTTGCCAGCAGTTAACCACCAACCAGATAGCAAACAGCCTGGCTTGGTTGCAAACTTGACAAGAAGTTTTCACAGTTCATTCAAGAGATTGTACCCTACCATATTATGCCCTGGTACAGGAGGGGTATATAAAAAGTGGAAGATGTGACACAGCTATTATAATATATTCATCTATTTTGGAGTTGGTTCCATATGGTCCCTTTCAAGACAGTTTCTAATCAACACCTCATATGCAAATGTCAGACTCCATACATCCTTCCTGTTAGCAAAAGCTCTGGATGGATTTACTTTTCACTGATTTCACTGATTGCACTGCGATTTCACTGAAATTAATTGATTTTGGTCTGAAATGAGACTGTCATAAAAGCCGGGCCTTTACTAAACAATAACCCAAGAGAAAAAGAAACACAAACATTAGCTACAGATCTTAAAAGTATAATTAAAGTATTGCTACATGGCTGAAAATGTTGCTGACAAAACAGGCTGTTAAAGGCTACTGATGAGTGTATACCCTGTTTTTCTGGTGGTAACCAGAACTTGGCTTTGGACATGTATGATATCTGCAACTTAGAAACTAGCAATTGCACTCCCACAGGACATGAGCTCAAAGCTACGGTCATTTTGGCCTTATGTGTAGCCATTAGCCTTAATGGACCAGGAGACTCCCTGTGCTTCTGTGTTCGGGATCACTAAAAGGTGAAATACATGACCTACATACGCTGTGCCTCAAACCACCCCCGGCTACAGTTTTTTGTGTTTGCCCACATGCTGGCAGCATCCGCGCTCTTATCATCACGGGTTTGGGAACTGCACAGCATCAGGATATGCTGTCATCCTTACTAATGCTTCGAGAGAGCACCCATTTTTCACACCGCCCTTTGGATTGGCAGCTATGGTACTTTGACTACTACTTCTGTGTGTTATATTATGTCCTGTGTGTGTAACAGGTATCACACGATGAAATGCCAACACAGTCTGTTTCCCCTTTAAGAACATCCTAATTAGCACTTCTATAACCAGCAGCTTCACCAACTTCACCACTTTTAAAGATGACAACAGGTGAGAAAACAACGTCTGCCAGGTCTGTACCATAAAATAATCCAGCAAAGCCGCCTCTCCTGTATACATCCGACATGTAAATCCCTCCCAGTGTAAAACGCAGTGTAGTGGCTGGCAGGCTTGGTATAGCTGTGTGTGTCTAGAGTGATCGTATTATTTCTGAAAAGAGCCACTTCTCAATGATAAAATGCTGCATTTGGCACCATTAACATCCGCATTAACAAAGAACAAAATACAGTAAACATTTTTCTCAGTCCAGAAGAGGTTGTGCTGTCCGGCGGCAGCGCTCAGGGACCGAACGGCCTGGAAGACTGGTACTCGCTGGGCACTTTGGGCTTTATACCCTTGCTGTTGTAGTAGTCAACCACCTGGTTGGGCACTTCTGCAAGCACACTCTTAGCCAGAGCAGCTGGAGACGCCTGGGGAGGGGGAGCCGGAGGAGACGTCAGACGTTCTGTACATGAGGCTCATACACATCAACAAACAATCGACAGCTGCAGATGAAGCTGCTCATCATCTCTCTCTTCTGACATGAACATTACAGCTTCCTATTGAACAAACCATCAGCGTAGACTTTTACAGCCAACTTATCTTGAATCACCATCACCTCACATTCCCACTGAGCATCTTCAAAATCATCCATCAGTTTTTAGATTGCCCCCCCAGGCGGCCATTGTTTTCACTGTACGCCATGAAAATCAAATTAAAGAGTGTGTGAAACTCTGCTCATCCAACAAACTCAAAGTTAAATCAACAGCTGTCTTTTTGGTGAAGTCGTACAGTCATAGAGAGGGATTTCTCTCACTAAAATTCTTTATGGGTCTTCGAATATCTACGAATAACAACCGTCGCCGACTCAGGTTGGGTCAGTGAGGGTTATTTGTCTGACTCAATGAAGCACGAAGCAATGCAGCTGTATATTCAGTTGTTTATTTTTCGCAAAGTACTTAGAGGGTGAAGCATTTGCAGTGGAGCGCCTCATATATTATCTAGTGTTTAAATTTAAGGAGAACAATGTAAAGATGGGTGGAAATGATGAGCAGGATCACACACGTCAGTAATGGGCTAATTTCATTAGCACAAACAAAAACAAACCAGTGCCTCAAATATATTCATATATAAATTCTTATTCTGTATTGTTTATGGTGGACTTAACTTGAATTCTATTTCACCGTTTTTTCCTTGTGGAATAATCAAGTGCAGCAGCAGTAATTGTGTGAATTGGTGTCAGTCAGAGCTGCTCATCTCTCCCTCGTTCTGCTGCTGTCAAATGAAAATTGCTTCCTTTTGGGGCCAAAGCAGAAACTCTCCTTCATCACACAGATTAAACCCAAGAGGGAAAATATATCCAACGTCTGTGAAATGAGACCAAACTGGGAAGATGTATCTCCGCTGTACTGTACAGACTGTAACCTTCAGACTTGTTAAAGCCTGAAAAGACGTAAGAGAGAAATAAAAGATTGCCCTCTGAAGATTATCTGGCAGATTGCCTCCCCATCTTCCTTTTGTGTAGGCTGAAAACTAATTTCTTCAATAACTTCACGCACTCTCAACTCATCCACCTCCGCTTCCAACATGCCCTGGTCCAGGGTTTAGAACAGTCTTCCTGGCTTATAGCTTTCCTAACACTTCCCCACCATCCAGTTATTTTTGGGTCACGCAGAGTTTTATATATATTATATATATATATATATATACACTCCTGGTATCATTTTCTATCGAAGAGATTTTTTCAGATGAACGCACCATCTGGTGCCAGTATTTAGTTGTTTTTTTTTTTTTTCTTCTGAGCATTAAGCTCCTGGACAACAACTAAATGTGTTGGTAATGTTGTTTGGAACATTGCTGTGTTAATGTTACAAAGTGCTTTAAAACAGATTCACATTTAAACATGAATAAAATTCTGAAACAGAAATAAAGAAAGTTATGATGAGATTCAAGGCCAATGCAACTTTGCGGGTTTGGTTTTACTCCATTGTTCACAATGAATAATGAAGTCTAGGGATCTTTAGTCCAACAGAAATTATGTAAATGCTATTTTTAACATAGATTTGGGTTTAGTGAACCTAGCAAATAAGGAATCCTGCTGCTAAACTGTTTTGCCAGTTACAATGCAACAAGCGTCAGAGTCACCAGGAGGTGGTTGGGATGGATGGATTGGGGGGGGGTCCACATCCAAAGTCTAGTCTGTGGTTTAGACAACAGGTGGTTTAGACAACAGGTGGAAAACAAACACATTTTCTGTGACTTTTTTATTGATATGGTCAGTATCAATGTATTTCCACCTTGATATGCATAAATTACCTACATTTCCTTATCATGTTTATAGCAACTTATTTGCTGTGCAAATTTGTTGTATAAAAATATCTGGAAGACAGGGTTGAAACAAGTCTAAAAGAGGAATTAGAATGTAAATGCCTGAATATTAAATATGTGCTAACCCTAAAAATGTATCATGTGTCTTAAAAAAAAACAGAAAAATTGGTGCAGAAGAAATGATGGCCCCATAATCATGCTTTGGGGAACTCCTCAGGCAGGAGGAGTTTCTGTCTGATGTGTGCTTCAAGCAGAAATGATTAAAACATGATGTGACTTTTTTGTGTGTTTAAGCAGGAACCAATTTTTTTTTTTATCAGACATGCTTTATGTCACTCACATGTTTGAAGTTGCGGAAAGGGACAAACTGGACGATGTCCCGGAGGACTGGCTCTCCTTTAGGTGATCGCAGGATCCCATCATCGCCGTCCAGCATCTGCATGTCGCTGAAGTCAGCGTTCCCGACCCCGACGATGATGACGGACATGGGGAAGTGGGAGGCCTGGACGATGGCCTCCCTCGTGTCAGCCATGTCGGTGATGACACCGTCCGTGAGGATCAGCAGGATGAAGTATTGCTAGAAAAGTGAATATCAACACCATACTAGTTTACTCCTCTGTCATTTAGTCCTTCAGTCAAACTGTTTTGACAGATCTAACTAGTTGCTCGTCAAGCCACAATGGTTCATTCTAGACATGCAATGTCAGTGTTTTGTGATGATCTGACTTCCCATCTGTCCTAAAATGTGTTTAATTTCCAGTTAGTGCTCAGGACGGATTTGACTGTAAAATAAACCAGCCTGTTCTGTAAGTACAGATGTATTTTGTTGGCACTGGCACACACTGGACAAAGAGAAACTGTTGAATAAATTCCACCATTTCTGTGGGGTTTTTTGTGCATAAACAATATCACTTTTCTTCTTCACTTTCACCCAGATTCCCTGAGTTTCATGGTTCCTGATGTTTAGTTGAACAACAAAGTCAAACAAGCTCAAGGAAGTAAGTTTTCTGAACTTGTGCCTGAGAAAGGCAGACAGCAGCAGAAGATGGTCTGACTATGCGAATCAAACAATCTGCTCTCACCATGGCCTCTTTGGTGTGGACCTCCTGCGAGGCGGAATTGGCGACCTTCTGGATGATGGGGGCGATGTTGGTGGGACCGTAGAGCTGCAGCTTGGGGAGGCAGGCCTGGTAGGCCTCCACCACGCCCTGGATACCTGACGGGACACAAAATAACAAAAGTTTTAATCAGTGTCTGGAAGTACCGATACCACAGGGCCAGATGATTCTTAACTTGAGGTTTTCCCAGCTGGTTCAGGGATGAATAAATTAAGGAACCTAGAACTCTACACTGCGTCCTTTAAAAAATTACATTCTCAGCCTCAGGTCTTTTCAAAGAATCCTTTTAAAGTATGGGTCTATGTCCTGGGTTTGTCCTGGACTATCAAACCTTCAGAGTAATTTTGTACTCACTCTTCAACTGACAAATGACAACTGCTTTTTGCACTTACAGGACAACAGTTTCACCACTTTCACCCCTCAACTTTTAACTGAGAGTACATCTGCCTTTAGTGATTACGCCTCAACTAACACTTCCAGCTCAAGTTATCACATGATTTCAGCTCCTGTCGGTGCTTGAAATGATGAACTTGACTCAGAACTTTTTTTTTCTTGTAATTGTAGAGCTCATTGACCTTGCTGGCTTCCTGCTGCAGGATGACAGCCTATAACCTTTATTTGTCTGGTGCTTTTTGTCTTTATGAATTGTGATTGATGAAGGTCTGAGGACTGAAACCTCGTATTACTAAAGTGAGTTGGTCAGAGTTTAGGATTCTATGGTTTTCATATCAAGAGTTTTTGATCCTCCTCATCTGTCACTAGGACTTTACAGTGTGAAAGAACTTTCTGGAAATGTTTCAATTGCAAAATTTCTGTTATTGATGGATGTTGATCTTTGTGACACAGCGAAATAACGGCTGGACTTTTACGCCTCATTTTTCACAAACTCCTTGATCCAGATCCTGGAGTTCCTTATCCAGAACTCTGAGCTCAACAAGCTCCAGATATTGAAGTGAGATTCTTCTGTATTTAAAGAACTGGCATCAGCCGATTGTTTCTCCAAGAAGAGTCTCCACTCTGTTCACTGGTGATTGTAGAAAGATGCTACAGAGTGAAGCGTCTTCACTCACAAAGCGTCTTGGATAGAGTCCAGTCAGCGGCTTAGAGAAAGACATTAACCAGCAGTTAACCAGCTGGTCGTCATGTTAACCAGCAGAATAAAGTTTCACTGGACACGTTACACGTTTGATATTAATGAGCAACAGCTAAAATAATCAACTAACACTGATGTCGCTCATTTCAGCTGGAGAAGCCGCTGATGTTGACGGTTTCCAATACAGGTCTTTGATAATAACAAAGAACCAGGAGAGATAAAAGGTTCCATAGAAGATTCATTACTGCCTGAGCTCAATGAATCTGACAGAATCGGATCCAAAATGGAACTGGCTGTCAGAGCCCATCTCTAGAAAAAAAGACATGTTTCAGATAATAACACAGTCTTAGTTTATTTCGGCAGCTCAGTGAGAGTTTCTAGTTTCTCTAAAGCAGAGACATTAGCTCCAGCTTTTCTTCCATGAACAGAACCAGCGAGAAAAAGATCCGGGAGACTCTGGCGGCACAGTCAAGTTCACCCTGCCTGTCTCTGGATGTGTCCAGAGGCGTCCCAGCATCCCAGCATGTCTGGAGGCAGCACTGATGTGATTTAGTGTCTGAAGGTCACCGAGAACACCGTCGGCCTCTCACACACACACACACACACACACACACACACACAAACACGCACACACTTGTACTCGCATACACACCTACACACACACCCACACACACACACACACACACACACACACACACACACACACTTAGTCTTAATTAGAGCACCGGTGCTGAAGTTTCTCTCTAAGCTGATCAATGACCTTTAGCAGCCAAGAGGGCGAGAGACCTGCTGCTAAACATAGTTGATCTCTCTCACCCAGTAAACAGGAAAAAGAAGTGTGCTCTATGTGTGTGTGAGTGTGTGTGTGTGTGTGTATGTGTGTGTGTGTGTGTGTGTGTGTGTGTGTGTGTGTGTGTGTGTGTGTGTGTGTGGCGGGGGGTGGGGGCACTAAATCCTTCAAAAGAGGAAAAAAAAATCCACCTTCCTGCAGCAACAAGTCTGATATTCATCTTGTATCTGAGCTGTCAACAATGTCTCTGTTAAAATCTAATTATCTGGAGGAGACTGAGGAGCCATCGGCTGATCAGACCTCAGAGCCGATCGATACGATCGATACAGAGGCAGTGATCAGGAGAGCAGCTAAGACACTGGAACCCAGGAACCTCCATCTTATTGTTATATTGATAAATAAAGAGATTTTCAGCTTTTCTTTTTTCTCTTTCCAGGCTCTTTGACTTGATCAATTATTAAAGAATATTTGCCCAGAGGCCGTGAATACACAAACAGCCTTTTATGAACACAGAACTGGAATGCGGAAGTTTTACTGTTGATACGTTCATGAACATTTATGTAAGAATAACTGACTTATTAATAATAAGAAAAAAATAAGAGGGCATATCTAACTGGTGGGACATGAAAATACCATAGGTGTGTTCATTTATGGTGGAGGTGAAAAGTTACAGTAAAACATAAAGAAGTACAACTTTCATCTTTTTATTGTATAAAATCTAAAATAATAAACTATAAAGTGACGACAACAGCAGGAAACTTATTCTAAATGTAAATCAACTCCTTTTTGTACATTTCAATGTTATAACTGAAAAAATATCCATTTCCATTACAATATCACTCTGTTGAAAACTATGTAAAGCACTTAGTAAGTTTGTGTTGACAGCTCGTGTATAAACATTATTAATATTATTGCTATGAGTTATGTGTTTGTGCACAGTAGAGACTAGTTTAGCCAGAAAATCAGCTGTGAAAACACAATAAATTCTGCTCCTCTTTTTTCTGGTGTCTGTATTTGTAAGGATGTAGAAGCTCAACTTCTTCGTCCTTACACATTTTGTTTAAGTCAAAATACCTTTGATGATCATCACCACCTGATCTCAGAACAGGCCTGGACTCTCTGTTGAATGAATCTGAAACAGAAGCTCCACATTCCGACTCTGACTCCCACCAGACCTGAACCCAACATGAGGATGGGCAGCCTCCTCGACGTGTTCCCACACCTGAGCAGGGCTCACCTGAGATGTCGTCAGCTCCTCCGTCATTAGAGGCCTGGGATCGATGGTGCCACCTCCACCTGCAGCCTCGTCATCGTCAACACCCTCCTCTTATATCAAAGAGTTCTCTCTACGCTCGGACTTCTGAGGCTCGCTATCATATATAACTTGTTCCTTTTTTTTGTTTTCAAAGAGAACGAGAAATCAAAGCACCTACCCGCACACTCCGGGTTCTCCTCATTAAAATTCACTGCAAAGTCGTGGGAGACCTGGGGGGGGAGAAAGGAAGCCTGTTTGATCTCCACTTTAAAAAAAGAAACCTACAAAAGCAGCTTCAACAAAGAAATATGGAAGTTCTCTCTCTCTCTCTCTCTCTCTCTCTCTCATCACCTTCATCTCTCTTCATCTTTATTTTTTCATTTTCTTCTTCTTGACATCCAATCCGAGCAGCTGAGTGCGCCCCCACCAGTGTTATTAATCACGCGGACACCCCCCCATGATGGCTAACATCTGAGATGAGTCTGTTACAGCTGTTGTCTGGCGTCTGCTCCATCTACGATTCAACGGTGACCTCACTGCTTTGTGCAGCATGTGATTGGCTGAATCAAAATGAGGTCTCAGTCTAATTAATGCGGCGCTAGGGGGCGCCATCGGCAAATGACAAGTATCCATTTCTCCCTTTTGGTTTTTAATTTTTTTTTCCTAAAAGGGGAAAACGGGACACGTGATGCACAGAGCAGATGTGTAGATGGAGCTGACGCCATCGCATGGGATCGAGTTTACACAGAACGCCACTTTGGGGACATTTAACGTGCCATTTAACACCGTTTTGGTTTGGGGGGGTTGTCACCAGAGACATGATGTGGCGTGAACGGAAATTTGTTGGCCATCAGATGACTTCCAAAACATGACATTTAACTTTAGTTGGACTTTTAGGTTTGCTAACATTAGCCGCCAGAAGCTAAAGGTTGTAGCTCTGGTGTTAATGCTGTTTTACTACTGATGAGTTCAACTTCTAAGAGAAAACTTTTTTTTTTTTTTTTTTACAACAGTTGTATAATGTTTCTTTAACCTGAAGACATTCAGAAATTTTCACAACATGATGCAAATGCAGCATCGGATGAGCAGCCGCCAGGCATCATGGGAAGGGAAATGAAGGGGCGAGGCGGTTAAAAGTTTGGCCGGCATTAAAGACGCAGAGAGGAGGACGAGGCGGCGGGAGGCTGGTAATCAAAGGCGTCCGACCGGGGCCTGAGCCTCCTCCACTGACAGAGGGCATGCTGGGAGGGATGGCGAGCGGAGCGCTTAAATTACCTTGTAGTCTGGGGGAATCCGAGCGCCGAAGCCAAACGCCGGGAACATTTTGTCACTGAAAAGAAAAAAAAAACAGCTTGAAGCTTGTGATTGGCCGTCAGCAGGAGTTAACAAGCTTATTCAGACTCCGACCACTTCAAAACTGAGCAAAGAAATTATTTCTGATTGGCTGTTGGAGCATCTGAGAACCTGGGATGTGATTACTCTCTGCTCGGCTGATACAGATCACACAATGGAGGGAAGTGAAGAAAAGTGAGTGAAGAGAATGGTAGGAGGAGGAGGAGGAGGAAGAGTGAAACAGTTTGTCATTTAGGAAAAGGACCATGGAGGAGACGTGAGGACTTAAAAACCAAGTCGAGGAACAAGAACATAACAAACCTTCTAAAAGGTGGAACACACTTAACGTTCCACTTTAATATGACCATTGTCGGCCCTTGTAGGAATCCCTACATTATTGCCTTTTTCTGCTACCGTGAGATGTTCAGGTACACATCAACCTCATGTCTGTGTAGTCAGTGCAGAGCTGTAGTTAGCTTAGCTTAGCATTAAGACTGGAAACAGGGAAATGGCAATGACAACCGGTCCTGGTCAAAGGTCGAAAATCCACCTACCAGCAACCCCGAAGCTCCAAAGCTCCAAAGCTCCAAATGGTTCACGTGTTAAATGTTCTTTGCACAGTTGCCGTCGACTGCGTTTGAACTAGAGTGGACGATGTGACTGGAGCTTCCTGATACCAGTTACAGTATGTTAATGTGAACGTGATCTGTAGATGTGCTGGTAACAGGTCAGTTCTTCTTTAAACTTGAGAGAATGAAAGGTATTAACCAAAATGTGTAATCGAATATGACTGAGTGCAGAAACACAGTGGTTCCCTTTGCTCCTAGTTTGGAATTAAACTCTATAATAAAAGGTTTTAGGGTTTTAACATCAGTCGGTTTCCGATGGCACAGGTGATGGTGATCGTTAAGCTAATTCAGCCTCTGTACACATGGGGAGGAAAACCATGGGAAATTAGTTTCATCGTTTTACATATGAGCCAAATGCAAACAATAAATATTAGCAGGTTATGCTTTTAATATTCAAAACTTGGTTTATCAAACCGGAGCCTGTTGATTGAAACTCCCCAGCTGCTTTTTGTTGCCTCCCGGAGTTAAACAGCGAGAGCCATCCTGCCTCTATCGAACTCGCTCTCCGTCTCGGTGTCTCATATTCGAGTTCAGTAGCCGCCAGTTTTGTCTCCTCCTCTGGCTTCGCTCTCTGTCCCTTGCTGGCTCAACAATAGGTGGCGCTGTAGAACGTGATCAGTCAAATGGTCGTAACTCTGTCTCGCTGTCTGAAACATGCCGTTACGACGCTGCAGCCGTGGAGCAGAACCGCTGCGAACCTCTCCGAGCACTTTCTAGCTGCAAACCTCATTTCCCCAACTTCAAAGAAATCTGCAGGAGACCCGGCGACAGCAGCCGGCTGCTCTCAGATCTCAGATCTCAGAGACATTTTAACTTCAGGTTCTTCACAGGGAACAAAATACAACCTTTACAAAACTTTAATAATGTAGCAGCCTGTGTGAGGCAGAGAGCCGAGCCTGGAGATTTTTAAAGCCTTTTAAAGAAAAAAGAGAAACTGGGAGACAAAACCAAATACAAGAAACGAGACAGAGAACAAGTTCGATGTGAATTAAGAGAGCGGGGTGATGGCACTTTGAAAATTGGAGTTTCGGATTTTTTTTTTTCATCAGTACTTCAGAATAAACACAGAAGACGAAGGTGAGGGTATAACCATCATCTGCTGCTGTAGAATTGTTTTGAGCGTATTTCTCCTTTAATTAAACGAGTCGTCTGATTGGCCGCTGCGGCGCACCGACCTGTCATAGTCCTGGCAGATCTCCCCCACCGCCACTAGGGCCTTCAGGTACTCGTTGGGCTGGTACGGGTGGATGTAGTGCAGAGAGCAGCTGTTGCGGGGATCTCCGTTAGAGGCCGTGAAGTCGATGGCTACCTGCGGAGACGGTAACCAATCGGGGATGAGAACCAGGGAACAACAACCAGCTGGAGCCTCCTCATCCATTCACATGTATGTTAAGTGAGTCCCAACGTTAGTCAAAGGTATAGCAGCATCTTAGAGGAAAGCCCCCCCTCTGGCTGGGGGAGAGCATTTCCCTGCCGACGACGGCGATTAAACATTTAGAAGAGGAGGCGGCTCAGTGCTCGCGGCAGTGCCACTGCAGGAAGCAGCGCGCGGCTTTGTTGTCCTGCTGAGCCACATGTTTACATGTGTTGACAACAGGAAGCCGCCGAGAGACATGGTGTTGACTGAAGGCAGAGCGGAGACGACAGAGCCTGTCGGAGGAGGAAAGCGACGCCGGTGTTTTCCTTGGTGTCATGTCTGAGCAGAGACCTGGTCCCGACACAGAGGAAAACACCGGCGTCACTTTCCCTTCCTCCGACAGGCTCCGTGTGAACCTCAGACCGGGTAACCGAGACCGCGTCGGACACAAAGTCCAGATGGAGGCGGAGATGTGGCAGAAAAATATAAGATCCTGCCTGTGTCCTGCAGGACAGGTGTACCGTCTCCGGGCAGGTGGAGCCGGCACCGGTTGGTCAATGATGGTCGACGAGTGTCCAATCAGAGCTCAGAGGAAAACGCTGCCTGTCTGTGAAGCCGTATGTGTTCAGTAATAAGTTTACTCGGTCTGGTGTGAAGGTTTTGAAGGTCTGGACTGAGATCAGGTTCCAGACCTGATCCACTGTCCAGAGCTGCTGGAGCCAGGAGCCAGATTCGTAGTTTTATATCATAATCAACTGGGGGCCGGGGGGTCTGGGGGTGACATCAGTGACACAGGCAGGATAGGAAGCAGCACAATGACCTGATGATGACCTATGTGTGTGTGTGTGTGTGTGTGTGTGTGTGTGTGTGTGTGTGTGTGTGTGTTCTCACTGTGAACTGGATCTGACAGCCTCCCATGATGTAATCTAGGAAGGAGTGCATCTTGATGATCTGCAGACAGGAAAAAGACGGAGCATCAGGCGGAGGCAGAGCAACGAGCCCAGACCCACATCAGCTGTTCCCACAGACGCTTGATCATCTCTCAGCCGCTGTGAGTCGACCGCCTTACCAGCTGCGTCCAGTCAGATTCATACAGGTGAAAACCCAACGCTTTTACTCCGCTGAGACGCTTGCATTAACACTTTAGGTTGTTTTGGACATTTCAACCATTTCATCCATTAAGACGAACAATTTATTCATCACTCTCACATGTGACCATTTCAACCTATTTCACACTCAGCACTGCAAAAACTGCAACTTATATCCTCTGGCATAAACAACCATCAGATAAAGATAAAGTCACTAAAAAAGAAAGAATTCCTGCTTATTTATAAACTGAAAGCATTGAAAGTGCATCGAAGATTTTCTCAAGCAAAGGATCTGTGTACTTCCTCCACCAGCGCCTTTATTCCCACTCTTCTCTCTACTCTCTAATAAAAAGGCAGAAAAATGTCCCAGACTTAAAACATCAGGTCACAGTTATTGGGTTTTGGCCTTTTGGTTCACTGTAAAAAAAAAAAGGAATTTGGGTTTTTTAAGCCAAATTCTACCAAGCCTTGTTAATTAAAGGGGTGAAATGATTCGACCTTAGAGCAGCATTGACAAGTCGAAGAAAATTAACCCGTCATTTTAAGAGCGAAAATGTCAAACTTTCCATACTTTCCAGCTCTTTTCTCAAGTGTGAGGATTTCCCTTTTTTTTCTTTGTCACATCATAATAAACTGAAACTGAATATTTCTGGATAAAACGGGTGCTTGAGGACGACACAACAGGTTGTGGACTTTTCCCTTTTTATTTCTAAATTTTCTCTTGCCCAGAGACTATAAAGGCATTTTGTGATCTTGTGCTGAATAAATAAATTTTATCTTTTTAGAAGAAACCTGTGACACTTAAATGTTTTCCCATACTGAATGTAAATTGTATTTTATTAAGAGAAAAATGAGAACTTATCTTTTGACTTAACATACCTAGCAGATTAAATGACCTTGAATATGGCTTGAATAACAGCCGCTCAGAGAGGGGCCCCCCAGCAGAGGCAGGGTCCCCCGACGCCCCGAGCGTGGCCCTGCCGCTCTGACACAATGAGATCGGGTGAATCCCAGTGAGACCACCTGCAGCTGGATTATCATCGGGCCTAGGCTGATGAATGGGGGGCAGCGCTGGGGACGGATGGACCCGGACCGTGAGGTAGCACTGCTATATACAGGTCATTAGTGACCCACCTGTAAATCTGCTCTCATTCCGTCACCTCAGCCTAAAAAACCCACTTCGCCTCCTGCCTCGTCTGGATCTCTGGAGTGGAAATTATCTGGCGGCCTTTTCCGGAGCAGCGTGGTAATTTGTTTCCGTGTTGTGCTTACACTTTGCGCTGTGTCGCTTTTTCAAATGGCCGTTAACTGGTTTTGAAGCGGGAGCTCTTCATGTGTCGAGTGTCATCGGGCTAAATGTTATCTAGCTTTCGTTGGGTGGCGGGATTTCCCCAGACTCCCCTTCACCCAGCGTCAGAGCGCCGTTCAGCATCGTCTGGCAGGAAATGTCAGGTTAGTCAGCCTGCTCAGCGCCACATAATTGGTTCCTCTAAAAGGCTGTCAGCCAGACACCGATGGCAGTCTCCAAAATACAAGAGGAGGACTGAAGAAAATCTTCATCTACCAGAAAAATGAGGTTTTTCGAGCCCTAAACTGTTCGTCTTATCATCTGAAACCCAGAATGAACCTTTACAAAGACTGTAATGATTGAAAATGATAAAAAGAATGAACATGTCAGTCACCTTGCACTGGTTGAGAATGACGATCCCCGAGTTCTTGTAATTCTTCTTCTTGACTTTGTACTTGGGATTAATGCATGGCCACTGCACCTGCAACACACAAACAGCTACACAGATTAGAGTCGGCTCATCAGCCTCATCAACAGACACATATCCGTCCGTTTATATTTGTCCCACGTGCAGGTCCTTGGGTCCAACACGAGACAACCGGACCCCGAGCGGGTCGAACCGGAAGCCTGTACCCCGGATAAGGATGTGGTCAGGTTTAACTCTGGGTTGTCAGGGTTACCACAGTGGTCTGCTTCATTGCCATGGTAACTAATGCTGCTCCAGAGCAGGTTGAGTTCAAGATAACAGATCAACACCTATAAAAACCCCACCACTGGCCAATCAGATATCTTGCAAAATGGCGTCGCCATTCGTAGAAGATCCGGTGGAGCAGCTGCAGGTTAAAGTCCTGGATTCAGACACAAACCTTACTGTTAAAAAAGGCTGAGAACAAGTTGTGTCACGTGAAAGCTGGAGCAAGACCACGGAGATCTGACGTTAAAAGTACAATCTCAAGGTATTCCTAAAATCAGGTGGAGCTGGTGCATCGGGGCTGAAACTGGGGAGTGATCGCTGTTTGTTCTGAGTGGGGGTGTGACGGATGCATTCGGCACCAGATGAAAGACTCAGGCAGGAGCAGAGCATTTGTTCTGCTAAGATGAAAGAACAAATTATTTCTCCAACTTAAAAAACATGTTTTTTAACATTATAAAAAAGGGGGCTCTGCTGTTTGAGGCCGCTCTCAAAGCATCAGAGCAGCAACGGGGATTCAGCTCATCCACCAAAAACAAGGGCTGATCCTGCTCAGTAGGAATCAGCATGGACCACATGAGACCCCTGGTGAAGCCCCCCCCCCCCCCCACACACACACACACACACACACACACACACACATCTATAAAACCAGCATGATGCCGTTTCCTGCTGCTCAGTGGAGGAGCTGCTGTTTTCAACCTCATTTTGTAAGTCAAACCACACAGAGATGTTACCACCTACGGAGAACGTGGTGGAGATCCGACTTTTCTCTAACTATGCTGATGTGTTGATGTGAGGAAGGTTCCAGTCCTCATCTTCATCGCACAGATTTGATGGCTTCAGAGTTTGGCGTCAGAGCTTATTAATATTCGTTTCATGTTGGTTTTAATCCATTTACACCTCAGACGACCTAAGAAAACGCTCTTTTGCCATTTTTCTTTTTTTAATTTTCAGATTTTCAGCATTTCAATTCCCGTTTTTATGCAAAAGCTGCAAAACCAGATGAAAACAGCTGGAGGGAAACACACCTGCACAGCCACATAGCTGTCACCCTAACTGATCGGAAACGGGGACGAGGAACAGGATCGGTGCTTCGCCATCGCATCTTCTGGTTCTGCTGCTCTCTGGCAATGAATGTGCAAATGGGTGGGTGAGCGGGTTAAACTGGTCCAGGACCAGAACGGGCCCTGGTGCCACTTCTACTGTCGTCCGCTCCGACCACCCCCTCCCCAGGTGACAGCATCAAGGCTCCGGTCATAGCGGCCCCCATCGGCAGCTGGCAGCCAAACAGCTGAAGAGGTGTCACATCGCTCCGAGTCTGATGATGTAAAGCTGCGTCATGTGACCCGTGTCATCAGCTCGATGTTTGCTGACGATCCTAAATGAAGAAGTCTGATATTTACAGACACCACCACAGCAGCTAAACACCTCATGGCTGCTGCTTCCCCATGAACACACTAGTCATCCTTCTCAAGTGGATGTGTGTGTGTGTGATGTTATGTAAGACACACACACACACAAAGGACGGGATGAGACACATTATTCTGCCTGACACCGGCAGCGGCTCGGGGAAGTGAGGGCTCTGTTTCCCTGTGATAATCGGCCTCTGGCTGTTTGTAGCTGCTCGCGGTGACACTGATGATGGGAAAAAAAACCTGCAGCTGCCACGGCCCATCGTCTGCTCGGCTGATTTCAAAATAAAAGCCTACAGCAGCCCTAATCGTTTAGTCCTCTGCCGGTGAAGGTGATGAGTGAGACAATAAAACGGCCCTAACAACTCGTTTACTGGAGAAACTACATCTAAGGCCCTGAACACATCCGCTGCCACAAGATGCTGAACCTTCCTGGCGATGCTTTCAGGCGTCAATAGCTCTTTGTCCTCAGGATGGCTGCCGGGTCCAGCCAGTCCAGGTCCCAGCGGGGAGCCGGTCCTGGGACCTGGACCGGCTCCCCGGCTCTCCCTGGACTTTTAAGTCCAGTTGACTTAAAAAGCTTACAACTGCCTCTCATATCAAGAATCCAGGAAGACATAGCGCTGGACAAACTTCCTCAGACGTCGGTCTGGTTTCCACCAACCTATCGAGCATTAACCTCCGCTTCATGTACTGTGTTACTATTGCCTCTCCTCAGCACAGCAGTTGATACCATCGATCCTAATGATCAGACCAAGACAGGGGGCAGGTATCAATGGAACCAGTCTGGACCGGTTCTGGTTCTCCTCTTTTTTAGCCAATAGGAAATCTTCTCTCTTAGATGGAGAATTTACATCATAAACTGCTGTCACCAAACATGGAACAACACAAGGATCAATGCTGGGACCTGTATTTAGCCACCAGACAGATAATCCATCAGCACAGCATCAGCTTCCATAGAGGCAGCTGTTATTTAAACCCTCGGAAACCAGCCAACTAGCTTCACCACATAACCAACTAGACTTACATCGAAAAGGCTGGATGCTTAATGAATTCTCCTCTGGAGAGACAGACTGGCCCTGAACACATCCGCTGCCACAAGATGCTGAACCTTCCTGGCGATGCTTTCAGGCGTCAATAGCTCTTTGTCCTCAGGATGGCTGCCGGGTCCAGCCAGTCCAGGTCCCAGCGGGGAGCCGGTCCAGGTCCCAGGACCGGCTCCCCGGCTCTCCCTGGACTTTTAAGTCCAGTTGACTTAAAAAGCTTACAACTGCCTCTCATATCAAGAATCCAGGAAGACATAGCGCTGGACAAACTTCCTCAGATGTCGGTCTGGTTTCCACCAACCTATCGAGCATTAACCTCCGCTTCATGTACTGTGTTACTATTGCCTCTCCTCAGCACAGCAGTTGATACCATCGATCCTAATGATGATCAGACCAAGACAGGGGGCAGGTATCAATGGAACCAGTCTGGACTGGTTCTGGTTCTCCTCTTTTTTAGCCAATAGGAAATCTTCTCTCTTAGATGGAGAATTTACATCATAAACTGCTGTCACCAAACATGGAACAACACAAGGATCAATGCTGGGACCTGTATTTAGCCACCAGACAGATAATCCATCAGCACAGCATCAGCTTCCATAGAGGCAGCTGTTATTTAAACCCTCGGAAACCAGCCAACTAGCTTCACCACATAACCCACTAGACTTACATCGAAAAGGCTGGATGCTTAATGAATTCTCCTCTGGAGAGACAGACTGGCCCTGAACACATCGCAAAGCAATATCAGCCAAGTCCAAACATAAATCCGCTACAAAACATCTTTTACAGCAAACAGAAGCCCACAGGACAAATGCAGCTGTTAGCAAGGAAAACATAACAAATTAATAATACCCTAATTATTTTAAAAAAGAATAACAGTACTTTCAGTAGCTTAACTGATGCTTGTCTCCAGCTAACAGATGATGAGTCGAGTTTAATTCTTTATAGAGCAGAATTACAGGCCTGGGGTATGACTATAATGATCACAGTTTATAGTCACAACCAGATATTTTCTCAGAGCCTCACCCTCCTGAAACGAGAGGTTCAGACGGCGAACTGCAGCTTTACATTCAGACCGAGGAGGCCTGTAAGATGGCAATGCCCCCAGACAATCCCTCAGCTGCCACACCAAGGCCGCCGAGGTCTCGGTCCAGCTCCAGCTCATGTGATCGTGGACACCATGGAGACCGTGGAGACCTTGGAGACTGTGGAGACATTGGCGACCGTGGAGACTGTGGAGACATTGGAAACTGTGGAGACCAGTTCGACGCGCCGCAGCTCAAACTCTATTTGTGCCCGGATAGATGGATGAATGGAGGCTGGAGGAGGCTGGAGGAGGAAGGAGGGAGGAGGGAAGATGAATGGAGAGCCCTCTGGAGGCTTCGGCTCGGAGGGATTCCTGTTTCTGTGTCGCCGGCTCAGAGCAGCCTGTCAGCTGAGGAAGGAGGCCAATAAATAAAAGCTACACAGAATAAGAAGGGGGTTGGTTCCCAGCAGGAATGCTCCCATCATGGGGGGGGCTCTTCTCCTCCTCTGCTGGATAGCAGCGGGATGAGGATGAATTTCTCTCCTGTTTCAGTGAATTTGCAGTGACTGCAGGACAATCAGATCCACCTCAACCTGAGAGGCGTCGCCACCGCTTCCACCAGCACAAACGGATTCTTCCGGCTCGACGGGTTTCAGCTGTGCGCTGTCATCTTCAGGGAATTTCCTGAGAAAACCCACAACCCGGGCATCTAGAAACATACCGGTGGTAAAAGACAGCATGGGGGGGGGCACTTTAATTAGTGGGCCGCCTCTTTCCTGTCAAATAGCTTTTTTCTCTTAGACAAGCTGTGTCTTTATTAGCTCCTGCTCTGCCGCCGGCGTCCAGGGTAATTACACACACTGTCTGTCTAAATAAACCCTACAACATAACAGCCCCCAAGGTGCATTTTCAAAGGGCAGTCACGCTGCTAATTGGCATTTTTGAGGGAAACCTGGATCCGTAGGACCCGATGGAGATCAGGCCGTCTCGCTTCAAACCCGCCGAGGTCAGACTCTGCTGCTAACCGTGGTTGTTAATGCCGGTCAACAAAGATGCCCCGTAGAGCTTTCGCTGCTGATCTCTGACCAGTTTCAGTGGGGGAAGAGGTACTGGTCTTAGACTCGTCCAGTGGACTCAGAGACCAGATCCAGATGGGGGATCATGTTGCTGTGCAGCTGCTGGATGTGGAACAAGTGGCTGTTGACGACATGTTAGACCTGATCCCTGTAAAAGACTCTTGAAATAAAATCTTCCGGCCCTCACGCCTCCTGCCATACTCTATGTGTGAAGCTGTGGTGTGTCCTTCTCATTGTGCAACAGTATCAGTGTGTGTGAGGAGTGTGTGAGTATCGTGTGAACTGTGGTGTCACTCAGTCGGACTCACTGAACTATTAAATTGATTGTGCAGCTGCAGGAGGAGGAGAAGGTTCTGCCAGAGTGAACAGATACCTGCGGTTCTCCCGGCGGAACATGAACCAAACAGCCACCGAACACAGATCAGCGCAGAGGATTTTTCCCTGCAAGCAGGAAAAGCCTCTTAATGCTGAATTAAATATTAACTGGATCTGCTACACCTGTTCAAAGAGCATTAAAAACTACATTAGACGCAGGAGAACGTTGTGTTTCTAATTATACGACAATGGCGATGTTCTCTGATACCCAGGATCGTTTATGGCACAGTGGACGATCCATCAGGTCAAAAGTCACATTAAAGACCAAATAACAACTATATCACTTTATAGACTGTTATATAAGGACACTGGCTGCAAAATGTCTATGTTGTTCCTTTATCTCGAGATGACAAGTTAATCATCTCATTATCTCGGAACAACAGATGTTTTATTGTGATAGCCAATTAATTTTTAATTTTTACAAGACAAAAAAACAGTTGTTTTCTCAACCATATTGTTATCCTGCTGTTTTAATAACCTAAATCATAATTTAATAAATCTTACATCATAAACATTAACAGCTTTTTTTCAGCTGCATCCAACCTAACAATGACCTGTGGAGAAAAAACAGTCGTAAGCCTGTTTTAAAACACAAAGTCTGATCTTAAATTATGATTTTCAGTCGACATTTGTCACCTCAATAATGTGAATAGTTTGAGGAATAAATAAAGCTTTTTCCTGCAAAGTCAAGGTTCCTTCACCTCAACGGCCTGAATGACGACCAGGGAACATCCAGAGAACACCCGGGGAATGGCCCGAGAATGTCCAGGGAACAGCCAGGGAAGGCCAGAGAACGACCAGAGAACATCCAGCGAATGTTCAGGGAATGTCCAGAGAACGTCCAGGGAACGGTCAGAGAATGACCAGTAACAGCCAGAGAATGACCAGAGAACGTCTAGAAAGCATCCATAGAACATCCGGAGAACGTCCAGAGAGTGTTAAAAAAAAAACTGTGTCCCAGCGTCCGTCACCAACCTGTAGACCGAGCTATCACATATTTTTCCTGGTCACGTGTCTGAGGATGATCTGAGCTTTTCAGATGAATCATCTGACAGCTTATGTTTTAATCAAATGTTGGAAAAGTTACCAGAAATGTTTTTTTTATTACAAATAAGACAATAACCGAGTTTTCACTGCTCCACAAAACATGGACGAAGTTACATATCTGAAACTTCAGTTGTCCAACTGTCATTGAAATGTTGATGATGAATTGCAGCTGGTTAAGGCACACACACACACACAGGATGGCGGCCCACCTGTCTGCCGTCAATGGCCCCCCTCATCTCCTTGAACGTGGCCTCAAATTCGCCGATGTAGTCGTGCTTCCCGTTGGAGTCCCAGTCCCACACCGTGCACTGAGTGGACAGAAAAACAGAAACAGAATCGACAAACAAACAAACACGTCTGACATTTCAGTCTCTGGAGGAGAGTCCGCAGTTCGTTGTGGTTTCAATAACTTCGTGGCATCAGCCCCTGATCATGTGAGCCAAGGCTGATCCTCATCAACAGTCAGTTCATGACCAGTTAAACAAGCAGCGCTTCCAATAAAGTATGTTCTGTTTTGTTTCAGATGAAGAATCAAAGCCTTTTTGTTTTTTTAACAAAACAAATCCACAAAGCTTCTGTTCAGTCACTGTCTCACTTCTGAGGATTCTCCTTCTTTAAATTGGATTTTATACAACACTGAAAAATAGAATATTCATTTTTTTGTTTGTAGGTCACAGCTTTGCTGACGTGTTCAAACACACTAATTCAGTGGTAAACAGAAAATTGCCAAAAGTAAGTGGACATTTAAACACGCCATCTGTGATATGGGATTGTTCACTGATTTATTCACTCACTGGAAGCTGCTGTAAATGTAAGATTAGGATAAGCCCCGCCCCCACAATGCATCCACCTGTAGGCTCTGAGCTGTGTTCAACTACAGAGAAAGTTATCCTTGCCCCGAGTCCATGATGTACTGATGTATCCATTTGGGGACAAAAAGGATCAGAGCCTAGAAGCCAAATATTTCAAATTCTCCATTCTCATAATAATCAGTTCCATTTTAATTATTGGTTTGAAATGTCATGGATTTAATAAGAAAAGAGTTTCTGATCACATTTGATTTTTCAAAACACCAACAACGAGGTCTGAGGACGTTTGATCTGATCTGAAATAAACTCAGATTAAAAAATCCTCCTGAATGACATTTTTGTTCTTATGGAAAGAAACATGTTACATGCAACATCTGCACAGATGCAAACATGAGGCTTTTGAACACTGAAATAACAGTCCAGCAAGCCCCTGTCACCATCACACCCCACTCACTGCTGCTTTTCAGCAGATGTTGTGGGCTACATGCTTAACTTTCTTTACTATGAAATATGTGAAATATGTGTTTGGTCATTAATGCAAATCTTCATCCCATCATATAAAAAAAATATGTATCATATGAACTGAAGCAGGATTATTTCTCATTAAAATAGAATAAACTTCCCTGTGATATTAAAAAAAATTCTTTACCTGTTGCACAAAAATTAAAGGAAAGGAAAATATAAGAAATAATTCAGTAACGTAGTTTTTGTTTGATGAAAATAGAGAAAAAGTTCTGATATGAAAATACACAGAATCACTTCTGGAACCCGGATCTTCAGGAAGGTCCTGAAGACATTTAGTCCAGAGAGGTCGACGCTGTGAAAGAGGAGTGGGGGGAGACCATCAGTAAACAGAGGAGGGGGTCCACGACACTACGGATCGGTCCTCAGGTCCCCGCGGGGGGGGCTCACCAGTTCACACCCTGAGCCATGTGACCTCAGTAACTCTCAAGGCATTAACGACCCCCCAAGAGGTAAAAATCCTGAGACTCCCAGAGGCGAAACATCTTCAAGAGCCTCCGAGCAGTTAGAAACAGGAGCGACAGCCTTCAGGACCTGGTTTATTAATATGAAATAAAGATGAGAGAGAGTAGAACCCACATTAAACTAAACCGCGCTGCTGCTGTCCCCCGGGGGCTGCGATCCAGAAGCCCTCCCACCGGGACCGGTGGACGGCTCTGACCGGCAGCGCCAGGACCGGATCCAGCACCAGGAAATGAATAAATAACAAGGACTGAATCCAGGACAGTTTGACAGAGTTCATGAAAAATAGATCGGAGGACATGAGGAAGAGCGTCTGACAGACTCAGAGCAAGAGAGGAAGACCACGATCTCATGAATTTACAGAGCAAACACACACACATACACACACACACATGGCCTCATGCGCCTCATTTTTAACAGTCTGGTTATGTTTTATGTTTTCATATATTCATACAGGAGTTTCACTGAGCAAGTGGGCCATTTACTGTGTGTGTGTGTGTGTGTGTGTGTGTGTGTGTGTGTGTGTGTTAAATCCTGCTCTGTGAGGCAGAGAAGCAACATTCATTTTTTTCATATATTATACATAAACACATTGTCATTCTTTGTCACCGTGTCTTGACCTTCCCTAAACTCAGTTTGAATTAAACAAAGTGGCGGGGGGGGGGGTAATCCTCTCTGCCATCAGTCTGAATGGAGTGTGTGTGATGTGTGTCAGGTGTGAGTTTGTATTCAGGCAGGTGTGTGTCGCTGGCGGTTGCTTATTAAATCTCTGTAGCTCAGGGATCAGCTGCCACTGTGGTTAAACGTGTTCTCTCCTGTTTATTTTAGTTGGGGGGGGCAGTAACTTGGCGTCTTTGATTTCCTTAGAGGACGTTTGCTTCCCCCCTCCTCCCTCATTAGATTTCTCCTTCATCACATTGTAAATTAACAACAGTGACTCTGGTTTTCTTGGACTTGGTGGAGATGAGGTTCCTACATGTTTTGTCTTGCCCCCCCCCCCCCCCCCCCCCATTAAGAAAGTATATTACCTCTACCTCGTCCACAGATTGAATTGAATGTGGAGTATATAAGCTCCTAGTGATTTTATTTTACGGAGGTTTTTACTTTTTTTACTTTTCTAAATTGCAATCTTCAGACCCGACCGACGCCAACTCAGGTGAGATCTCTTGAGGACCTTTATCACAGCCCCAACAGGAGACACTGCAGGACTCTCCTATGCAGTCGTACCCAACATCTGGAAACCCCTGGAAACCCCTGGAAACCCCTGGAAACATTTCAGGAGGGGAATTGGCTCAGGGAACCCTCATGAATCTGAGATAAAGCCTGGAGAGGATTTTCTCTGATGTTTTTTCAGTGTATCAGGTCTGAATCTTAAATCGCCACATTAACTTTAGCAATCTGCGTCTGAGCTCTCTGACTAAGTCCTGCTGCTCCCATTCCACCAAATTCTGGCCTTTCCGGGGTCCGGTTTCTCGGATCTGTCGCAGTGAGACCGCTAGAGCCCGACCTGGACTCTTTGCTGCTAGATGTTATTCACAAAGTAAAACGTAGATCTGCTCATAGCTGAAAAGTAAAACTATTCTTTTTCTGCATCATGGTGAAACTTTACCACGAACATCAGAGAAAACTAAAAAGACCTGTTGGTGTTTCGTTGACCTTCCTCCGTCGGTTTCGTTTGAGCTGTCGGGTCGGGACAGTCGACATTTATCAGCTGATGACGTTCAGTGACCTTTGGTTTTTATTATATCGAATAACTGAAAACACAGAGTCAGAGTTAAGGTTTTTTTAAACCGCTGGAGAAACGTTGTTTTTTTCATCAGCAAACGTCCTGCATCATCAATATAATTGATTTCTAGTAAACTGATATCAACATAGAGGAGGATTTTAAAGCTCTTGTGTTAATTCATCTGCTGTAGTAATTTAGCTGGAGGCTGAGCCACAGGACGATGTCGTCGGGTAATGTGTCCTCACGTCCCTGATCAGAACCTGAACCCGACTTGGGCCCAGGAATAAAGATTAACACTCATCTTACTGTGGAAGAAAACCGGTCCACACTTACACACACACACACACACACACACACACACACACACACACACACACACACATCTGGATGTGACAAGAGCTTCAGCAGATCAGACATGATCTCTTCTTTCGTTCAACATGAATAAAACATATAAAATTCCTCTGCAGCAGCTCTGCCAGGAAACAGAAAGAGAAAACTTCACAGAGGAAAACGAAGCTTTGGAAAATTTCCGCTTCTACTCAACTCAGACTGTTGAAGCCTCATTTTAACTTCAGTTCAGATAAAGAGGTTATTTGGGACCAGGCTCGTTTTCCATCTTCTAATTATGTTAACACTCAACTAATCATCAGCAGTAGACGCGTTGATGTAACGTCAATAGTGAAATATTAGGGAAACGTTCACTGAGAAAATATTTCATCTGATCTAATGATACAACATCAGCTCACAGACTCGAGCAACAGGAACTTTGTTCTTTAATATACAGCCCCTCACTTTACTTTAAACTCAGGCTGGGGTTGATGTTCTGCAGTTTATACGACGATGTTCTCTGACGTTCTCAGTCGACAGATAGGTTCTTGTTAGACCTGGCTTTTCAGGCTGATAAATCGAACTAGATTAAACCGAGAGAGGAAGGATGGCGAGGAGGAGGAGGACAAGGTGGAAGAAGAGGAAGAGGAAGAGGAAGAGGAGGCTTTGAATGTGAACATGCTACCTCTCATCTCCGCTCTCCTGTCAGGTCAACAGGAGTCAAGCAGGCAAGCAAGCCAATTAGATTGGAGGGAGGATGCAGGGGGATGAGTGAGTGAGGGTTTACATGCATGTGCTATGGTACCACACCATTAATATGAGTGACTGGCTGTGTGTGTGTGTGTGTGTGTGTGTGTGTGTGTGTGTGTGTGTGTGTGTGTGTGTGTGTGTGTGTTCTATTCAGACCCTCACAGAACCTGCTCTCTGGATGTGGACCTGGTCTCTGGATGTGGACCTGGTCTCAGGATGTGGACCTGGTCTCTGGATGTGGACCTGGTCTCTGGTTTGACAGTCTTTCAACTACCCCCTGGAGACTCTGCTGCCATTAACAATCGTAGCTTTGTTCATTCATTCATCCAAAAGACTCGTTGCCTCTGAACATGATGTAGCCAGAAGTTACATTTCCTAGGAATCGTGTTTTTCAGGTAATTTGAATTGAAACATAATTTCAGGGACAAACAGGTTTGAGGTTTGAGGACCCGGTGAAACCGGAAACTTTCTCGTCACAAATCATTCCTGCTCTTGTACTTTATGTGGCAGCTACACAACGTCCCCAAAAGTTAAGTGGGAAAATTCATTTGTTAAAGTATTTTTCAGAATTTCTGCCTTTAATACGTAGCTTAGATGGTAGAGATGGAAAATTGTTTTTTCATCGTTTCAGCTACATCGTCTAAACGTTTCTAAACCTTCTCCAAACATCACCTAAATATTCTTTAAATGTTCTCCGAACGTCGCTGCTGCTCTTGTCTTGTGAATTTGTTCATTTAGGGTAATTTGATTTAGATTTTAAATATTTGACCATTTAGATGTGAACTCATATTTTTCTTTTATTATAAATTCAACAATAAATCAGTGATATAAAACATGTTTTCTTTATAAATGCATTTAGACTTTAGACATTTAGAAGTTACAGATTATTAATCTGACAAACATAACCTGCTATTTATTATGTAAAATTAAATAAGTATTAAAATTACTTAGCAATGACATGTTTTCTTTTTATGTGCATTGAATGTTGATGTCGCCCGTCAGCAGACGCGAGCCGGAAGAATCTGGGTTACATCCTGAACAACATGTAAAAATAAACCGCTGGCATATGAATTAAAGATGGACACATTTGGTTCCTGCTCGGTTCCTGGATCAGTGTTTCAGATATGAAACCTTTGATCTGCGGCTGTTTCTCTGGGACAGAATCTAAGTTTCACCATTTCCTCCGATCTGCTCTTCACCTCCGGAAGATGCTGACCCCCCCGGACCTTATCTCTGGTTGCTGACAGGGGGCTCAGCCTCTGGCCCTGGGGCTGATTGAAGGGCTGCTGGGGTAATTAATAACGTGGGGAGGGGGTGTCATGATTCCTCGGCTCTACAACACTGTTGTCTCTTGGAAACTATGACACACAGCCAGACTGAGCAGGATGAAATGAGTTCTTGCTGCGATACAAAGGTTCTTGGGTTTTGAAGTTCCATAAAGATCCATAAAGAACCGGTAAACGCAGAGGCAGTGACCGTATTCCTCTCATCTCCTATTACACTCGACAAAGTTCATCGTTAGACTCTAACGCAGCTTTTTACTTTTCTGTCGGCTGGTCTCCCTCGTCTCCATGTTCTGTCCGGTTCTCTCACTTCTGTGGCCATTAGATGACGATGACGAAAATCTGGTCCTTCTGATCTACAAACCTCTTCTAGGACACTATAAAAACTTAAATGTTAAATATAAAAGCTTTCCATAGACACCGGCTCCTTCTTGTTTGTTTTTGTATTTACAGCACACACACACATATCTGTACATTTATATTTATGTGCGTGTTTGTGTGTCAGTTTGTGTGTTTGTTTGTGTGTGAGTGTACACTTATTACATCGAGTTCAGTTTCACAACCAACAAAAAGAAGCAGCCGACCGTGTGACCCCCGACCGTGTGACCCCCGACCAATGAGACGTCCTCATTTAGACCGGAGCCACGACATCATCGACTGATACCAGAGACAGAATGCATGAGTGTGTGTGTCAGTGTGTGTGTGTGTCAGCGTGTGTGTGTCAGTGTGTGTGTCAGTGTGTGTGTGTAAGCGCGTGTGTGTGTGTGTGTGTGTGTGTGTGTGTGAGAGAGTGTGGCTCTGTGTGTGTGTGTGTGTACCTGCAGCTTGCGCTCGTGGTCTCCGCTGCAGAGCGAGTTGAGAGAAACTTTGAAGGTTTTCCACACCGGGTTCAGATTGTTCATCACCGTCTGGCGAAGAGAGAAAACACAGAGTGAGACTGGTGATCTTTCTTTATGTTGCCCAGACGTTGCTGAAACGTTTTTAGAGAACGATGCCATCTTTGACTGATGGTCAGAGGTGACGTCTCTGATAAGTGATCAAATTACAGCCTGAGCGAGGTGAGAGGAGGTGGGTTTCTACGTGAAACCAGTTTCAAAGCTGTTTCTGTTCACATCAGTCTGTGTGTGACGGTTCTGGTTAGAAGTGATTCGAAGCACTTGGAATGTGGAACATTTGAGGATTTAAGAGACGCATGTAGACTCAGGTTTTCACGGCTTCACCTTCTGTACTTAATGTAAGACAGCTGAAACAGAGTTTACAACATGAATCACACGAATCTGTGTCTGAGCTCTGTCCTTTAATTCGGTTCATCTGCATTAGTTGTTATGTTTTCATCATTTTTATTCATCTTATTTTTATTATTGATTAGTTAACACACAAAGAATAATCCAGCCTCGGATCAGCTTCACACTGTTTGACTGTAACGTGTCAAACTCATTATATCATCGAAGGTAAATGCGACACACCTGAGTCTTGCTTTGGTTCATTCATCCGTCTGACAGGTGGATGGATGACAGAATCTGGTTTAGGCTCTGACAATGAAGACTCTGGACATAGTAGTCTGGGGTCACCTTCTTTGTATATGTGTGTGTGTGCGTGTGTGTGCGTGTGTGTGTGTGCCTGCGTTCATACCTCGGTCCTGTAGACGAGCTGCATGGTGGCGTCGTCATTCAGCCTGTAGATCTCCAGGAACGGGTCCGATTTACTGAAGAAATCCTGAACACACACACACGTGCAGGGAGACAATTTACTTTAATGGATTACAGGCTTCAGACATGAGGGAAGATTCACTTCTTTAAAATGGATCATTTTAATGTTTTGTGGAAAACCATATTAGACTAATTATTACTAAAAGTATTTTATGTCTTATATCTGAACATATCTTGGCTTGTTATTCAAAGCTCTGATCCCAGTTTTAGTTTTACATCTGCCACATAAAGTTTAAATTCTGCATCAGCTTGATCCAAAACTTTATTCATATCTGATACAGTAAATGTTTGGAGTCATTAAAATCACTGAGTCTTGGCTCTGACCATTTTACTTGGTGGAAACATCACAGAGCTGCTCTCTCTCTCTGTCTGTCTCCCTCTCTCTCACACTCACACACAAACACACACAGATGTTCAACCTTATCATCCAGTTTCCTGGCGCTGAAGGAGAGTTCGATGTAGTCATCGTTCCCCGTCAGCTCCTCCGCTGTGATCTGAAAACACACACACACACACACACACACACACACACACACACTTCCCTTTGATAAGAGGCTCATTATGAAGTGAGGACAGCATCATTAAGTCAACAACAGCTACTGAATATTCAAATCAGACAGTGAGAACAAAAGAACACAACCTGCTCAGGGAGTTCTCCAGAACACTGAGGAACCTTGAGAACCCTTATCCTGAGTCATGGTCAGTCCACATATCTTATACCAGAGGGGACATGAGAGGCTGAGACATGGGGAACATACAGTGAAGGGAAACTTAAAATAAAGAGGAAGGAAAACAGGTTGTAAAATAATATTTATATTCTTCTAGTTTCCGCCGTTTTTTTTAATAAATGGATCCGGATTAGGTGTTTTATCAACTTAATGAGGAAAGAGCAATCAGCATATCTGCGGGTAATTGGATTAGATGGTTCTTGCAGAAATTCAGCCATGGGAGTTGTAGTTTTTGCGTCCTGTTACATCATGTGACTCTTTAATCAAAGAACCAGATGGTTTCTAACGCAGTTGTTCATCTTCTGCTCTGGGGAGTCAGGACCGTCTCATGTGGATCCGGGACTGTGGAGGACCAGAATCATCAGGACCCATTTAAATCCAGTCCGATAGAGGTGGAGGTCTTCGTTAATCCTCGTTAATCTTTGTTAATCTTCGTTAATCTTTGTTAATCTTCGTGTTTTCTAACCTGAAGATTTAGTTTTGTTCTTGTCTGTTTAACATAAGTGACAAGTTGGTAATATTCCTGTTGTTTTCCTCCTTGCTATTATTGTTGTTGTTGTTGTTGTTTACCCCGAAGCGCCAACACATTTACATCCAACGGAGGCAGAGAAAGATGATGGATTCTAAAGATTATGGAAGCAGCATGTTCAGATGAGATGCTGATCTCAGATCAGACGCCTGCAGGTAATTCTTCACTTTACAGACAGAGACGATCGACATTAATATACAGAGTCTGTGTTTATGAACAAGTTCATCATCAGATGGAGAGAAAATAGCCGATGGAAGAAAAACAGGGGGAAGGAAGGAAAACAGGGAGAGGAAGCAGGAAGGGGAAAGAAAGAGAGGGAGAGAAAGAGGGAGAGAAAGAGAGAGAGGGAGAGAAAGAAATGATAGAAAGAAAGAAAGAAAAAGAAATGATGGAAAGACAGAGAGAAAGAAAGAAATAAGAAATGATAGAAAGAAAGAGATAAAGAAAGAAGGAATGAGAGATGGGAGAAAGGAGGGATAATTTGGAAAGAAGGAAGCGAGAACGAAAATAAGTCAAAGAAAGGAAGGGATGGGAGAGGGCAAGGAAGGAAGAAAGGAAGAAAGGAGGAAATGAGGGAAAATGAAACAAAAAGAAAGAACAGACTGAAGTTAAAAAAAAAGGAAATTGTTTTTTTTTAATGGACAGAAGTGGAGCAGCTTCCTCCTCAGAAATCCTTTCAAAATAAATCCTCCTGAACCGTGTCATGCGTCCATGGTGGCAAAGAGGAAGACGGAGCGTGTGCATGAGGCTCTGAGGGATTTTCCAGCTGTGAATTTGTGGATAAATGGACGAGTAAATCTGTGCGAGCGGCCGCGGATGGTTCAGCCAATCGGAGGAAAATCCTGACGTTCCGGCTCAGCGGATTGGACTTATCAGAGCCGGAGAAAATCCCAGGTCCGTCTGATGGAGGCTTCAATGTCCGAGAGCCACAAAGTGCAAACAACAGGGAACAAAATTTTGTGTGCAAACACAAAAAGAACAAGCAGAGCTGCAGGGGCCACAGACGCCCCCACCCCCATCCCCACCCCCACCTCCACACCACAGCTAATGGGGGTTTTAGGGAGTCTCAGGACCAGGATCCCTCACCGGGTTCCCGCTCACTGAAACCCCCACCCACAGTCTGTGTGTGGGTGGGGGTGTGTGGGTGTGTGTGGGTATGTGTGTGTGTGTGTGTGTGTGTGGGGCTGGTGAAGTGGTGAGAGGAGGTGAGAGAGCGAGGCTCACCGTGATGATAGCTTTTCCCACGGTGCCTCCTGGTCTGAGCAGAGCTTTGGACAGTTTCCTCTGAGAGATAATCTGTAGGAACACAGACACACACACACGCACAAATGGTTAATGCACTGGTACATTGAGCTCTAGAAATTTCTCTTGAATCTGAAACACTCGACGACAGTTCGTCTTCCTCTGATGGTTCGTTCTACCTGAGCAACAATTTCAGCGTGAAACTGTGAGACTGAGGAAATTCTGGAAGATTCTGCCACGTTCTGCCACATTCTGTCACATTCTGTCACGTGGTTCCTGCACTGTTGAGACCGGTTGCTGTGAGGAGCCTGTTTCCTCTGTGGTCGGAGGATGAGAATCTTTCCTGCTGCTCCCAGACAAACGCGAACCTGCGGCGTCAGCGGGATGAAGATGGGAGCGGCTGTTGTCCGGCGCCGGCCCAGTGCCCGGCCCGAGCCCGGCCCGGAGCCCGGCCCGGAGCCCGGCCCGTCTCCAGGCCCGTCAATAGAGAGCTCCGGTGCTCCGTCAGCCATCTGGCTGTCAGAGGGGCTGGCAGCCAAACTCAGCGACACCACTGGCAGTGACAAAGACGAGGAAGACGAGCAGGAGGCAGCTTTTCCCGGCTCCGAGCCGCTGGCTCTCCGGCCGCCCTGAGCCATTCGCTTCATCACCGACTTGGCGGCTGCTGCCCTGATTGTTTCTGTATGTTAGAGCTCTTCCAACACCCCCCGACAACAGTCAGCAGAAACCCACGGCTTAGCCCCCCCATCGTACCGAGGCCTGGGTGAAAAGCACAGGTTTAATGGGCCGGCGAGAGTTTTCATCTTCAAGTTCCCCAGAGGATGAACCCTGCCGGGATGATAGTCTGGCTTTCTTATCGGTGACCATCACAGCCTTGCCGAGCAGGACTGGGCAAGATGACTAAAAATTTTGTACGATATCACATTTGTATTAATTGATATGGATGATTATCATAGCTTATATTTAACAGCCTTAATGAGAAAGGAAACTGATCCGGATTAGAACCAGCAAGAACCCAATCAGAGCGAAATCCAGTCTGCCTGAATCTCGAGTCCGCTTCATGCGTATAACGAATGAATCTTTGTGTGCGCGACCCAGATGCTGAATTGGGTTTTTTAAAAGCTTGCGGTTGTTACCATAGGAATCATGGAGGAAGTGCAGGACAACGCCACACAGATTTCTGAGCTCGTTGATATGCAACCACCTCGGCAATAGTTCGCCTTTGCCGAGGTGCAAAATAAAACGTGTGTGAAAACCAAATCATTGGTCCAACCAGACATTTCATGTCCTACGTTTTTTTCTAATGTTTAGTTCATTCTTATGAGGCTACGCTTTTTTAAAATTCATCCAGGAGAGTCAATTATTTTCAGCTCCACCGAGAAATAGGAAAATCTCTTATTTAAGAGAAACCTCCTCAGGCAGAGAAGCAATTTATCCGCAGTTCTCTGATGTAAGTTTGTTTTCCTTCGTCTTTGTTATAAATATCGGGAGTTTATCATACAACAGCCTCAGTTACAACCTTGTTAAGAAAAAAAGTGAATGGTTAAAAATGCCAGACTCATCTGAGCAGAATCAAAGGGCCGAGTCTCGTTTTATTTCAAGCCAGCTGCTTCGTTCAGGCTGTGATGGGGATTTTACGAATGTGTGTATTTTATCAGCAACATCCATGTTTTCAACCATAAGCTTTTCAGCAAATGAAGAAAAGACAGAGAAAAAAGAAAAAGAAAAGAAAAGCAGATTTTAACTAATCTCTGATGTTGGTTTGTGTCTGAGGTTTTGGGTCATAAACTTCAACTGTTTAAAGATCTGGCTCAAGTGAGTCAGATGTTTGACAGCTCCCTGATGTTTACCTGTAGCACACACACACACAGCAAGCCGTCCTCTGACAGATTGCTGGCCACACACTCCGGCTGATTTATTCATGGACGTGCTGACGGATTCTCCGTCTCAGCTGTTTGTAGAATCGGTGGAAAAACGCTTCAGAACAGAAGAAAAAAACAAAAAAGCAGCAAAACTTCTCCTGCAGATTGAACCAGAATCACATGACTTTGTCAGGCTCAACCAACATATTATCATACTTTACATCTCCTTCATTTCCTTAATGAAATCTCATTCCCCATTCATACTTATTCACCCAACACCGACATTGACGCTGTGTGTTCGGTCGGAGGGTTTTTAGAAATGCAGGAGCAGCCGAATCCACCTGTCCCATCCTCCACTGCTGTTCATCAGCTCATGTTCACACAGAAGGAGAAAATGGAAACGAGACTTTGTGGGATTTCCTGTAAATTCGTTTCAACTTTGCGCCTCAGTCTGGACGGAAAGTTTGGTCAGAAAAAAGGAGTTTTCAAACGACGTAATTCAACTGTGACAAAGACATAAATAAATCTGTTGGGAGGCTGACTGTGATGCAGCAGATTTCAAAAACCTGCAGTTTGATTCCCCTAGAAATGAAAGCAGCCCCCCTAACCCATCCCCCACACAGGAGGAATCATCAGAGGAAATAAATCCTGTTGAATTACACATAAAGGAACTGGACAAACTTGAGAAATTATGAACCTGTCCTGCAAAAGGCTTTGAGGGCCGAGATCCGGATCCTGGTCCCCTTCGAGACCGAGACCCACCATAGACCCTCAGTGCGTTAGGGGTGGTCACTGACTCACCTGTCCCAGCGTGCACTCCACCGACCCCAGGAAGTCGGCCTCCTTCGGGCCGTTGTGGCTGCTGTTGATGTCAAACAGCTCGAAGCGCAGGCGCTGCACCTCTTCAAAATAAAAGTCCAGTGTGAACACCTTGGAGTAGGTGGGGTTCACGGAGCTGCGGATCACCTCTGTCCGGTCCACCTGCAGGAGACACCAACAGGTGAATTATTACGTCAGAGATTGTAGTTTCCATTTCAAGGTTTTATTTAGAGGAAACAGTACAAAGGCGAAAGAGGGGAAGGAAGAAAGGACGTAAAAACCCATCTGTAAAAAATTTTTAAAAAGAAAAATTTTAAAATAAGTCACAGTCCTGCCCACAGTGATTGACTGACAGGTGGTTGACCGGTGATTGACAGGTGATCTCTGGGAGGTCTTTCCGACAATAGACAGGATGAAGGTCAAATATAAATCCGACTGGATCCAAACTTTATAATCAACTAATCAAAGAGCAGTCAGACAGTAATAAGAGGAGCCAGCTTCCGGTGGAGTTTCAGCCTATGTCTCTTCCACTCTAATTAGGGACGCAATTATTATCCTCAGTCAGTTTTCCAATAATTGTCTCATTTAACTGCTTCGTCATTTAGTCAGTGGATGTAAGAAAATACTGAAAAGTGCCAACAACCAACAAACCCGAACCTGAAGAAGAAACCCCCCCAGGAAACGTTCACATCTGAGAATCCAGACCCAGAGACTAGTTGGAGTGTTGGTCCGAAAATGGACTTTGATATTAAAAACTAGAAAACTGTCCCTTGTTAATTGATTAATTGACTTGTCGTTGATGCTAGAGACAGTGTTTGTGATGCAAGACTCAGCTCATTAAAAGGTTACGATCGTGGGGGGGGGCTTACACCTGACTGGTGCAGTGATCCACAGCCATTATCTCTTAAATGATCCGACCAGAAAAAAGACAAAACACGGAACTAAAAAGTTCACATTAATTAAACAAGATTTAAAACTGTTCGAGACCTAAACTGGCGTCGAGCTGCCGAGGTGCTGCGTGTCGTCGAGCTGCCCCCCCACCCCCAGTCAGAGCTGTCTCCGTGGCGTTAACAGCCAGATGGCGCTAAGGCTGGAGCTCCTCCACACGCTAATTAAAGACGCTTTGATTGGATCGTTAAAGTTTGTCTGAATGGGCTGAGAGGAAATCCAACGTGGAGCCCGGGGGGAGACGTGGGTCCTGCTAATCCTCCAGCTGAACCCTGCTGGATGCTTTCCTGGAATATTTACCGGGTTTCTGGACTCTTCTGTTTCCGTTTAGGACCAGAGATTCTGCCAGCTCCCACAGGAAACGCGAACAAACTCGAGTGGACAGAAAAGTTTGGCAGCTGAGGGGAGAAAATCCTCCTGCAGTTTGGCTCAGTAGTTTGATGTGAAAACAAAGACCAGGTCCTGGCGATCCACAGAATCGTCTTCTCGTTATTCTGATGCTTTTTCCAGTTTTGGGGTGATTAACTGTTTTGTTCTGCAGAGTCTTCACACTTTAATGTAGGTTGAAATATGCCTGAACATTTTTGGTTCAAACTCTCGTTTCCCAGTCAACAACAATCTTTCACTCTGGATGTAAAACAATCAGAGTCAGCTGCAGACATGGCAGAGGAGAAAAAGGTCGATCGTGGTCCGGGTCTGTCTGGACGGCCTGAGGTGCAGCCTTCTTGCTGCCTCGTGTTTTGTCTGGACCGTGTTGACCGTCCTTGTCCTACACGTCCACTCACTGGACTTTCCAGGGATTCGGCCCCAGTCACTGTTTGGTCTTCAGAATCTGGCACTTCGAACTTTACCCAGAGCCTTGAGAGGAGCCAGATTAATAAAACGATACCAGACCCAGGCAGAGAAGGTCCCTCAGACCCCGAGACTTTTAGACAGCGGCTGCGTGAACCCGAAGGCGGCGTGTCACCGACCTCGGGGGAGGACGCCAACCGGCAGTTCAGCAGCTACAACAGAGATGATCAAACAAGGCAGGAGGAGGAAGACGACCCCGTGTTAAATACCAGTGTAAAAGTGAGGTTAGTAAATGCAGAGTCAAGTCAGAAATGACCTGTCAAACTAAAAAGCAGGAGAATGATGGGGAATAAAAGCAAGCAGAGATCTAACTGTATTTAATCAGCCTGCAGAGAAGTTGTATTGATATCGCAGAACAGGCCTTTAGATATTATTTCCTTTCTCCGTCTCCTTGTCCCTTTTATTTTTCTATCCAGTCCAGTATCACTATTACCCTTCAACGTCCATCTCATGTTATATATGTCTTCATGTCCCGTTGCTGCTGGTTTCCTGTCCGTGGGCATGTCGCTTCTCGTCATCCTGTTTGATTCCCAACCTCCACCCTCCATCTCCCTTCCTCAATCTTCCAACCTCCATCCTCCTTCCTCCACCGTCTTTCCTTCACCCTCCACTTTACATCCTCCTTCCTCCCTCCTCCACCCTCCGCCCTCCCTCCCCAACTCTCCACCCTCCATCCTCCACTCTTCACCCTCCACCCTCCTTCTTCCACTCTCCATCCTCCACCCTCTGTCCTCCACCCTCCACCCTCCTTCCACCTCAGCAGCAGCAGCGGCAACGTTTCTTCATCTCCTGAGGATCATTAAAGTTTCACCTGATCAGAAACAGAGCAGGTCAGATGACTCTGTTTCTCTGACTCTGTCGTGGGCAGAAAAAAAAGCCTCAGCTTACAGATTTTCAGGTTTTCAGACTCCAACTCGGTCTGAACTTCACCTTTTAAGGAGTCTGAAGGGAGGAGAGGGACAAGGGCGACGAGCCGGGGGCTCAACAACAACAACAATAACAACAACAGCAGCAGCCATGACAGTGACGGGACTCAGGAGAAAACAGCTCATTTAACAGATCATAAAAAACAACCAAGGGCCCCTGTTGGACGGATTCTTACCAGAGAGTGAAGCTGCTTTCAGACCCGCACTGTAAATAAACCAGATGCCCACAGGATGGTGATGACCTCTGATGGGGGGACACAGGAACCAGGAGCCAGGGATGCTTTAATATCCTCTGATGAAGGTCTGATAAAAGGATGATCATGTGACGCTGGGTCAGCTGGATGAGGAAGTTGGCGGCCGCCTGCCAACGTCAGCAGCCAATATGAGAATGGAGGATAATGTAACCGTCGCGTTTTCAGCCTCCAGATGGTGAAACAGATCAATTAACTCTGATGTAATAGGAGGATTAAGATCGAAGGACTGAGGGAGCCTCCGGAGCAGAAACCACGAACCCCCCAAGCAGCAGCAGCTCAACGGCAGCAGCAGCTCAACGGCAGGTGGGAAGCAGAATCGGACTGGCTCCACGTCAGGTCCGGCTCAGGTGAGTCTTGCCGAATAGACAGAGTCAGGGGAATGAAGTCATTGGTTCTGTCAGAGGTTTTTACTCCCTGTAAGAAAACTACTTATATTTGACTGAGTCTGGTCTGGAGGCATCAGCTCATCCTGTGACTGAAGCCACGCCCACTATGTATTCCACCAGACACACCTGAGTTTGACTGGTACCTGTGGACCGGCCGGGGAGCCAGTTTGAACTTTGTGTGGGTGTGTGTAGTAGGACAACCATGAACACAATTCAGCTGGTCCCAGTCGTCCTTAGACTTAGACTTAGATCTGAATCTGAGAACCTCGGCTGAGATCAGTCCACTGCAGCTGAGTCAGACTCGTCACTAAGACCAAGAGAGGCCACATCAGTCCAGATTCAGACCTTCATACTGGCTTCCTGTTTTCAAATCATAGACTTCAAACTGGTCCTGATGGTTCCTGAAGAACTGAAAGGTCAATTTCTGATCTGCTGCTCCGCCCTGAACCATCCAGGTCTGTTTACTGTCCCCAGAGTCCAGATCTCTCGGGTGGTCTGGATCAGGTCCACCTACTGTCTGAAGAGTCGAGATCTCTTGGGTGCTCTGGAACAGGTCTGCAGAGTCCAAACTACACCTGGAGAAGCCGCATCAGTTTTTAGTCTCCACATATCTGGAGAAACTCCAGAAAATTGCAGCTCTGCTACAACTCTGTTCTTTTGAATTGTCAGGGATTAAACTTTTCTGTTTTCATTTAATTAAATTTAAATCTGCGAAGATTTATTCACATCTTGCTCAGAAACTTTTGTTCTACTGTGTTGACTTTTCTTATTGTCTTTTGTTTCTTATATTTTGTCTCAATGCTGTTCTGGTTCATGTGCAGCTCTTTGAATTGTCTGATTTTGATCCGTGAAGGACTGGACGAGCATCAAAATGTCCAAATCGGTCAAAAATCAGAAAGTAAAAATGATTTAAGGACAGAAACGCTGAGGTTTCCGGAAATTGCAGATCTGCTGTCGATCAGAAGAAGAAGAAAACTGATAGGTGTGTTACAGAAATACAATGATGTGACATTCATTCATATTAGAGGGCCAGGTGTGTTGTTCCACTTTCATTTACTCTTCTCACTTTTCTTTGTCTCTTTTTACAACTTCTCTCGTGAGGCAGTAACTTCAGAAATATAACATTGAAAAATGCTAAATGCACTTTCATACATATGTATTTCTTCACAAGGATAAGGAGAAGATTGTTGGGGCTTTGTGAAAATCTGCCCCACACAGCTTGTAATTCCACATATAAATTCCATGTGTAACCAAGACAAATATACAGAAAACACAGGCCGGAGATCGTCACACATACTTTTTGACTCACACAGAAATTTAACGCAATAGTTCATCCCGTGTCTTCAAAATAAATGCAGCTGTTTACACAGATAGTTCACAGTGACACTTCTCTGCTTAGTCAAAATGCGATGCACTGAATTGTGGGATTATCAGCAGAGTAAATTACATGTCCTGGGCTCTGCCTTCTCCATTGACTGTGGGACTTTTTAAGGCTCCTTATAGAGAGTAAATTACACTCAGAGTTCAGACACTGACGTAAAAAAGCGCCACTTCTCTATACTACATCTTAAGAGATTGCTGTTATTATAGTGAGCGGTGAGGCCTGGTTACCTCGCAGCTAGTCTGCTGCTGTTTTTATCTCGGGTCCCATTCCAACAGTAGTCCTTGGTACTGGTCGGTTCAGCAGACCCCCTAGTCCAACCCCATGTTGGACTTTGTCCTCCACAATGTGGTTACCTTAGCAACCCCAGGAACAGTGTAATGCTGGAAGAAATCCAGCCTACAAGGATATTATGAGGCTATGAAGGAGTTAATACTTGATAGTTCTCTGAAGCCCAGATTTACTTTTAGACCACTGATCAGCTGGTAAATCCAACCACTCCTTGTGCCCCAACTGAAAATGATGCCGATGTGAAAGGTTTTCATCTTACTTCACTGATACAGCTGAGTCCATCAGAGCTTCTGTTGGCGCTGACGTCAGATACTCTGGTGTCCATCAACCAACACAGAGCCCAGATCAGTTTAGCCCCACTTTCTCACCTGAGCTGACTGCTTTCCTGATGATGTAATATCAGCAAAGATTATTCTCAGATTCACTGAATAAACTGAGCTCTCTCTGTCAGTTCTCAAGAGTTCTTTAACTGATGGTTAACGTGACGGTTTACTTCAAACACCCCCAGTACAAACTGGGCCAGATCCGACCCTCCCTCAGAATTACTGACCTGTCTCCAAGCTTTCTCTTAAAAAATAACAGCTTGGAAATAGCCTCTTCACCTGCCCCAACCAGAATCTATGAATCAGTCGCGAAGACAAGTGGCCACGTCAGGCCAGTTTGAGCCTCCTCATTGGTTACCAGTATGTTTTAGAAGGTCTCACTCTTTAAGGCTCTTCATGGCCTCTCATCATGCACTAGATCTGAGCCAGATATGAGCCAGTACTTAGTCTCTAATCCAGACACTAGAGCTGTTCTCCATCAGAGCCCTGAAGCTAGAGAACAATCAGGTCAACAGAATCAGTGAACTCTTTAAATCTCTCTTCTTATCACAGGGATTTTCCTGATTTGATTAGATTTGTATTGGCTGACCTTTCACTTGCAACACTCTCATTGGTTTTATCTGGTTCATTTGCTTAATATCTGAGAAAACCTTTTATGATCTGCTCTTTTTGAAGTAATTTCCCTGTGTGAAGGACTTCATAACGTGGGTTTATAGAAGTTTATTATAATTGTCGCTGTTGTAAAATACTGGACGGTATAGTGGATTATATAGTAGGTGGGGTATATCTCCAAACGTATGTGGACACCTGGTCCAATCAGTGTTTTTCTGACCAAAAATTTCAACTTGTGAGAGCAGGAAAAGCGGGTTACTAAAGACATTAAGTCTCCTCTACACTGGTGAGGCAGCACAAGCATCACAGGACTCTGAGCTGAACGAAGACATCATCCATGCTATCATGTTGTTCTGCCATCTGCAGCGATAACATCCCTCCTGCGCCGACAGGCGTCCGAGGGGGAGCAGGGTGTGCCCATCTTTATCCTGGTATCGCTGAAAGAATCATCCCACTGAGCTCAGTATCATATCACTCCCTGCTCCCCTCATTCTGCAGCTGTAAGGGCAGTCAACGTTAAGTGTGTGGGCCAATAAGTTGCGCTGATTGTTCAGTCACGTAATTTTCTGAATATAGTGAAAGAATCTGTGTGCACCAGATGAGAGCAAATCAACCACCAGCCCTATTTATTGTGCTGACATTTAGCTGCTGATATTATTCATCCCTCCTCTGCTTATGTCTGCACATGACTTCCTGCTGCTCGTTCAATGAGTTTCATTGGCGTGTCGAGCTAGCAGGTTAGCGGCTAACGCGAGGCCCACGCCCACAGCTGTAGCCCGACCCTTCACTCCTGTTAGTCTCTGTGAATTTTTATGAAGGAATATGGTGTTTTGTTGATCTAAGAGCATTTGTGTTGAGATGTGAGAGGAATGTTACCCCCCAAGCGAGTCTGAGAGGGGGTGTGATGTATTGTTTCTCCTTCTTCATCTGCTGAAATCTGTTTGTCTACCTGAGATAAAAGGAGCGTATGAGAAAAACTAATCAGAGGGAGAAGCATGTCATTGTTGTCCTGTCGGTCGTGTGAGCTCATCAGATCCAGACTGATCTGAAATCAGATCTGAAACAATCAGACCATCGTGCTGATTTTGAAATAAAAAGACGGTGAAGACGAAAGTGGGACAAACAGATCACGGCTGCTGAGAGGAAACGAAAGGAGGGGAAGGAGAGTTTGTGTCCGTGTGGACGCTTCATCTGCATTTCTACCACAGAGCACGCGGCTAAAAATACAAACATAAAGTGGGGCAACAGAAAGCAGGTCTGACCAAATCACGACAAACACATAGAAAACTCAGAAAAAACACACACTTACACAACAAGACATGACAGAGGAAATTTTTCTAAACCTCTGGCTTTTTGAGTCTCAGACGCACAGATAACAGTGGATAAAAGTCCACTCTGGCCTCTGAAAGACGTGACCTGCACATTATCACAGATCCCATTTCAGACCTTTCGCTGTGACTCTTGTCCATGATGCAGCCTCTGGAGGTTGACGTTAAGGTTGCAGCCGTTTGAATGCATATTCTGTCCTATTCTCTGTCTTGTCCTGATCTGAGCACAGACACTGGGGAAGGAGAACAAACAACCAGTCGGTCTGATTTACTAATTTTTGTATTTGTATAGTTCACCCATTTTTCCCTCTGATTTCACTCCTCACAATTTTCTTTCATTGATGTCTGTTTTTTCTGTCTGCCTGTCTGTCTGTTTAATGGACGGCTCTAAATACTACACTACCCATGAGCCCATGAGCCAGCAACTGCAAAAGGAGATGGAGATGGAGAAGAATTCCCCAGTCCATAAACCTGCAGCTGGACGGGGAACCAGCTCGGCTCCAGTGCAGCTGGTTCTCTGTTCTCCAACTGAGACGGACTGAGATCATGACCGTAGACTCGGGAGGATGCCATAGCCGTGGCTGTGAACTGATACTTTATATTTATATAAATTCTATCATTTATTCATAATGGATGGAAGAGTGAGTGTGAGCAGTGAAGCCAGCCTTGTGTTAAATCTGCTGTTTTCCTCAGCTCCTGTGGTGAGTTGTTCTGTGTGATCAGGATCTGTTACATCATACTGAGAAAGTGAAGCTACTTCCCCATTGTCTTCAATCATGGATCAACACTGTGGCCAAGAAAAGGTACACATTATTCTACTTTTATACAAGAGATGCAGAGATTATTTTAATATGTTTTAAGTTTATTATTGAGAAAATCTTTGATTTTCAGTTGTTTTCCTTCTTCCCAAACTAACGATTCCATTCAGCAAGAGAAAGTGAAAATAAAAGATGTTGACCTCTTATGAGTTTGATCTTCATTTGGGAAACTCCAATATTCATGTTGTTATGTTAGACTTCAAACACTGTATTATAATGTATTTCAAGGTTTCTTAAGGCAACTTGACGTTTCCAGGACCGGCAACTCCCTCTTGTGTCATTCACAGCCAAAATGATATTTACACTTGTCTTGCACAGCATCTAGGAATATAATCATGATAAGTTCCACCACCATGTTGTCAATAATTGTATTTTTGTCCATAAAGCCATGAAGATACAGGTTTTTGTCCCAGCAGCAGAGAGCAGAGGGGAAACTAAAATGAAATCCATTCTTCTGTCCTCTGTGAATGTCCAAAGGGAAACCAGACGACTGGTGAATGCAGCTGAAACCGTCTGAGACGATTCTGAGTGAAAAATGAATTTTTTAATTAACATTAAAATGTGATGGAGAGAAACCAGAGGCAGGAGAGAGAAGCCCCCAGCTCCAGTTGGAGAACCAGATATTTTCCAGGCCAATCAAAGTTTTATCAGCACAGCCACAGGGCAAACATTATCCATTATAAAGTCACCATTATGGTTTGACGACTTACCGGCATCGTTGGGACCTGAACAAGACTGAAGCATTAAGGGCCACAGTGGAGAGCTCCTGCCTCCTGACGGCATAGGACACTTGTATAGACTCGACACAGAAGCATGAATCCCACTTCATTTAACTCATCTTCATAGACATTGACATTCAGCAGGACAAATAATTAAAGCCAAACAAAAAAGAGTCCTTTCTCAGAGTCATAACTCAGTCACATTTTAACCCAGACATGAAACACATGTTGACAGATTCAGGGTGAATGCCACTTCCTGAGGACGTCATTACCTCTGTTGTCCATCCAGAATCAAGCTCTGATGTCCCTCCAAAGAAAAGCTCCAGAAATCCACTAAGAGACCAGAGGAAAAAGAGGCTACAGAATTCCACTCAGAATATTCCTATTTTTAAGTTTCCCTCAGTATCACTGTGATCCAGTGACAGTCATCTGTACATCCATGGCACCACTCAGATGACCAGATACATTGAGATTTAAGTCCCACTATACAGTGGCTGGACACGGAGTAGATCATCACTGAAACTGACATGTACAGGAAATGTGCAGTAAAACCGAAAGGAGGAGCTACAAGAGGCTAAAAGAATCTCCATAGCGCTGCACAGATGGTGAGAATCTTCCAATACTGAGCTGTGTTTTGTGTTTTAGCCTCAGATCAGTGATTCCCCCGAGTCCAGTTGGCTTCCGGATAAAAAGAGGAAGAAAAAGAAAATTCCTCTGATATGACAGTATCTCACAACTGCTAATGAGGAGGCTAATTTGGTTTTAACTGTGGTGCCCCTGTCCCTTAATCAAGCCATGAGAGGCGGCGTTTGCTGGAGCCACTCAGCTGACAGACCATTACCTCTGAGATCAACTGCTTACCCCTTTATTCCACGCTCCAGGGACATCTTACTAAAGAAAAAAATCGCTATGTAATTTGGTCTTAATTTATTTGAAGGAAGAGAGATGATTGTATGAAAAACAAAGGAGACACTCTCATGAAAATTGATCAGCAGAGGAAGCCAGAGTCAGAAAACTATGGTCAGAGACTGAAACCATGTCCCGCTCACGAAACCGGATCCTGTAGCGCCAAGCTAAACAGGAACCAGAACCGTGAGCAGGTACGGAGACATGTAGCTCGCCAACATAACAACAGCATGGCGGTGAAAACAGGAGGGGGACTTTTACGGAGAAGGTACAGAGTTTTTGTTTCATTATACATTAAGCTGCTGATTAACTTCTAGATTGATTGAGTGTTTGGCCGATAAAATGTCAGAAAATGGTGGCGAGCACCTGAATTACATTTTACAGTTCAGTCAAATCTTCAAAGACGACATGTTTGTTTTCCACTAAAACATCTGATGCTGCAGCTCAGCATCCACCTGTAGTGACTCCATCATTAAATTGGGTCATGGTTCTGTTCAGACCCTCACAGATCCTGGTTTAGTTTCAGGAAAAGAGGAAGGCAGGTGGTTGTACAGTGCTTCGTCCTACAACAATATCATGACCCAAAACATTAGAAGAAGAGAACCATGATGGAAGACTGGCACAGTCTCCAGACCTCAACCCCACGATGGAAGATGGATAGAATTCCACAAAAATTGTTATAATCATTATAATATTATAATAATTATAAATTTGATTTTGGTTTGTGTCATTTGGGTGAACTGATCCTTTTAGTGTAACATAAGGCAGATTTCAAAAGATATATACAAGGATGGAAAGATTAAGATTGGAGCCTTGAATTCCAGACACCAAAGACAATGTTTATTAAGTTTTTAATGCAGCTGCTCTTAAAAAAAACCTCATTACAGGTTTTAATCATCTTTGTGGATAAAGTGTCTAAAATCTTCTTTAGCTCAGTGATAAGCTGAGTACGACCTCCCCCACTAGCCCCCAACCCTCAGAGTGGATTGATCCCTTTTCTCCTCAGAGCCTCAGATCCCTGAAAAAAAAACAGAAACCAGCAGAGAATTCTGTCACTTTTCTCCTTCGTCATCTGTCGTGTCGATAACGAATGTGAGCAGCTTCCAACCAGGCGTAATTTAACCAAACAGTTCGGCTCCAGATGGCTGATAAAGGAGAGGAGGGGGGGGTCGAGCCTCTGTTGTGTTTTCACTCATTATCGCTCTCATTGAAGTAAACAGATTATCAGTGATGCACTCGAGACCCACAAACACACTATTAAAAACCAAAAATTTACAAGTAATTTGACTGAACTGACTTGTTGCAAAATATTCTAGATGTTCTGTGACTCGTTTCAGACACATTAACCCGAACATGTGACGGACCCTTGGAGACTGTGATCTCCACACTCATAATACTCCCAGACTGGTCATTTAAGCAGACACCGCTAAGCATCTGCTGGTGGGGTTGACCACCTGTGGCCTCGCTGCTCTCTGATTGGCTGTAGGCTGAGGCCAGTCACTCATAGTTGTCAGCTGTAGTTAGTTTTTCTTTTAAAGAAGAGAACAGCTGTGGTTCATCTTCTACAGCACAAAAAAAGTCTGAATCTGGAAGAAAAACCGGAGGTTAAACTGTTCAGTGTCACTGGCTGCAGGATATTTTATTATAAACCAGACCTCTGGTAAAAATAATCATAGAATAATTCAGAGATTAAATTGATATTTTCTGGTTTTACATCTAAGAAGTTGCTGAAAACTCTTTGAATAAAAGTGATCAGGTGCATCTTTTTTGTGTTAATCAGTTCTAGTTGTTGTAACTTTTATGTGCTTTGTCCCCATTATATGAGTCAAGTCTGTGGTGAACAGGTTCAAAGGTTGAGTCTGAGTTTAGTTATCAATAAACTGACCAATCACAGTTAAACTTAAAGGTGGATGATGTGATTGTAAATTGGATTAAAAAGCTGGTAGCACTTTGTTCCGGACGCTGGTGAGTTTTAAATGTTCGCTTTTTTTATTCGCCCTGCGGAAGCTTAATCGGCTAATTTCACTCGGCAGTTTGTTGGGTTTTCATCAGGCTCGTTCGCCTCTCAGCACTTTTCCATCTGTAAAAGACGCTGCTGGGACAAAACCGCTGAGGCTGAAGGTCTCAGGCCGCAGGCTGCGAACCGGACGCAACGTGAGGAGGCAGGGCTAATTAAAACTGGGCTGATCCGAGGTCAGCTCCGTGAAGGTGCTTTAACTGATCGATCTCTGCTCCTGCAGGTTAAAGCAGCCGAGCAGCAGGAATGATGTTTACATCCTGACATTAAGGTTACAGGAAGCTGAAAAATGAATGTGGCAGAGATTAAAGCAGCAGAGACGCTAACGTCCATTATCTGTGGGGACAATCGCGACTGTAAATTAACCAACAGTGAAAAACAAGTGATCAATCAGACAAAAGGAGAAAAAAAAAAAGGTAAAAACATCCTGGTTCATGGAACCACTGAGAATTTTCACCTTCTTCTACACTGAATCTCACATTAACTCTCACAGCTAAACCTTAAAAAACACTACGGCATTAACTTTTAAAAAGCCACGTTTGGACATGATTATGCTTCTAAATCCATATAATGGTGTATAACAGCGTTTCAGTGGCTCTGGGAACCAACAAAGTGGCAGAAATGTCCTTTGGCCCCCGTTTGTTCCGGTCAGTTATTTATGTGTTGTTTAGCCTGATATTTAGTCTCATTTTAGCTGCTGTGGTTACAACAGTAGGTGCTTTAGCTCTGTAGCTTTGTGTTTCGCTGCTCTGGTGCTGATGCTCCACAATCGACGCTTCACTCTACTCACACGCTGAACGCTGGGTTTATTAACCTGTGAGAGACTGTGAGACAGCAGAGCTAATCTGGTTCATTCACAGCACAGTCGGTGCACCTTCTCTTTCACTAGAACACACCCAGCATCAGCGAGAGCTGTTGCTGGGATGGACAGAACTGGACAGAAATGAAGATTCTGGACCCAGTTCTGGAACGGGTGCATGAAAACCTGAGAACCTACAAGACCAACACTGGCCTGGGCAAAGTTCTCTATGAAGACCAGGAGAAAAACCCTGAATGTGAGCACTGCAGCAGAAAAATGAAGGTATAGAACCTGAAGACACCTGGGGAGGTACAGGAGAGACGCCCCCTCCCCAGAGAGACAGTCATTAAGAAGAAAAACGACAAAACGTGACAAGTAAAGGTGTCGATATAAGATCTAAGCTGTTAAAACATAAAACTTCCACAAGAAAAGTTCCAGCGAACAGCAAAATTAAAAACCATCAACAACAGAAACATCATCAGGAACTATAACATATCAGCGGCTGAAAGGTCAGCCTGGTTGCCACAGCGACCTACCTCCATCCACTGTCCGTGGGACTGCATGTTGAGGACGATGCAGGGGTCGGGCTTGGACAGGGCGTCTCGGTCCGAGATCCCCTTACAGGTGAGCCTCAGCTCCACCTTGGTGAGACAGGGGCTGCTGAACAGACCCAGGGAGTTGGCCGCTGACTCGTAGATGTCACTCATGGTGGAGGCAGGACAGGAAGTCTGCACAGGACACAGAGGGTTCGGGGGGACGGGTCAGACAGTGTGGACGGGTGGTGGTGGTGGTGTGGGGGGGGGGGGGGGGTCTGATCGTGTTTATTTAAAAGCCACATTAAAGAAAAATAACTGCTGCAGAAGTTTCTTAACCAGACAGGAAGTGGACAAGATTTTCAGGTTAACGGTGAGATCACACTTCACTCACCCTCAGAGGCTCAGAGGGGAAGTGCAGTGACCCTTCAGAATAAAGCTGCTGTCCGTTTGATTGTTTCCGGCCAGTGAACTGATCCCACTAAGCCGACTTCAGTCTCCAGTCCTCTGGTCCTAAAATGGACTTTTTCTTTTTAAGAGAGGCTGCTTTTTAAAATGTCACAGTCTATGCACTGGAGATATTTTTACAGTTTTCAGAAGGGGGAAAATGTGAGATAGTGTTAACATTGATGTCTCACTACTAATAAATTAATTCAAACTCGTGAGCCTAAACTAAAGAGTCTATTATTCCGCAAAATTTTAAAAAATTTACAAAATCTGCGCAACAATTAAACATGAAGTCTAAAGATAAGATATGAGGAGCAGCTCAACATCATACTGGATTACGATTCTGTTCGGACCCTCACAGAACCTGGTTCAGGTTCAGGAAAGATCCTGGTCTGGTTCAATACTTTTCCTTGATCCTGAGTCAAAGAAGATGTGGCATGCAAATGTTGATGGATCTGCCGAGACCTGAAGCTGTGTAAAATCTGTTCTGGCTTTGAATTCGTAGAGAGTTTTTTCCAGCGGTGACATGTGACGGGGGAACCTAAGGTCGGCCCGTTTTTGACCGACTAAGGGGAAACTTTAATAAACACCTCATGAAGACATTTACCAGCCTCACTGGGCGGACGCCATCATCCCAGACTTGATTTACATAATGTAATTAAATGGAAATGTTCCCCATCAGGTTAGAACAGACGCAAGCAACAGCCAGAACCCATCTGAATCGGAGCGACGGAGGAGTGGAACCCTCTGTCGCTCCGACTCTTTTATCCTGGTCGCTCAGACCTAGCTGGAAACGTCCGATGGTGTTGTCCAGGAGAATTAAGACATTACATTGAAAGTTGTGCTTGTTAGGTTCGTTCACACACACACACACAGGCACACACACCTGTACACAGGCTGTCCATTGTAACTGACCCTGACTGTTGCACTGATTCATTGTCTGATATGAGACAGACTCACTGAGAGAAAAAAAAATGGATTTTTGATTTAAGTAACACTCATTTTTACTTCTATACCTGTGGGGACCTTCACTGACGGTCCCTCAGGGCCCTGAGACCAGAACAAATGTCCTCACCGTCTGGAAACAACTGAACCAAAACAGAAATGTCCTCAGTCCTCAGAAATGTCCTTAATTCCCCAAAGGTTTTCTCATTAAAAAAAAAAAGTCCTGTTGCCAGATTATTTCTAAAATTATAAAAATGTTTTAAAAAACAAAGAAATGTCCTCAAATTCAGAAAACACAAAGATATTTCATTTTTTATGACACGAGGCACCAGAGAGACTGTTTGGTTGTAAAACTGAAAGTGTTCCCTTTCAGAGGAGATGGGTGTGTGTGTGTGTGTGTGTGTGTGTGTGTGTGGGGGGGGCATCTTCTGTTAAAGATGCTGGTACATTTAGTAGCTTTCAGTTGTTTCCATTGTGAAAAGTTCTGTTAGAAAAATTAACCATGAAATAAAATTAACTTCTGAAGCTGATTTTGTCTCAGGCAGCTTCACTTCTGTTTATCTTCTTTTTTTTCCGTTTACCATCCGTTTACCTTCCGTTTATCAGGTTCCACCTTAAAGAGCCTCCTGAAGGAGTCGTCTCAGCGTCAAACATTCGTCTCCGGTTTCCTCTCATCTTCTTCATTGCTGATGAACCCCACCCTCACAGGAAGCCATTTCTGCCGAGACAATCGAATCTCCACCTCAATCGGCAATCACTTCCTTCCCCCTCCCCCCTCCCCCCTCCCCCTCCCCCCTCCATTATTCCATCAGCAGCCCTCAGGCCCTATCTGATCAACCCAAAGGGGGGGGGGGGGCTGCGGTCTCTGACCAGTAACTTACTCCTCAGGAGGAAGTTACAGATATCGTCCAGTAACCCCCCCCAGCTTGGGTTACATGGGGGTGAGGAGGAGGAGTAGCAGAAGTCCAGGAGGCTATTTTAACACTGAACCTCTCGGTGTAAAACAAGGTCACTGGACAAACCAACCTGGGATTTTAAAGTAGAAAGACAATGAATGAACAATATTTATTCTCAATATTATCAAAAAGATTCACTTATTATATCTACATTGGTGTCATTGGTTTTCTGATCATTACGATCGATATCACTGATGAATTGTCCGGCTACTGATTTCAGGCAGAAACTCAGCGAACGACTCACACTGTTTCCTCATTGTTTCTTGGATCAGACTCAACCAAGCGAATACTTTTATCCTCGTTCCACCACCGGGAATATCCAGGAACCAGGGGCCCGTTTCAGAAGCCCAGGAACCAGACTTGCGTTTTGACCCGGGCGGATCTGGTTCCTGGTCAAACACACAGACTTCGTTCTACCAGAACCACACGGCTACTGGATGCCGGTGAGAGAGAACAGCGTGAGCGAGCGAGGGAAACAAAACTGAGTTCGCTTCATTGAATCTTCCATGGAAATATTAAAAAAAAGTTACTTTTCCATGGTCTTTTCATCCACTATTTATCACTGTCATTACAACTCTCAGCCCTGTGACCCCCCCAGGACAAAGACCAGCCACTAGGGGTCATCTGTAATGTGCTGGAGAAAACAATATGTTTAAATAACGCAGATCTAACGTTGGTGAACTACTGTTGGTTCATGTGATTAGTTAATGATTCAGAGACGATCTAATTATGACACATTGGAGAGACAATGATAAACATGATGTCATCGGGAGAAGTCACAATTCAGCTCTGACTACGAGCCGGTTGTCCTGGTTCAGATCTCTGAGGTTGTCTCACTGTGTCACCGTGAGTCCTCTGGGACAAAAATGACCCCTGACCCTCACCAGCCGACTCTGTCCAGCATGATGTTGGAGCTGAATCTCATCCAGAGACTGTGGATGTCGGTTTCTTTCCTCTACAACTGAACATGATCTGGTTTTAGTTAGTGACAGATCCAAAATACAGTAAAGTCGACAGAGTCAAACTAGAATCCTCTTCACTGACTGTGTCAGGAAATTATAACTTAACTCTATCACCAATCTGCAGTTTTTTCCATTTTTGCGTATTAAAAGATTTTTTTGGACAGATTTGTGGAAATGTGCATAACCTCAGATCGGCTCCAATTGGCTCCGATCAGTTCCAGTCCGAGCTCTGCCAGTGGATCCACAGATTGCTGCCGTTATACTGGAATTAACTAACTACACTGGGAATCTGAGCCACTTTAATGCTGGTGTGGCTGAGCCTTTGAACACACACCAGTCAAATCACAGATTAGGGCAGAAATTACAGGTCTTTAACGGATTTTCTGCTTAAGAGGTTTTCACATGGTAAAAAGTTTAATTGGGCTGAAAACTCAGGAATGTTATAGTGATGACTGTGAATCTTAAAGTGTTTCATCATCTAAAACCCATCAACTTATTCATAAAACCTGAATCTGGGACTGTGCATATTTAGCACGATTCTTGTTTTATTGTTTTCCTCCAAGTCGAGCTGCATCTTTTCATCTCTGGAGCTGGTCATCAGTCTCCTCCAACCTGAAGGCAGCGCAGAGGGCCATGTCATTAAGCTGTACATTGCAGTGGGGGCTCGGCAGGTGGGCGCCGGGAAGAGGGTGCCAGGAGGGTGGCGATGAGCGCTTCGCCGAGGCCCCACTGAAGCCTCACCGCAGCTCTCGGCCGCTCAGGCAAGCGCCAGCTGAGGCTCACGACAACTGACGGCAGATTAAAGAGACGCTGATGAAAATATCTGTGCAGCTGCAGCGCTACAACAGAGTTAATAATTAATGTCACTCCGCTCGCCATCAGTGGTCGGTTCTGGGTAACGGCACCGGGCTCTGCGTGGCGGCGGAACAAACAAGAGTTTGTTGGGAGCAACGTGAACTATCAGAGCTTTGTTCAGACTGTAGAGAGATGGTGACGGAGACGGTAACGGAGACGGTGACGGTGTCAGCGCTGCAGCTAGAAAATCCCAGAAATCATCCTCCACGGAGGGAAACATCTGGCTCCAGGGGAAGTCCCTCATTCCTCCATGTGTTAGGAAGCTTTAACACCCGCAAAATATCCCGGAACAAAACCGACGTGGGAGAAGGCGTCTTCTGTCTCACCAAGATGGACACACACAGCGAGCTGATGGGGGATCAGCGTGGACAGAACTGTGTGGACACTTCAGGCACTCTAGGTGTTTAGATTCTTCTCCGTCATCAGTCCCATCAGGAGGCGTCTCATGTCTCAGATTCAGGACGACGAGTCCAAACACTCAGCCGGAGTCATGAAGACTTGTCTACAGGGGCCAGGAGGACCAGGAGACCAACAGCAGATGGTCTGGCCCCCACAGAGACCTGGTATAATGAAGTTGGATGAAGTTCACTGAGAAATTATCATTTTTGAAAACATCCTTCACTTTACTTTTAGAGCCAAAAACTTGCAGTTCTGTGTGTGTTCACTAGGAAATATCACATTTACCAGACCACAGGGTGAAGGATACCCCCCCAAGACAGCGAGGACAAACCTCAACATCCCTGACATAAACGTGACATAATTTGGGTTTTTCAGTGTTAACAGACAGAAAAACAACAGGATGAGCAACTACAAGAGGCAAAGTTTCCTCTGCTCTGCAAGAAGAGGACTGAGGCGTCCCTCAGGACAGGTGCTGCTTTTACCAGGGACCTGAACCCTCTGATCTCTGAGGTCATCTACAGTCTGGAGCCATTACTGCACATTTATCATCTTGTTAAGTCCAAGGACCCAATGTCTGAGCTTTGATGGTAAACCTGTCACCGTCATCTCTGTACACTGCCCAATGAAGTCAACCTCAGAAAACACTTGGTTTGGTTCATGACGAGGCAGCAAGTACTACAATACCCATGAGCCTTGGCAGCGGTCACTATAGAAACAGCTGCAGCCATGGCTACGTCCGAGTCCGCCAGCATCACGTGATGGAACCTGCTTCAGTCTGCCGTCTGCCATCCACTGTCTGTCCACTGTCTGTCCAGGGTCTGTTTACCTCCTGTTCTGTTTCTGAAACCTTCTGCTCACACATGACAAGGCCTTAAACTACACGTCTGGAGTTTCTCTGCATAGAATTCTTGTCCACAAACGTCTGACAAACACTCAAACCAACACTGCATGTCTCTTAATGACAGGTAGTGTGTGTGTGTGTGTGTGTGTGTGTGTGTGTGCGCCATAGAAAATGATCAAAACACATGTTCCTTCATCACTATTCTAGGTCATTTACACACAGTCCCACAAACACACATTGCCCTTATGCCACTAATGTCCACTACAGCGCCAGATGTAGATTCATCCCCCGAAGAAAATAGTCCCCAACAAATCCGCTGTCTCCTCCTGTTTGTTTAATGAAAACTACAGGAAGCAGTTGGTTGAGGAAAATTAAAGAAGGAATCAATATATTTGTGAGGAGTTTTTATAGATTTATGTCATCAGTAGGAACCAATGAGCTAAAAAGCCACAGACAGAGGAGGGAAGGTGTTGAGAGACAAGAAGAAAAATCCAGAATAACAGCAGAGTTGAACTTCCAGGTGTGTCCTAGTCCTGGTCCTGGTCCTGGTCCTGCTGTGGAACCATCTTCTATTTTGGGTCCAGGAGGCAGACGCCCTCTCCACATTTAAGAGGAGGCTTAAATCCTTCCTCTCTTATATAACTTCTGGTTAGAACTAGCTCAGGATCAGCTTGAGCCCTCCCCTCACTATGCTGCTATAGGCCTAGACTGACGGGGGACTTCCCACAATGCACCGAGCTCCTCTCTCCTCCTCTTCCTCGTCCCTCTCCTCTTCCTCCTGTTGCTCTCTGCAGGTTTTTCTGCCTCTGAGTCTGGATCCAGGACTGTAGAACCATCTACTGCCCCATGAGCCTGGTCAACGCCCAGTGCTTTAATTATTATGATTGCTACTGTTACCATTTCATTTGGTCCTATTAGTAATATTATCAGCCGTGTTAGTATAACTATAGTATATATAGCTGGTAGTCCCATTATCGTGCTATGCTCTCTCTCCTCCCTCCTGCCTCCTGCCCCCCCTTGTCTCTCGCTCTCTCTCTTTCACTGTCATCCCGGCCGGTTGAGGTAGCCCCCCCCCCCCCCCCCGGGTGTCACAGTCTGGTCCATCTGATACTGGGCTCACATGGCAAATGTCCCTACATAAACATGTGTCGAGTGAAGTGGGGCAGCGACGTCCCAGAAGAGGAACCACACACAGATGGTCAGGGAAGGGGGGGGGGGGGGGGGCAGATGGGGGGGGCAGGAAGGGGGCAAGTGAATAGCTAACATGCTAATCATCCCAGTGGTGATACTGAGTCAGGCAGAGCAGAGATGATCCTTTTCCTCCTCACCCTCCTCATCCTCCTTTTGCTCCTCTTCCTCCTCTTCCTCCTCACCCTCCACATCCTCCTTGTCCTCTCACAACTCACAACCCGCTCAAACCTTTAGTTACCGACTCTTGTTATGAACAGTATTTGTTTAGGAGCTGTGTGTGTGTGTGTGTGTGTGTGTGTGGGGGGGTCCTTTATCGACTCCAGAGATCCCAGTGACACAGCAGGAACCCACAGAACCTTACAATTGGACGATTCTGTAGAACCTCAGAGCCTACGTCCCTATTCTTCCTGGGAACAGTGTCCACACCGTTACTGTGAAATGTAGATGAGTTTGTCGGGTCGGGGGGCAGATCCTTGGGCAGTTTCCTGACCGGCGGCGGGCTCCTTCAACTTTGAAGGAAAGTTTCTCTGAAAATCTGAAAATTAACATTTCAATGCCTCAAGCCCACAATCTGTCAAGCTCTGGGCCCCTCGATGAGCAGGTGAGGTCCGGGAAGGTTTCGGGTATTTTCCATAGTGACTGTAAACACTGGCATGTCTTAACATACTTGGGGGAGCTGCTGCACAGACCGACGCTCCTACAGAGAAACGACTGGACCAAGAAACCGAGCCTCGCGTTGTGTCAGATACTGGAAACAGAGCATGTACCGGGGCCTATAAGGTGTGAGCCATCACATTCAGTGTGTCACCGACAGACCAGCTCCTGCCAAAGTCAACCCACTCGCTTAGCCTGAAAATTAAATGTTGTCATGTCATCATTTCCATTAATCAACTGGAGTTTCTGTGACGATCCTAATATTGATGTTCACACAAGAATAATATTCTACCCAGAGACAGAACCCAAGAAAAGCACAGTGGGAGACAGGTTTAAATTATTCATATTGTTATTAATAACAATAAATTATTGTTACAATGAAACCAAATTACTTCCTGCGCCTTAACTAGTTGACGCGTTGATAAAACACTTCATAATGAATAAACTCAGTTTGAACTCAAACTAATCAGGTTAAACTAGATTTTCTCATATTCTCCATCAGTGGAGGAAACTTCTAACGAATGTGCGTTTGTCTGAATTATGTCACTAAGTGATGAAGATGGACTGGGGGCTCCAGGGGCTCCTTAGGGCCCAGGGCCCCTCGGCAGGGGGGCTTTGCCTGGTAGGTGATGGCGGGGTACTGAGGAACGGCCTCCGGGTCTCCAGGCCTGCAGGTAGCGCAGAGGAAAACTAACACGTTGCCCAAGGGGGGGCGCTAGAGGATGAGTCGGAGGATCGGCAGAGTCACTACAGTTCATCCTCAGGGGACCGTGAACGTGTGAACCACTTTTCATGTCAGTCTGGAGCCCAAATGTGGACGACTGACAGATGTTTACGTCTTCGGAGCCATGACGCTCAAACACATAACACATTAATGTATTAAAACTCTATGATAGGCAATAAATATGGTTATATTAGTAACTGATTATTTAACCAAAGGTTAATGGATCTTTTACAAATGTTTATAGATCAGTTTTCAATGTTAAAAATTCTGAAACTCTGGGTTGCCCAGGTCATGGCTGATGTTTATTGCCACTGTTCGGTAAAAATGCGTAAAAATGCAGTTATGGATATTAGAAATCTAACACCAGGTCTGCAGCCACGAGCCTTCACGACTCATTAATACACAATAACGCATCTCACCAGTGACTTAAACGGACGACAAACAGATGATAGACATCAACCAGGGGGAAAAGACTTTTTATTCATGGCTTGTAACTGATAATTAGCATTACTGATCGATTTATTAATCATTAATGAAGCATCAGCCACAGCTTCAAACTCCTTTATGGAATAGTCAACATACACTCTCACACACACACACTCACACTCACGCACACACACATACAAACAGAGTTCCCAAGTCGTCCTACATGGAACTGACAGTTCAGCACAGATTCACATAAACCAGATCCAGAGTTCGACTTACACATCCTCAACAACAATCAAAACCACTTTAGGTCATTTTCTGTGTCAGAGATTCCGACAAAAATGTTTTAAAAAAAATTCATAAAAATCTGAGTAAACCCTGGTTTATGCCTGAGGAAACGTTTATCACACCTCAACAACCATTTGTTCACGTGGACAAAAGAATATTTTGAGATTTAGTTGAGACGTTTCGCCAAAAACTGACTCTCTTACATCATCAGAGGAAAACGAGACTCGCTTCTCCGGAATCCCTCGACTCACACAATTTGTTTCTGTCTGCCGGATATGGATGAATCAAAAAAACGTCCGGAGCCAGAGGAAGGAACCAGCTGTGCTACTGGAAACATCTGGCTCCAGGACGAGGTTATAGGATCATTAACAGGTTCAGAAACAGCTGGAAAAAGCTCGATTCAGTGTAAAAACATGCACATTTAAAGCAGACTGTAGGAAAACAGCAACACACAAAGATGCTGTTAGATCATTAAATCAACAGAGTCACAGCAGCAGTGAATCCAGAGACAGTGTGTTTCACTGCTTATTAAAAATATTAGAAGATGAATATCAGCTCAACACTGACGAGAGAACAGACAGAAAATCCATGTGAAAAAAAAGAAAAAAATGACAGAAAGAAAAGAGAAATATGATGAAACAGTAAAATCCTCACACTGGAACCAGACTCAGGACTGTGAGAGTTTCTGCTGGTTTTACCTTCAGAGGTTCATGAAGAGGAAGAAGCTCCAGACTGAGAAAAGCCTCCAAAAGTTTCCAGCTTCAGCTCAGACGAACTGAACTGAGATCAGCCCTTCGCTGACGGACACTAAGCTTCATCACTATCACCATCCTCCACCTCCTCCTCCTCTGGCTGCTGGAGAGCCTTTACAGCCTCCAGCCGCCTCTCTCGGCTTTATAGCAGGGGAAGCCTCACTCACTCACTCACTCACACACACACACACACACACACACACACACACACACACACACACACTCCGGAGAGGAGGAGGACGGAGAAAGGAGGGGGAAGAGGGCTCCATCTGCAGGCCGAACACAGTGGGTACAGGCCTGGATGGAGGAGGAGGAGGAAGAGTGACTGATGGTGGTTTTAAGAATAATAATAAAACTACTGAGACTCAAAGTAGTTAATTCTTATTCATGTATCTCTGAAGGAAAAATTAAAAGAATCAACTAGTAAGAAAAAGAGGATGAAACGAGGAACAAACCTGTGATTAACACAGTGATGAAGGTCAGTTTTCCCTTCGTCCATTCCTTCACTGCTTAACTGTTCCTTAACAGACATGAGGAGAAATACGCCCTAAACAACCAGTGACGTCCAGCAGCTCCGACATCTACACTCGAGTCTGTGGAGCTGAGCGGGTTCTAGACCTGGAAGTATTAGATGAACAGGTTTGGCCGGTCGTCCAGTCTACTGGTGAACGCGGTTACATAAAGGTGGGTTTGTTCTGAGGTGTAGGAGTAGAAGTTAAACGGCAGTGAATGAAATACTCAAGGACTCCGAGGACGAGCACTTGAGTAAATGTACTCAGTAACTCTCCAGCAGTGACAGGAGCCGGTTGGAGGCGTCATGAGGACAGGACCCAGTCCGTTCAGAGGTCAGAGCCTGGACAGGTGCAGGACGTATCACACCTGTTGAAGAGTCAAACGGCTCAGGAACCAGGGGAACCGGCATCAGAACACTGGATCGTGGAGCGTGTTCCGGAGGGAGCCGTTAACGGATCCGGTTCCTGGGTCTGTAACTAGGAGGAGAGAAGCTGCTCTGGAGGCTCCAGGTGAAGAAACACCTGAGCGGCACACTGCACCTGGGGCTTTGCTTCACTCCAGGTGTGTGTAGGTGTGTGTAAATCAGTTAAGTGTCCTACATTAACAGGTCCTAGTCTGAAAAGCTACCTGAATACACCTGGAAACCTAGTTGGGGTTTTCCAGGTGACAAAAAAAACCGCAGGAGCAGCTGCGTGAGGTTTAGTCAGAAGAAAGGAAATGAACTCCTCTTTCAAAGTAAAAGTATGTCATCTTCATCATCATGTGAGCTGATCTGTGATCAGGAAAATCACGTGAAAATCCTCGGTTTCACTGAACTTTATCATAACCAGTGAAAACATCTGCTTTTCAGGCAGCAATTAAAGACATAAATTGGAGGAAAACACTAATGACAACAAATAAAGGCTGTAAACATAAAAGCTTTTAAATTGTATTTCAAACAACGCATGGAAGCTTCTGCTTGGGAACAGTTGCCTCAACATTTGTCTTAAAACCTCATTTACAGTGAGAACAGAGAGACTGTGTAAACGTGGTTCTAATGAAGGAAACAACTGTGGTTTAGCTTTAATGCACATTATTACTGAGCTGCTTCATTCAAATAAATCACATGTTCATGGAAAACAGTTTCACATTGACAGACACTTTTAGGTCTTTTAGACCAGACCAGGACCAGGAACAGACCAGATCAGACCAGGACCAGACCAGGATCAAACCAAGATCAGGATCTGACCCGACCAGGACCAGGATCTGACAAGGATCAGACCAGGACCAGACCAAGATCAGGATCTGACCCGACCAGGATCAGGATAAGACCAGGACCAGACTAGACTCAGTTTCTCCTGGAGAAAACCCAGATATCACAAACCTTTCATTTGAAAATCAAGATGATCATTGCTGGGATATTTGTTTGGGGTTTTTTTTTAGAAACTTGAGAAACATTTTCAGACACATGTCACAAAAGACCGACAATGAGCTTCACGATCAAACTTAAAATGAAATGATAAAATGAACCCAGACCAGAAAAGGTGACGAAACCAGCTCCCGGCTCAGTTGCGCTTTTCATTTGAAAATCACGAGGGGAAGTCAAGTCGATCTTTTCTTTCCCACTTGACAGAAGAAATAAAATAGTCATTGGATGCGGAAGTTTGACTAAACTTAGTTTGTCGGGCGACAGGGAAACAAAGCGACGAGTCTCTGAACCGAGCAGCTGGAAACTTTAATTTCCTGTGAAGCGAAAGGAAAGCGAGCGGTGAGTTTATTCCTCAAACCTCCACCACTTTATCAACTCGCCACTGGAACATAGCTCGTTGTCGTGGCGGGGACGTTTGGCGGATTTTAGGCCACCGTTAACCGCAAAGACGTAGTTCTGTCCGCCGCGGAGGAAGGAGCCAGCGCCAGACTCCCTTTAAAAACCCGTCGCTTCACCGTGTAACGTCGTCTCTTTGAAGAGCGACATTTCATCCTGGGAACTCGGGTTAAAGGTTTTCTCGTGTATCACGACGCGGGCTCTTCACTTCGGCAGCTTTGACTAGAGCAGAAGTCCCTTTTCAGGAGGTCGCCTCCCGCGGTATTCCCCTCGACCACTTCCACCAAAATACACGTTGAGCGAAGGGCGGAGGCTGGTTTCAGAGGCTCATCAAAGCTCAGCTGTAGCTCGGATAAACCGCTTCATGGCGGTTAGGACATGGGCCGAATCCACCAGAACACACACCCACACGCGACAAATGCTCCGGTCATGTCCTGCGTTGTTTCTGTGTCTGCATATCGGCGAGGAATTACTTAATAACCCAACTCTTGAAGGAGGTCTGGTTTTGCCATTTTGCAGGAGACAAGAGGCGCTTCAGGTCCATCCGATATATGACCCGCTGTCTATCGGTCAGCTGTGACGTCAGACCGCTCTCATAAGCGCGCGTGCCGCGCGCCTGCACCTGCACCTCCACCTGCGCACTCACCTGCCTGGTGTCACTTAGGCCTCAGGGAATCTGTGGCCTGAAAGTGAGAAACTTTACACGCAGTCGTGAAAATGAGTCGGTGGGAATCTGCGACAGCAGCTCGGCGCCTCCAGACCCATCGGGAAACAGCGTTTCACTGATTAAACTACAGATAATGTTGTTATTCAGTTGATACAAGGAGAAGATCACTGCTTCCTCCCTGTATGTGTTGAACTCATTCTAATTAACTTCCACAGACCCAGTTTCTCTGTCCCCCGCTCTGGAGTTAGGGGACGTGGTCGTCCCTGCTGATTGACCCAACCTCAGACCTCCCAGCAGACACCCCCAGCGTCCCCTGTTTCTCCAGACGTGTCTGACTCTACCTCGGCTCCGCGTTAACCCAGACAAAGCCCGGTTCTCTCGCCGCAGACGTTCAGTAGAACCCGGAAGGGCCTGAGTCGACTGACAGACTGGAGGTTATGAGTTGTCCTGTTGGTTGCACTCGTTATGGAGGAGAATTTTGTCGTTGATTAATTAGATGAAAGCAGGATCGGCTTCTCTTACGCTTCAGACACCGGTGAGACAGTTTTCCTCGTTCTGTTACCTAAGCTGGTATCAGTTCTAATCTAGAACGGTCAGAACGGTGAGAACCTCTCAGGATTTCTGTTTCCCTTTAGAAGAAACTGCCTCCGAACAGTAAAACTGGCCCCGGATGAGTCAGCTCTTTTAAGAGGGATCTGTCCTGTACTCAGGGATGAGTCACAGCTCATTTTGTTTTGTGTTGAGCTGCGGCGATCAGTCGCTCGATGGGAAATTAATCACTGGCCGATGATTAGTCGCTCCAGTCATTTCCTTAAGCAAAAATGTCAAAAATTCCCTGGTTCCAGCCTCAGTGGGAGGATTTTCTCTTCCTCTCTGTTGTAGATTACACTAAACTGTCAGGCGTTGACAAAACAGGACGTCTGACGGACCGAAGAATGAATCGACTGATCCAGAAAATACACGGCAGATTGATCTATGGTGAAAATAATCGTTGGTCGCAGCTCTGGCGTGTTTGTCTGAAGGGTGATTGGGGACCAGTGTTTCTAGAACCGGCTCAGGCCGTAAACGCTGCAGTGTGTGATATGTAAATGTCGTGGACCGTCAGAATAAACATTAACAGACCATCGTTCAACACATTTCGGCAGTGACACCCTCTTCGCTTTCTAGGCTCTGAGACGACGCGGCTCACAAACGATCCTGTTTTACACTTGAAGGATTTTTATGACACAAACCAGAAACGCGTGAAAGAAAGTCAGAGACGGGAAGTTCTGCCGTCCACCGAGCTTGTCGGATCCTTTTCTTCCCTTCAGGACAAACGTGTGATGATATTCTTCTTCTCTGCCCGTAGAAGCTAGTGGTTCCCTGTAAAACTGTTGTTTCTGTTGGGGTTTTTTTCTGCATTATAATAACTGAACTCTTTCCGTTGCCTTTCTCAGCTGCGTCATGGCCACTGAAGTTTATGCCTCCACGACGGCTCCGAACCCTAAATCCTCCTGGTGCCTGGTCCCGTCAGAACATCTGGACAAAACGCGCTTTCTGGTCAAAGTTCTGGAAGTGGTGAGTTCAAAGACCCTGGAATTTTCTGAGCTCTGCTCACATGTCAGATTTCTTTTTCTACTGAAAATGAGCTGGTTGGTGTCAAAGAAACACAAACATGATTTTCTCAATCAGGAGTCACCTCTTTGTGTGTTTCTTTATGTTGTATTAAAGGACGTCTGCTGATTATGAAAAAGTCATTTAAAAAAACAAAGTTAGCTTCCCTCAAAAAAGAAATTTTAAAAAGTTTTTAACAACTGGAATTTTTGCTGTCGGTGGTAAAATTTGTTAAAAGTGTTGATTTTCGCAAAAACATAAAGTTGATCCCTCCGTCTTTTCCCTTGTTCATATCTGTTTAGCTTCTCTTTGAGTCACTTGTGAGTCTCCGTGCTCCGCAGATGTCTCCAGCCCACAATTGATCCAGTCACTGGCAACGTACAGCTTATTTAATAAATAATAAATAATAATAGTATAATAATGATAATAAATAGCTATGATGCCGTATGAAGGGTTGTAACTGGGTGAACCCTGCTGGAACCGGGTCCGAGCTGATCTGGATCTGAGCTTTGTAAACGTCCTCGTTTCCTCGGGACCGTGAGTCGTGCTCACCGATGGCGGTTCACCTACATTCCGCCGAGGTCTCTCTCTCTCTCTCTCTCTCTCTCTGTGACAGTGCAGGGGCCAAGTTTACCGGGATCCGGAGACAAACACCTGTTAACATGCAGACAAACTGAGCGCGACGTCCTTCAGTTTGGTGCCGCCACACCTGTACAGATGTTAGAGTAGATGCAGGGGCTGCTATCAGATTGCTGCTCAGTAAACATCGTCAACTGGTGCATAAAAGAATCTAGATGGAAATAATGAAAGTTTAAAAAAAAAAGTGTAAATTGGTGTAAAAATTGTTTTTGCGTTGTTGATAAAACTCACGTAGAGAATAAACTCTAAAACATCAGACTTGTGTGATGATGATGAAGAGACCAGAACCTTCCTCACATCAACACATGGAACCAGCAGAGACGTCAGATCTCTACCATGTTCTCCACCTGGTTCTCCGTCGTCCAAGCTTCAACCGCAGCCCCTTTTACCACCTCGTCTCACTGTGTCCTCGTCTTCTTCTGTGGTGGTTTTAACAGCAGCGACCAGATAATCGGCTCCACCTGCTGTTGATTAGCTGGTATTTATAATTTATTTGTGTTTTCTTTTGTTCGGTTTCTGGAATTTGGTTTAAAATTTGCACTGAATGTGGATGGAAACTAGACTCGCATCAGCAGTTACACAGTCTGAGCTATAAGGAGATTTTGCTGATTTCAGATCTAAATGACTTATTATTATTTAACGTAACAGATGATCAATAGACCAGGACTTTACTTTAACAGCAGAATCCATTAGCGCAGACAATGAATGAAGGCAGTAACGAGTGAGAAGATTTGTGTTTGTGCGTCCGACCGAGGCAGCAGCTTTTCATCAGACCCGTCGTGGCCCGAGCAGCAGCCGACGGGTGTTTGGTTCACGCCCAGTGGCTCTGGTGGTTGGCTGGCTGAGCGAGTGTCATGTCGCCAAGTCACTACAGAGCTACTCGTCCGTCGGTTTTTCATCCCGGGACCAAGCCTCAAGTCTGTCCTGTTTCACTGCAGCTCCCCAAACTGAAACACGTCTGAAGGGTTTCTGTCGGGGGGGGGGGGTCAGTCTCCCCACCTCCTCACAGAGCCGTTAGTCCATCAACAGAGGAATACTCTGCGATATGTATAACTGATTAATGAGGTCCCAGCAGGACAGGATCTGCTGCTTATAACATCTGGATGTGGACAAAACAACAGATTGGTTTGTTAAACACAGGAGACTCCTGGTTCAGTATCTGGAGCTCGTCAGGATCTGAATCAAGGAGTTTGTGATAAATCAGGTGTAAAAGTCAGTTTGCTTTTACAGTGAAATAGGAGCTGGAACAATCAATATCAATCAATAATCAATATTTCTACTCAGATTTGAGGTTGTTCAGATCCAGCTGCAGGTCGTCAACATTAATTAGTTCATTATTAATAATGGTTGGTTCAGTTAGAAGCTGCCACTATAACTGTGGGACTTCAACAGCACCACAGAGCTTCACCCGGTTCAAGCACAAATACAGTGACCTAAGGCAGACCGGCACGAATAGTCCGAGCGGTGCCGGTTCTGCTCGGACCATGACTTCCTACCGGGCCTTACCACGGCCGAGGCTTTTGACTAAACCGTCCGTCCACTGCTCTTCTAAATTTACCCAGCATGCATCACCACTCAGCCCTAATTTAGACTGTCAGCAGCAGAGGGGAGTCTGAAGTGGTGCGGCCGGACCGGAGAAAGAACCGGAGAAGCTCCAGCTCAGTCAACCTCAGCCTGAAACTGGATCAAATACCTGCAGACTGAACCGGCCCAGATGTTGTTTACACAAACACACGACGTGGACAGATGTGACACGGAAATGTCGCCTACACCAGACCCCCGGAATGTCTCCAATCACAGTCAACAGTCTTTGTTGTGACAGGACGATGTGTGCGTGCGTGTGTGTGGGCATGTGTGTGATGGAGTCAGAATAACCTACGGTGTGTGTGGATCTATGGTGATGAAGGTTAGTGTTTGTGACTCAGTGATGTGTGTCTGAACCAGACTCATCAACAGGAGAGAGTCAGTGCTGGTTTGAGTCTTGGCAAGAAGTTTGTGGACAAGAAGGAAAATGGAGATACTGCAGATGTGTAGTTGGAGGCCTTGTTATGTCAGAGAAGAAGGTTTCAATAGGAACTGAATTTTCAACTTATTGGCAAAGAGAGACACACACACACACTACTAGCTGTGAGTCAGTGTGTGAAGTAGCAGTGTGAGTGTGTGTTTGTGTGTGTTTGTGTGTGTGACCCCTGCGTGACTGGAGCTTCCTCCTCCCACTGGGAAGTGAAAGTGTTGCAGCTCTGACTGTTGGAGCAGAGAGCTGTCGTTAGCAGATCTCAGAGCCGCTGACCCCCCCGTATTCCGGATGCAGCCCCCCAACGACTATTGCGACAGTAGGTCACTGGCATCAGTCAGTGTTTGACAAAAAGAGGATCTGCAGGGAGGGAGGGCACTCGCCGCCTGTTCTGAACAACCTCCCCCATGAGGCCGCCATTGTAAAATGGTCCTGTAATCAGACTTTGCTTGCATCAAAACGTTCACATGATTTATCACAAGACTCCTGCAGAAAACAATGTGAAAACAGTTACAGCTGTGGCAAAAGCTTCTGTGCACATTCGTTATTGATTCTTCTGCAGATAACTTTATCGATTGGTAAACAGTCCGAAGACATTCAGCTTAATATGTATATGACAGAGGAAGACATCCGAGAAGCTGGAACAAGAGATATTTTGGCATTTTTGCAAAAAAAGCGAGTTAAAAGATTTAATTGATTAACAAGATCATTAGTGATTTATTAACTGTTAACAAATGATTGCTTGACAAATCATCGAAGTTCAAATACAAGGCTCCTGTAGGTCCCAGTGAACATGGACCTTAACATCAACAATAATCATCAAATGTGGGCAGGTGACAGGAATCATGTGTAAGAACCTCAGCAGAACTTCAGTAGAACCAAATCTCAGGCCAAGATCAGAAGATATCTGGACTCAGTCCCACAGATTCACCGTGAAGAGTTCTGCTTAATCTATTAATCCTTACTTGGTTTATGCTTAGTTGTTATTAACCCTGATATACAGAGAAGGATTATAATCTGACCTGAGGTCTGCCCTGGTTTTTTGTCCTCACCTGAGGACAAGCACCGTGATGCAGACTTCCTGCTGTGGGGTCGCCTGAACGTCACAGACGCTCTGAGCCACTGGGATTGGGACTCGCCAGAACTCAGACTGTCGTCTGCGGTTCCGTAGGACGGTTCCCTATCGTAGCCGGAACTGTGTGTGGCATCTGCTGATCTGAGTTTTTTGTCTTCAGATCAGGTTGAATTTTAATTTGGGGGGGGGGTCAGAATCACTGCTGACAGAGTAGGACATTAAGACCCGGCACCGCTCGAACTCTTCGGACCTTGAAGGTCGACCTGCTAACGCTCCTGCTCCCCAGAGGATGAACCCTAATGGTGGTTTCTGAGGTAGATTCTGAGTCTGAATGTGGTCAGAGCCGTTTGCCCTTGTCCTGTAAAACTAGAACCACAAGCTGTGACTGTTCAGTCTGTTGTCGTCCTGACCTTCATTTTTTCTGGAGAAGTGAACAGTTCCCGAGCAGCTCTGACTTCTGTGGTTGGACTTCTGCTTTAAGAAGAACAGGGAAAACAAAGAGCAGTGAAAATAATGGAGTTTCTCACAGAGCAGCAGCCTGTACGTGACTGTGGGAAAGAAAAACTCAGCGTTCGCGTTCCCCACAGGACACAACCGGGTTCTAATGGAGGTGTTTAAAGGGACAGTCAGCGACTTATTAACGTACCATAACAATAAAACTTGTTTTCAGCGTTAATATGTACGAGATGGAAATTTGATCTGAGTCTGGAACAGGAGTAGGTGATATGGATCAAATCCTTTATCATGATTTATATAAGTTTACACTGATATATGTACAACATCATATAGAAAGTTTTGTAGTAACTCAGTTGATAAATAATCATTTTTCAAATCCAGATGAGCGTTTGTGTGTTTTTGGTTAATCCAGTGAATTTAATATTTAATAGATCAAATGTTTTCATGACATTTTTGCAGAAACAGTGTTCACATAAGTCTAATAAATCCAGAGATGTTAGAGGTTCGTTGCAAAAATCCAGATCAATTGACCGGCCCAGATCCTGATTCCAGTCCTGTAACATTGGGTATATGCTGATACTGGCTCTGAGCGGATTCTTAAATTTACTCTTTTTTTGATTAAATATGGCTATGCATCTTCGTAATGTCATCATGGTCAATTCTTTAACCTCTGGGCTCATACGAAGCCAAGTTTATGAAGCGCTGGTTTTAATCTGCAGCCACAGCTCAGTAACAACTGCTGGTCAAGACGATATTTATGAGCCGTGAGCAAGTTTCACACGTCTGATGACAGAAACAGAGAGATGTGGGAACGAGAAAAACTACACGATTAATTCAGCTTCATTAAAACTAGGTATGTGTGACAAACACCAAAAAATAGTTTTGCTGCAGTCAAAGTCAGTAACAAATGAAATGAACAAATGAAAGGAATTTTAAGCCAACTGTCAGTAACTATTTACACTTTAAGTCTTGCTGCTGTTGAAGTGGATCAGCGATCTGCTAACGACAGCTCTCTGCTCCAACAGTCAGAGCTGCAACACTTTCACTTCCCAGTGGGAGGAGGAAGCTCCAGTCGGCCGAGCCTAATCCAAAGGTCCTGGTTCCGAACCGTGAAGCCGATTGACCGAAATAAACATCAATGTGACGCAATCTTCTATGGAGAAGACGTATCACTCTGTTGTTAGAACTACGGGACATTAGTCCTCTCTGATTGTACAGTGATGTTACAGAGTGGCTCTTCTTAATTAAATAATGTTAAATAAGGTTATCTAGGTGCATTATGGGACATGTAGGATTCAGTGTTTTTGGACTAAAAGTCAGGATATGTCTAACAACCACCATTTGGAAGAGTGATATTAAATCACTTTAGAGTTTTTTTTGAACTGGGTCCTAACACCAGACCTGCTCAGTACGAGTACAACAGAAGATTCTTCACATAACTGAGGTCTCTTCTTCTTCAGGCGGCACAAACATGTAAACTGGATCTTTAAACATCCAGGTGTTAATGAGCAGCAGGAGCATGCTGAAGTCTATTAGAGGCTTTTTCCACACGCCTCTGCTGATGTGTTAAATACTGAGTGAGTGTTGTGTTTGAGTCAGGAAGCTGTGGAGGACAAACGACTCCACAGTTCCCGTTAAATCATTCTGTAGATTTTTCTATTTTATTTTTTTTAAATTATCATGAGATGTACTAACCTCTACATTTTCAGCTGAGGTAGGAATCGAACCCTCAGCCGTGGCAGCTTCGATGCCTTGCTCCATAGTCCTGCCTCCTCATCTCTGTTGACGTCAGCAGTTCTGATGTTTAACTCTGTGGTTTGGAGTTTGTCTGGGTTTGGAGAAAACAAAGCGTTTATAACCCTACATTCACTGTAACACAGCGTACTCCCACAATAAAACCGAGCTGTGAAACGGGACCGAGTCTGGATGTCGGTTTACCACATGACCAAAATACATACAGACAGCTACACCTCTGCCCGCCTACCAACACATAGCCATGTCCCTAAAATTCCACTAATCTATGTTTTTATGTAAACGCACCAAATGGCTCCAACTGCAGAGGCTTTTAGCCGCTTTAGCTCCTAGTTTTGGTTTTCTGACACATTAACTGTCTGGTTTAGTGTAACCTAAAGATAGAGTGTCAGTGGGTCTGTTGTGGCAGGAAGCAGGACTCAGAAAACCTCTCCAACCTCCACAAGAGCAAAACACCCAAGTTGTTCATCTTTCAACTGGGCAGCACTTTGCATTCTCGGTTGACCACTTGTTAAACTGAAGCAGCTCCGCTTACATTGCATCCTTCACTGCATTGAGAAATTATTATTCACGACTTGGTCATTTCGCGCCGCTGTTTGTGTTATTCTCTGACCAAACATCTGGATTAATAGCAGACACCCATTCCACAAAAATAACGACTAGAAGCAAAACAGCTGGATTGGCTCAGATGTATGAATGTGCCAGTGTTTCAAGGAAAAAACATGGATGGTGATATTAAGACAAAATTAATCCAATGTTCCTGAAATACAGTAAAAGATACCTCAGGTTTGATGGTGCTCAGGTTGGATGCATCCGAACCTAACACACCCCACAGCGAGTATGATCAGGCCCATGAAACCGAACCATCAAATGAAACAACCAAAAAAAAACAAAAAACATGAAACTGGACCATCAAATGGAAACGGCCCATCAAACCCATCATATTGAACCATTAAATCACACCAGAACTGAACCGTCAAATCACACAAAACCATCAAACCGTCCAGTCAACCATCCAGTTAACCATCCAGTCAAGCTATAAACACAAGTAGTGGGGTAATTTCAAGTTCAAGTTGACTGAAAATATAGAACCATCATACTGACTCACCTCTGCTCAGATCTGGATCCTTACTCACCTTTATTTCAGGGTTGTAGAACGTTGTTTGTGTGACCAACTCCTGACACCTGCACATCATTATTCAGGTGATGATTTGTGTTATATAATGGCGTTTTACATGGAGGATAATTAATCCAGGCCTGTTTCTCATCGAGCTGAGTGAAGAGCAGGACATTAAAGGACAGCTACACGGTTTTTAGTCAGGGTTCATTTATCTGAGGTTAACATGAGGCTCCAACAGCCAAGCCTGTGTCCTCCACTCGTCTCGTTGAGGTCCCTCTAATGTAGCTCAAGATGGAAACAAAGAGGGAGTTTTCTACTAAACCGGCTGTAGCCTTGAAAGATAGCAACACAGACGGCAGAGGCCTGGTGCCAACTTCAGATAGTAAAACGTGTTTGCACAAAACAAGGACTGTGGATAAACAGACAGCGAGAAAAACCAGTTTGGTAAATAACCAGGACGGCGAGTGATTCCCCTGAAACGCGCAGCAGCCATGGTTCTGTTAACATTTGTTTTAAAACCATGAAAATATATGATCATATCGTCAGGACACAACAAAGTTGAAAAAGGCTGTTTACCATGACATAGTTGAAAAATCAGTTTTGGTTTTGTGTCACACGGTCTGAGTTGAAAATATGAGCCTGGTTTCCAGGTTTTAGAGCATTAACTCAGTCCTGTGTCTTTCCTTGTATTAAAGGATCAGACTGCAGCGCCTGGTCCTGAGTGTTTCATGTTGGTGGGGGCTGTTTTTTTTTCAGAGCAGGAAAATGTCCCGTTTCATTAGATTACACATTAATGAATGACACATGATAAACTTTACTGTTGTAGTTGGTTGAGTTGAAGCTTGTTTTTAACTGCTTTATATAAAAGTGCATGTTAGTACTTTTTATTATGAATGAATCTATTGATCAATTCATAATAAATTGTTTATTTTTAAAAAAAAATCAGAAAATATTGAGAGATGGTGTCACAGTCACCCAGAGCCCAGGGAGACACATTAGTATTATGATATAATAAAATATGTTGGAGGAAAAACGGCAAGTCATCAAAACAAAACAGCTGAGAAACTGGAACAAAGAAATGTTTAATTTTACATGAAAATTAGGACTTTCAGAACTTTTGCCTGTTAATTTTCTGTTTGAGCTCTAACTGGAAGTCCTGCTGGGGAGTTTACTCCATAAAAAAACATATTTTATAAACTCGTTTTTATGCAAAAATCCTGTAGACTGACTAAAGCTGTCTGATAAATGCAGTAAAAAAAAAAAAAAGTGAAAATGTGGTGAAACAGAAGCAATGAGTTGTACATGAAGAAAATACTTGAGTAAAAGACGAACCACTCAGACTGAGTACTTCAGCACAGTCCTGAGTAATGTACTTACTTTCCACCAGCTGTGGTTCCCTGTGGATCGTACCATCAGGTCCTCCGGGGGCCCGTCTCCGCTGGGATGGGGCCAACGTCCTCCCTCCCCTTCCTGTTGACTCAGTCCTGTGTGGTTCGGACACGCCCAGGATGTCCACATGTTGTGTGTTGGCATTTTGGGAAGCAGCCACCACCCACACACACACACACACACACACACACACACACACACACATACACACACAGTCAGAGGCTCAGTGTGTTTTCTATCAGTTTAATTTCTCAGACTGGAAACACAGGTCGAACATGTAAAACGCTGCTGTTGTGCAGAAGCAAGTACATTATCGGACATGTTCCTATACACAGATGGCTGTGTGGGGATGTGGGAATGGGGGGGTCCACGGTCCAATGTCTGTGTGTTTGAAGGCGAGAGAGAGGAGCAAGAAGTTGCCAAGCAAACCAATGCATAGCTCTGCAAAGAAGCAACTCAGCGAAACATTACATTTGAAAATTTTCATCATATTCTGAGAAGGGTGAGATAATCTTTGGCTCATTATTAAACTGCGGTGGGACCAGTCTGACTGGCAGCCATATGCCCGGGCTGCAGCTCCACCTAGTGGAAGAAGGCTGCATAACATCTTAGACGCAACAGTTGGAAGGTGTGTTTAGCGATGGGGATAGTTTTGTCAGTACAGAACCAGATTTACAGGACTTCAACTAATGTGGTGAAGTCAAACTGTTTATTTCACTAAATTCACCAAAAACTGACTGTGACCTGCTTATTTAATCTCCTCGCGGTGTAAAGAACAACTTGTTTTTTAATGCGACGTTCTCTGTCTGCCTGTCAGCTCTTCTCCTTCGTGGCCTTCATCCTGGAGGAGGTGGTCAACAGCTGCGTAAGCTGCACCGCCCTCTACTTCTTTGAGTTCGTCAGCTGCACAGCCTTCCTCTTCACCCTGCTGCTCCTCATCCTCCTCTCCACCAACCTGCACACCAGGGTCAACATCACCTGCTGGCCCAGTCTGGTAAGAGCCGCCTGCGGGTCAGTGTGAGCAGCTGGTTCGGCACTGGCTCCTTTCTGTTGTACGCTGCCTCCATCCAAACTAAAAATCTTACTCTGTCGGAATCGGAACTTTTATTAAAGTCGTTGGCCTTGTTAAAGGAGCACTTCGACATTTTGGGAACTCTCGGGAATTTGCTTTCTTGTTGAGAAGTTAGATGTTCATACTGATACCACTCTTAAGCTGCAGCCAGCTCTGGTTAGCTTAGCTTAGCTTAAAGAATGGAAATGGGGGGGGGCAGCAGCTGGGCTCTATCCAGGGGAAACCACCACCTACCTGCTCCTCTTAAGCTCAGTAATGAGCCTGTTATATTTTTCAATTACGTACAAGAAAATAGTCCTTTCTCTGAAGCCAGACTGAGTCAGACCTGAACCCAGACATGAAACACATTGATATGATTCAGTGCAACTTCCACTTCCTGAGGGTGTCATTACTTTTGATGTCCCTCCAGAATAAAGCTCCAGAAATCCACTTAGAAACCAGAGGAAACAGGCTGCAGAACTCCATTCAGAATCCTGTTGTTTTTAAGTTTCCTCCAGTGTCTCAGTGATCCAGTGACAGTTGTCTGTACAGCCACTGCTACACTGCAGACATGAGCTGGTCAATGCTGATTCAGTTGCTGTTAATGGGACAGTTTGAATGAACTGAATGTGAAAAGATATAAGCTACAAAAACATAACAGGGCTAAAGTTGTAGGCCACAGTATCACTCCAGTGTCTGTAAACGGACAGTGTAGCTCCTTCAAATGTTCACCTGTAAATACACTCAGCAATGAGAGTTCTACATTCATTCCCTAAAAAAAATAATTTAAATTACATGACGATAAACACTGTATATGTATTATGAGACATTCTAACTCTTCATACTAAATGTTAAAGGACACAGGAGACATTCACAGTCAGTCTTTTATCAGAGTAATGTCACTGTTATGTGCACATAAAACCAAACATGACCATGTCTTTACAGAAACACTTTTCATAAATAGCTGTTTTAAGGTTAAAAAAAAAAAAAAGACAAAAAAAGTGCACAGCTGAACAGGGATTTGTGTTGGGTCAGTTCTTCCTCCGCTCAGGACGACTGTTGGCATTGTTCTTGTGACATCCATGTCTCTGCCCAAACGCATCAGGTTACTGCTGAAATGCTGCAGCCCCAATAATCAGTTATTAATAATGTCCCCTAACGCTGATAATTTGACCTAGCGTGGAAACAGACTTTGCAAGTTCTATGAAACTCTGAAGTAGCAGAGGGTAGAGACAATTTTCTCTAAGTTAAGGTGTTCGCCTAGACGGACTCTCTCAGTTTTAAAGAAGCAACAAGTTCATCCAGTCTCTCTGTAGCTGCTCGGTGAAGCAAGCAGACAAAGAAACATCTGGAAAACAGAGCAGCTGTATGTTGCATTGGTTTAACTGCCAGCAGTCTGTGGTAGCGAAGCGGAGAAGAAAACTTTGTCTCCTCACCAACTTTCCACGTGATCGGTCGTAACTGCTGCTGTTTCCCACAGCTGCTGTCATTATCTGGCACATATGCCGATTCTGTCAGATGGCCATGAGCTCCAGATGTTACCAGCAGCTTGTCTGTCTCAGTCCTCACCAGACGTTGCCATTATGCAGTTTTGTCGTTTGTTAACTGAGAAGAGGACAAACAAGAAGAGATTAAAGGGTTTTTATGTTGCTCGTCTGTTTCGCTGAGGACAGACGGTGTGGACGCAGATTGTCTCTAGATGTCTTGGTCTGGTCATAGCCCCTCACCCCCTCATGTCCTCCTTTCATTCCTGTTATTATATCATCTGATTTCGTACTGACCTCCTGCTGTTTGCCATATGTGAACCTTTGTGCTGCATGTCAGGAAAATCATCCTCTATGAAATGCTGCATCGCGTGGGAACTCTGCGGTAACCACATCCGCTCGAAGTCCATCGCCCGACAGCTCAGGCAGTCGTGTCTGGCTGTGGAGCTAAAGGGCTTCACCAGTTGACTGCCTGACTCTGTCACCTACCGAACACAGATAACACTGACTGTTACGATGGAGTAATGTGGGTCTGATGGTTAATAGGCAGCTTTAACTTTAAGTCATGGAGCTTGTCAGTGTAACAATAGAGGAGGAGGCACTAAAGTAATTAAAAAGAAGCCGTTTGAGGTCGTTTTGTAAATAAATGCAGGGTTTTTTTGAGAACTTTAACATAATTAGGATTAATAAGTGTTTTCATTCTAAACATCATATTGAATCCGTGGCCATCAGGGGGCCCCATTATGCTGAGGGCCCCAGTCAGTTGCCCCCAGTAGTACACAAAGACCACTGACCTGCACCAGCTTAGACGGATTCCTTTGTGGAGGTCAACACGAAGGTGTAGTGTCAGTTTGAACTTTTGTCAATCACTGTGTCCATCACCCGAGATATGTCTCAACATATGGTCCAGCTGCAGGCTGATCATTTCAGCCAGTAACCCCACTCCCTCATGAAGTGTCGCACAGGCTTTATCAATTTGAAGAATGCCCCCCACCCCCCATGAGTTTAACGCTCGTCTGGCTCTGGAAATGTCTGTCCGTAGCAGCACGCAGCCGGATTTCATGGCAGCACGTCTCTCAGGTGAGGCGAGGACTTCCACGTGCCCGAGTGTCCGCCGCGACAACTCCACTTCACCCTCATCTTCGCCCCCGAGTGGAAAACCTCCTTTTCCATGATGGGCTGCCCGCACGCCTGGCACATTCTGAACAACTCCATCAGGCTGTGGTTGTAAACAATGGTACAGTCTTTGTCAACATCCTCATCGGACTCATCTGACGTTGTCATGGAGCTGAACTCTCGCTCCGAGCGGAAGCTGTCGTCGTCCAGGGGGTCGACTGACACCACGATGCAGAAGCTGTCATCCGAGGCGGCTGCCGGAGGAGGCTGCGAGGAGCCGGCGACGGTGCCGCAGGTTGGCTGAGAACAACAATACAGACCGAAAACAGACGAGACGTTAGCAGTGGCCCTTTGTTTAATTTGTTTCGTTAAAAGCAGGTTCACATCCGTAGTCAATGGAGAGTGAAACCTGAACTTAGATTCTTCTCCAGAGGTTAATTCAGAATCTCACTGACATTTTTAACAATATCAAAACATAACATTCAGCCTCGGAACAGTCTCTCAAAAGAATGTTGTGTGTCTTGTTTCATGCTCTATAATCCATTTGAAATAACTGTCGATAATCTAGCGAAGTCTAAGAACTTCTACAGGGTTTAGTCCCTTCTGTCCTACCGTTGCTAGACACCTGGACTAACCAGGGACGCTGGACTGTCCTCGTCCAGGCTGGATGGTTAACCTACAGTGTTCTATGTTCTATTTGTGATAATGGATCAGTCGTATCAGCTATTTTCAAGATAAAATACCAAGCATCTTCTGGTTTCTGATTCTCAAATGGGATGGTTTGCTGTTAGATTGTTTGAAGACATCACCTTGAGATTCAAGCTGTGTCTTTTTATCAGGTTATTTATCAGGTGATTCATCAACTAAATAAAACAGCAGATTAATTGATAATGGAAATAGTTGTTAGTTGCCACCCCACTGTACAGTCAGCCCTTAATTTCAATGAGGCTGTGCAGAGTGTGGACTGAAGTCACTGAGGTTTATTACTGTGTTGTCACTTCGCATTAGCTAAATGTTTTGTCTCTGGGTCCGGGCCCCCGGCTGTGCCTCTCCGGGGCCCGGATCACTTATCCCGCCTCTGTTTGAAACTGCGTTTTTTCGGAGTCCCGTTTTACGCTGAAACCGTTAATGTGTCGTTACCGACTCGGACAGAGGAATAAACTACACCGGACCCGGAGGACGGCGTTCGCCGACCCCTTTAGCGGCCACTGACCTGAGTCCTGGTCCTCTTCGGAGCGGGGGGAGACGGGTCCGTGGCGCCGGGCTCCCTCCGCTCCCTCCCGGGGAACACCGACGGCACGGCGCCGCTCTTCAGCGTCGGCTTGGGCGCGACGTTGAGTATTTTGGCCCGGAAGTCCTCCTCGTAGTCCTCGGGTTTAAAGTGGAGGCTGCAGACCCGGACGCCGCTGTATCTGGACACCGGGGTGTTCTCGTCGTAGCGCGGGTTCCGGATCGCCGTCAGCCAGGTCCGGCAGCGCTGCGGGTCTCTGGTCGGTAGCCCGTGAAACACGACGCCCATCGACTTGGCCTCGTCGTAGCCTTTACACCCGGGGACGCAGCACCGCCACGGCATCGCCACCGACCGACAGAGCGCAGGGAGGCGTGTAAAATGGCGACCGTCGATTCACCACAGGAGCAGGAAAGCCGTTGTTCGGTATTTGTCCGCAGGCTACGTTAGCATAGCTGCTGCTTCTTCTTCTCCGCTTTCTAACGGCGGCTGGCGAACAGCGCCACCTTCTGCTCCACAATGTGGACTAGAGGTTAATCCGGTCTGGTCGCTGCTTAAAGTGGACTGGCCCAGCTGCAACTGACCCATCTGTCCTTCACCTGCCTTTAGTTCAATTCAGTTCGGGGAGAGGGACAGAGAGTGGGGGGGGTGGGGAGAGAGAGAGAGAGAGAGAATAGGGCAGGGGGAGAGAGAGAGAGAGAGAGAGAGAAGGGCAGGGGGAGAGAGAGACGGAGAGAGAGAATAGGGCAGGGGGAGAGAGAGACGGGAGAGAGAGAGTAGGGCAGGGGGAGAGAGAGACGGGGAGAGTGAGAGTAGGGCAGGGAGAGAGAGACGGGAGAGAGAGAATAGGGCAGGGGGAGAGAGAGACGGGAGAGAGAGAGTAGGGCAGGGGAGAGAGAGACGGAGAGAGAGAGAGAATAGGGCAGGGGAGAGAGAGAGAGAGAGAGAGAAGGCAGGGGGAGAGAGACGGGAGAGAGAGAATAGGGCAGGGGGAGAGAGAGAGAGAGAAGGGCAGGGGGGAGAGAGAGACGGAGAGAATAGGGCAGGGGAGAGAGAGACGGGGAGAGAGAGAGTAGGGCAGGGAGAGAGAGACGGGAGAGAGAGAATAGGGCAGGGGGAGAGAGAGACGGGGAGAGAGAGAGTAGGGCAGGGAGAGAGAGACGGGAGAGAGAGAATAGGGCAGGGGGAGAGAGAGAGAGAGAGAGAAGGCAGGGGAGAGAGAGCGAGAGAGAGAGAGAGAATAGGGCAGGGGGAGAGATGGAGAGAGAGAGAATAGGGCAGGGGGAGAGAGAGAGAGAGAGAGAGAGAAGGGCAGGGGGAGAGAGAGACGGGAGAGAGAGAGTAGGGCAGGGGGAGAGAGAGACGGGGAGAGAGAGAGTAGGGCAGGGAGAGAGACGGGAGAGAGAGAATAGGGCAGGGGGAGAGAGAGACAGGAGAGAGATGAGGGGAGAGGGACGGGAGAGACAGGAGAGAATAGGGCAGGGGGAGAGAGTAGGGCAGGGGGGACGGAGAGAGAGATGGGTGGAGTAGGACGGGGGGAGAGAGAGAGAGAGTAGGGGAGGGAGGAGAGGGACGGGGGAGTGAGAGAGAGAGAGAATAGGGCGGGGGGAGAGAGAGAGAGAATAGGGCAGGGGAGAGAGAGACGGGGGAGAGAGAGAGAATAGGGCAGGGGGAGAGAGAGACAAGAAAGAGAAAGAGAGAGAGAGAGAATAGGGCAGGGAGAGAGAGAGAGAGAGAATAGGGCAGGGAGAGAGAGAGAGAGAGAATAGGGCAGGGAGAGAGAGAGAGAGAGAAGGGCAGGGGGAGAGAGAGACGGAGAGAGAGAGAGTAGGGCAGGGGGAGAGACAGAGAGACAGGAGAGAGATGAGGGGGAGTAGGACGGGGAGAGACAGGAGAGAATAGGGCAGGGGGAGAGAGTAGGGCAGGGGGGACGGAGAGAGAGATGGGTGGAGTAGGACGGGGGCGAGAGAGAGAGAGTAGGGGAGGGAGGAGAGGGACGGGGGAGTGAGAGAGAGAGAGAATAGGGCGGGGGAGAGAGAGAGAGAGAATAGGGCAGGGGGAGAGAGACAGGGGAGAGAGAGAGAATAGGGCAGGGGGAGAGAGAGACAAGAAAGAGAAAGAGAGAATAGGGCAGGGAGAGAGAGAGAGAGAGAAGGGCCGGGGGAGAGAGAGACGGAGAGAGAGAGAGAGAGAAGGACAGGGGGAGAGAGAGATGGAGAGAGAGAGAATAGGGCAGGGAGAGAGAGAGAGAGACAGGAGAGAGATGAGGGGGAGTAGGACGGGGAGAGACAGGAGAGAATAGGGTAGGGGGAGAGAGTAGGGCAGGGGGGACGGAGAGAGAGATGGGTGGAGTAGGACGGGGGGAGAGAGAGAGAGAGTAGGGGAGGGAGGAGAGGGACGGGGGAGTGAGAGAGAGAGAGAATAGGGCGGGGAGAGAGAGAGAGAGAGAATAGGGCAGGGGGAGAGACAGAGAGACAGGAGAGAGATGAGGGGGAGTAGGACGGGGAGAGACAGGAGAGAATAGGGTAGGGGGAGAGAGTAGGGCAGGGGGACGGAGAGAGAGATGGGTGGAGAGAGACGGGGAGAGAGGAGAGGGACGGGGAGGGAGGAGAGGGACGGGAGAGAGAGAGAGAGAATAGGGGTGGGGGAGAGAGAGAGAGAGAATAGGGCAGGGGAGAGAGAGACGGGAGAGAGAGAGAGGAGAGAGAGAGAGAGAGAATAGGGCAGGGGGAGAGAGAGAGAGACGGGAGAGAGAGAGAGAGAGAGAGAATAGGGCCGGGGGAGAGAGAGAGAGAGAGAGAAGGGCAGGGGGAGAGAGACGGGAGAGAGAGAGAGAGAGAGAGAGAAGGGCAGGGGAGAGAGAGACAGGAGAGAGAGATGAGGGGAGTAGGACGGGGAGAGACAGGAGAGAATAGGGCAGGGGAGAGAGAGAGAGGGGCAGGGGGACGGAGAGAGAGAGATGGGTGGAGTAGGACGGGGAGAGAGAGAGAGTAGGGGAGGGAGGAGAGGGACGGGGAGTGAGAGAGAGAGAGAATAGGGCGGGGGAGAGAGAGAGAGAGAATAGGGCAGGGGAGAGAGAGACGGGGAGAGAGAATAGGGCAGGGGGAGAGAGACGGGGGAGAGAGAGAGAGAGAGTAGGGCAGGGGGAGAGAGAGACAAGAAAGAGAAAGAGAGAGAGAGAATAGGGCAGGGGAGAGAGAGAGAGAGAGAATAGGGCAGGGGAGAGAGAGAGAGAGAGACGGGCAGGGGGAGAGAGAGACGGCGAGAGAGAGAGAGAGAAGGACAGGGGGAGAGAGAGATGGAGAGAGAGAGAAGAGGGCAGGGGGAGAGAGAGAGAGAAGGGCAGGGGGAGAGAGAGACGGAGAGAGAGAGAGAGTAGGGCAGGGGGAGAGACAGAGAGACAGGAGAGATGAGGGGAGAGGACGGGGAGAGACAGGAGAGAATAGGGCAGGGGGAGAGAGTAGGGCAGGGGGTAGGAGAGAGAGATGGGTGGAGTAGGACGGGGAGAGAGAGAGAGTAGGGGAGGGAGGAGAGGGACGGGGAGTGAGAGAGAGAGAGAGAATAGGGCGTGGAGAGAGAGAGAGAGAGAGAATAGGGCAGGGGGAGAGAGACGGGGAGAGAGAGAGAGAGAGAGAGAGAGAGAGAATAGGGCAGGGGGAGAGAGAGACGGGGGAGAGAGAGAGAGAGAGAGAGAATAGGGCGGGGAGAGAGAGAGAGAGAGAGAGAGAGAATAGGGCGGGGAGAGAGAGAGAGAGAGAGAGAATAGGGCGGGGAGAGAGAGAGAGAGAGAGAGAGAGAGAGAATAGGGCGGGGAGAGAGAGAGAGAGAGAGAATAGGCAGGGGGAGAGAGAGAGAGAGAGAATAGGCCGGGGGAGAGAGAGACGGGGAGGAGTGTTGGTTTCTTCACACCACACGGTGTGAAGAAACCAACACTGAACTTGAAGATCTAGATCCAGATGTGCAGATCTTGTCTCTCTGTCTCAAGAAGACTGGAGGCTGTAACCAAAGGTTCTTCATCCCAGTACTGAACAAGAGGTGTCTGAATACTTCTGTCAGTGGGATAATGTTTTTACATTTTATTGCACTTGTCATTGTCATAGACTGATGAGGGGAATTAAAGTGAAAGGATTTTAGCGTCAGGCAGCAACATAAATTGTGAGTGTGAAGGGGCCTGACTATTTTCTGAACAGACTGATAAGTGCAGGGACTCGGAGTGAACCTGAGTGTTTCCCCACATGGAGCCGGATCCTAAGTGGAACCGGTTGTCAGAACCCGTCCCTCGTAAATCTCAGCAGAAAAGCAACAAAGCTGTTTCCCTAAAGGTTGAAGTTTTCCTGTACGTCGTGGTGTAAAGGAGACTCAGTCCTCACCTCCTCCTCCTCCTCCTCCCCCTCCTCTGCAGGACTTCTGGTACACCGCCAGCATCGCCCTGCTCTTCTTCGTCTCCTCCGTCATTTTTGCCACAGACAACACCAGCACTACTCTGGAGAGATGCGCTGTGGTAAGACACTGCCTTCCCCTCTCACCTACTCTCCTTCCCTACCTCCTCCTTTCCTTCTCTACGTCCTCCTTTCCTTCCCTACCTCCTCCTTTTCCTTTTCTATCTCCCCCCACTTTCCTTTCCTATTTCCTCCTTCTCTGCTTCCTCTTATCTTCCTCTGCCGTCTACTTTCCCCCTTTCCTTCCCTACTTCTCCTTTTCTCCCCTTTTTTCTCCTTTTCTCGCCTTTCTTATCAGCTCCCTTTTCCCTTTCGTATCTCCTCCTTTTCCTCCTCTACCTCCTTCTTTCCTTCTCTACCCCCTCCTCTTCTCTCCTACCCCCCCTTTCCTTCCCTGCCTCCTTCTGCCCCCCCCTTCCCTTCTCTTCTACCTCCTCATTTCCCTCCTCTGCCTCATCTTTTCCATCTATACCTCCTTCTGCTCCCTGTCTCCTTCTTTCCCTCTGTACCTCCTCCTTGCCTCCCCTGACTCCTCCCTTCCTCCCCCTCTCTTTACCTTCCCTATCGAATGTTTTCGTTTCCAGTCTCTTCCTCCTTTCCTTCTCTCCTACACCCTTTCATCCTTCCTATTTCTGCATTTCTTTTCCTATGACATTTTCTTTCCTGCCTCATTTCCTTGCTTGCTTTTTCCTTGCCTGCTTCCTCCACTCATCCCCATCTCTTTTTTCCTTTCTTATACTTCCTTCTCTCCTTCCCTGCTTCCTCCTTTCCTTTCCTTCTTGAAAACCTCTGCTTTGATGTCACATAATGTTTTGTTTTTTTTAATCTCTCTCTCTGTTTGTTCTCTCCTCCAGACGTTTGGTTTCGTGGCAATGTTGGCGTTTGTCATGGACCTGGTCTTGTTCCTAAAGACCCGCGGGTTCCCTTGGCAGAATGACGGGAGGCGGGACTCCAGTAACGGTGGCGCCATGGCAGTGGAGGCTCAGCCTGAGACAGAGAAACTGGCGCCGACGCAGAGCGGCGCAGCAGAATAAGTTTGTCTGTTTTCATTCATGGGCGCCTGTGCGCTGCGTTCAGAGGTCAGACCATATGTTACGCACCATTCCTATAACCTGAGCACAGGAGGCAGAGCTTCAGCGACAGGCGGCCGACCCGATGTCCCTTTTTAAAGTCATTTCTAACCCTGTTGTTCGTCGTCGTTCACCACAGCCGAGGACACTCGGTGCTGCAGTTATTGATATGACCAGTCTTCCAATAATTAACCAATCACTATGCGGATTTACGGACTTAAAGCAACATGTTGTTTTGTTTCTTTTAAAGGAAGAACAGAAACACTAAAACCATCGAACCACTAAAACATTCCACTCTAAGGTTTATTTTTTAAGACTTTTTAAGACTAAACATTCCAATGGATTAGAGCTGGATGATATATGGATTAATCTTTTATTCTCTGTCATTGTGCTTTTTTTTCTTTTTTTTCTAATGTCCTGAAACTTATTAACAAATTTTGTATAAATTGACGACGAAAATCAAATGCTGTGTCATAAAGGTCCCATAACCGTTGACTGTAAATGAAAACAACAGTAGTGCTTCATATAAAGCCACTAGTTCCCAAACTGTCTGTTCCAACATGAATCTGAAGGGTTGGAAACAATCGCTTGGATAAGGAAGAAAAAAGTATATTTTTGCCCACAAAATTGTTTTTTTGTATTTTTTTTTTCCACAAATATATTTCAGATCTTGTCGTCTTTATTCTTTTCTGCCCTGGCCCTGAACGCCTCATCACGATTCAGATCTAGACCCAGATATTTTTTTGTTGTTGTTTTTCCCACAAAGAAAGTCTGTCAACGTCCGACACAAAAAAATTTATACAAAAACTCAACATGTTGACGTCCCCAGAGAGAAACGATTCGAAAAGGCGACCTGTCGCCGGACGAGTGGTCGACATTTTTCTCCTGAATGAGCTTGAAACAGTCGGTTGGATTTCAGATTGTTTCTGGTCCCATTCTCTCAGTGAAGGTGTGAGGACTGAAAGCGCCCAGCAGAGGGAGCGAATCCACATTTGTCCCTGCCGGACCAGTTTGACGCTTGTTGTCTCGAATAAAATCCTCCAATTCGTGGTGTTTCCACTCAGGCAGCAGGAACCGAGCCACAGGGTGAATGTTGTTTGTGACAGAAACGCTGTGAAATAAACGAGAAAGGAGGCGACTTTGTGAACAGGAGGTTTTCTCAGCCCTCCAACAAAACCCGTACAGGACCAGATAAGAGTCACTGGGATTCGGAGCTCGTAAAATGAGGGAAACCCCTCCCAGGTTTCAGGGTTCATAAGATCTAGAGATCTCCTGAAGTGATCTTTTCAGAGCACATGCTCATGAATCACCCTTTGGAACTAGTGAAAAAACTGACGATTGTGAATGGGTGGAAAAGATTTGTGGTTTGGAAAAACTCCACAGACCGTCTGAGTGGCTCAATCTACCCTGAAGAGCAGGGCCAGGGTTGGTCCTCCTGCCCCTGAGTGAGACTGCAGTCGTAACCAGGATTAATGAAGCAGGTTTAGAGCTGTTCCAAGACTGTTTGAGGTGAAAAAAACCAGCGGACTGTTTCTCCTGTGTTTTATAATGAACAGTCACTGATCAGTGATTGATCACCAGTAGACTAAGGACTAACGGTAAACGACCCAGCCGAAGGGGTCATCAGCAGGTCTCCATCAGGGTACGTAGAGAGAACCCTGGTGGAGATCACTGAGCCTCATTAGCGGCTCCTACTAGAACCATATGCTGCAGATCCCGCCTCGGTAAAGACCCCACATCCGATTACGCCAAGACCATCGGAACATCCGGACCAGAGCAGCTTTATTTGTGGAGTGTGAGCTTAGTCCTTCCGACGCCAAACACACCGAGCTCAGTCGTCCTGGACTGTGCAAACAGATTCCCATCAGCCTTTGTTTCCCATCGGCCTTCACCATGAGCGCCAGCGTCCTGCCTGAATATCTAGCTGTTCTCCTTTTCTGACCTCTGACCTCCCTGAATCTGACTTCTGACCTCCCCGAGTCTGACCTCGGACCTCCCTGTGGACAAACCAGCTTGGTATTCCATCACCTTAAAGGAAAAATCTATTCTAAAGCCTTAGTTTTTATCCCTGTGAGAATGTGGCGTTGAGCTGGCACCGGACCTTCAGCAGCTTTCACTTGTCTAAGAACCAACCCTGTATCACTGACCTGCGTCTTACACATATTACTAAAAAATTCAGCCTGTGTGTGTGTGTGTGTGTGTGTGTGTGTGTGTGTGTGTGTGTGTGTGTGTGTGTTTTGAATATTGTTTTATGTCCAACGTCTGCGATTGTTAAGAGAGAGAATTTGAGCTTTTTCACTTTAATGATTCGTCTCCTTCAGTTCGTTCACCAAACTGTTTTCTGTTCCTCCGATTTTAACATTGCTCTCAATGACTTTGTGTTTTTGTCCTAAATTGAATGTTTTCTGAAGGAGATGATGCTGTTTTCTCAAATATAAATTCTCTGTGAATTGAGTGAATGATCATATGAGGAAACAATGACCAGCTGTTTATAATCCTGTCCGGATTTTAATGATTTTAAACTTTGTCTATATATGTTTTCTATTTTTCTCATATCAGTTTGAAATGCAAGAGAAGTTTGACTGTCATTTCCCTTGGAAATTCCAAGGCATTCTTCATCCAAACTTGTTGATTTTTGAGGAAATTATTGACAGTCTCTAGTCTGACTTATCCAGAATAGATTTTTGTACAAATTTTGACAAGTTTAGACTCTGATTCTACTGCAGCAGGAACAGTTTTTATTTTTTATTTTAGTTTCAGAGAATTAACATGAAACTCTACTGACGCTGAAATATCTGCCATTACGCGTCTCCTCGTTGTCGTTTTGCGGCTCTGAAGTTGTTTATCCGTCCACGCTTGGGGGTTTATGAATCAAAGCACATTCATATTTTAACTTTTATGCCCAGAGATTAAAGCGGACTGCAAGGTTAAAACCGAATCCAGCAAACTGTTGTTTCTACGTCATGCCTGTGCTAATTTTTCCAGATGTTTAAAGATGAAAACTATTTTTGTTCTTCACGCTCCTTTAACCGGTCGAACATTTCTGCCTCTCTCTGTCTGTTCCAGTGTCTTAATAACTAACAAACACAAGGGACCGGTTCTGTCCTTGACGTGGGAAAAGACCCTAAATAATCTGTCAAAAAGCAAAACATCACATCACCCAACGTGGATCAAAACGGCACAAACCTGCAGGAGGTTTATGATGGAGGTTCTACGTTTCCATCTTTGGCCTCTGATTCTGACTTCGATTAACATTTTACATTTGTTACATTGGGAACAACTTTATGACAACTGTAAAATGTCTTATCGCTGAATACACTGGAAAAGTGAGCGGGAACCTTTTTAAAAGATAATATCCACTCATTCATGACAATCAGACAATCCAGAAGTCTTGATGTATATCGACACAGATTCATGTTCAGGACCAGGTAAAGTTTATTTTGGACCAAAAACAGGCTTTTCATAAAATGAATAAATTAAAAAAAAATATGTAGACACACACACAAACACACACACACACACACACACACACACACACACACACACACTGTGCGTTCTGTGCCTGCAAATGAATTCTCATCAATGCATGTGTCACATAATAAAGATTGTATGAAGGTTTAGTGGGTTTCTCACTTTGTCTTCACAAACATCTATGATCAATATATATTCTGTCACGTAATAAAAAGATTTTCAAGAAATAAATGTGTTTTTGTTAATGGTCTTTATTTAAACAGGGATCAGTTCAAATTGCTTTTTTTCTTTTTGATTTCTATTGTAGTTTTGTGTGTTGTCAGCAACATTCAGAAGTTTGTTTTTTCCTCTGAAACTCTGGGATATTTCAACCCCAGGAAGAGTCTGAACTCAAGCCCCAGACTGTTCTGACTCAGCAGAATTCAGGGATTCAGGGGCAGTTCTTTACAGGTCATTAAGGATCTGGGAGCTAATTCACTAAGTGCAAAAAGCTGAACTCACCTTAGCCTGATCAGCTCGTCCTGGGTCTTTACGTCTCACAGAGGCGGAGCCTGGACGAACAGGTGCAGCTGTGTCAAACCAGGTTTAAGTGATTCTGAAACAGGGACTTTCAGGGTTTTATTCTAAAGACGTTTTGGGTCGATCACAGATTCGCTGATGATGAAACGGAGAAGAAACATGAACCATACGTCACATCATCTACTTCACTTTGATTCGTTACCAAGTTCATGTTTGTTCTGTATGAACAGAAATTCACAGATATTTTACAGAGAAGCTGAACGTTGACTCACACCTTTACATCAAAGTGTAGAAACACCTGTTAATATGTGTAAATGACCAGTTTCTCCTTAGAGGCTGATAATGACAGAGTCAGACCAGATCTGTGTTAGTTCATTATTATATTTAGCCACTGAAACTTTCAGTCCCTCGCTATCGTCCGCCAGATCTTTTCTGGCTCTGTTTTAACAGTCGTCCCTGTTTCCTCTCTTTTGAATTATATGTTTCACTTCCTGGTTATCAAAGATGTCGCTGCCGTCAAAACGGTGAAATCAAGACATTATTCATTGACAGTTTAAAGCATCAATGACAGAAACGTAGTGTTTCAGTGCAGTTTTAACCCAGAACAGCTCAGTCTCATGTTTCCATAGAAGAAAATTGTGGGGAAGATTGAAAAACTATAATGTCCCACTAATGCACCATCATCTGGGTTTATGACATCTGTGTCACCAGTGGTTCTTATGGGTTAACTGACAATATCAGCTGTATATTAATGTGCCAATAAGTCATTGTTCTCATTAGTTGACTACTTACTACATCAGCTGTGTAGCGTTGGTTAGTTTTGTTTACTTGTGACAACGGTTGCAGAGGAAAGAAGAGCGATGATTTTAACCCTCGGAGCCAGAAAAGTTGCTGAAACTGTTGAAGACGGTAAAAACACGTTGTTCTAATTAGAACCAGACGTTTCTATAGACCCGACGTGTTCTACCCTACAACCCCCCCCCGCGCGCTGCTGCCCCCAGCAAATGTCAAACAAAACAAAAAATTCCAATTCACACCAAAATGTAACGGGTTCTTCCCTGGACCAGGTCCCATCCCTCCAACAAGTTAGGTACAAATCGGCTCCAAAGTTTTTACGTCGTCCTGCTGACAAATAAACGAACAAACCAGGGCTTTTTATTTTCAAGCATTCGCTGAACATCGTCATCCAGGTCTGGGTTTTTGATGTCACGCAAATTTTTTCCTCTTTAATTTACCACTGAAACCTGAACCGAGCTCATCAGAGTAAACCTGAACCCACACAGTCGACCTCGGCCTTGAGAACAGGAAGAGGCATGTGTGTGTGGAGGTCAGCTGACTGCAGAAGCAGAAATGTGCTGCTGCTGTTAATATTTTCCGCTCGCTGCTCCCTCACCTCCTGTTATAGCCTCAGCTCGGCCAAAGATAAAAACCAGGTCTTTGTTTAGTCCTGGTCTAGTTCGATGTGACAAAAAACAAAACGATATAAATAATCTCTCACTGAGCTGACAACAGGTGCATGATGGGAAGGCTGCGGGCACTCTAGAGAAACGGCAGCTTGGACTGGTTTCTGACTCGGTCCTCAGACTGGAAGGCCACAGCCCACCCCCCCTCGGGGGGGGTACTGGTGCTGCAGACCTGAGTCCAGCACCTAGACCTGCCACAGGTGTAACGTCAGCAGTGGAAAGTAGCCTTTCTTACATTTTTTCAGTACATTTCACATGGAGGACACCAGGGCTGTGGTGTGTCCTCTAGTTCCTGGACCAGCGTGACCTGGTCTGAAGAATTTAAATATTATAAAAGAACCAAGGCTACAGGCTGCTGTAAAAATCCCTGAGTTAAGGTCCAGTCTGTTGATGGAACAGTTGAAGTGTCAGGACCTTTCTGTGATGAGCTGTAGCTTCAGCCTGTCACTGTGTGAATCTTCCAGGGTCTGACTTCTGTTATTTTTTACTCTTGGTGAGCGTAAACTGAATATTTATTTGTCTTTTTGTTAAACTGTTTGTGTAATGACCAAAGTCAGTGTCATCCTCCAGGTCTAGATCAGACCCACTCTTAAACTGGGGCTTACTGAGATCTGTTTGTGGCTGTGTTTGTATCTAGACTCTCCCGGTCGACCTCTGGTCAGATTCAGCCTCCCCGACGTCCACAACACCACCACACTGTTGCTAAGCAACGACGGCTCCACCCTGTATGTGGGGGCGCGAGACGCCATCCTCTCGTTGGACGTCAGTCGCAGTGATGCCATCGTCCTGAAGAGGAAGGTGAGCTAGAGTTGGGTTCGCCTCAAGTCCCAGACCTGAGATTTGACACACTGACGATGAACAAACATGGAGGCCGCTCAGTTGGAGGCGTCTCTGACCTGAATCTCAAAGTGTTTGAGGTCAGATTAATCTACTGCTGCAGCTGGAATCAGGCCCTGGGGCCAACAAACGATCTCTAGGAAACTCATAGCAAACATTTCTCAAACCATCCACATCCGCTGGGCCAGGCAACACTGATCACTTTGCATTTCCATTTAAAAAGAAGAGTCAAATCAGAAATCGAGTCCAGTTTTCTAAAGGGTAAATTTTGTTTGTCAAACTTGGGACTGAAAACTGACTCAGCAGCGTCTCTGTCTGTCTCTTGTCCAGGTAGCGTGGAGTCCATCTGAGACCGAGATAAAAGACTGTGAAGTCAATTCGGATGTTAAACCAGGCTCAGGAGGACGACTCCCACCAGTTCGTGTTTGTCAACAGTCTTTAAAACTGCTGTTGTTGATGAGAATCAATAAATGCTGGTGTTTAAAAGCCCTAAAAACCTCAGTATCATGCACTTCACAAACAACCGTGTCACCTCACATGCTTTCATACAAACCAATCAAGAGGTGCAAGATTTTTACAGACTGAACTTCCCCAATCAATAATTTCCTCTTTTCTCCCAAATGCTTTTGACCTACATCTACAACTCCTGTAAACTTTAGTTCTCAGGACTTGGTATCGGTAGCTGTCAGGTTACAAATGTCTGGTCATGATTCTAAAAGCACGTGGCACGATTTGGAAAATGGTCATTAGGAAGGATTTGTAGTCATCAGGGTACAACATACGAACACTCTGATGCAATGTTCTCAGTCACTGAAAGCTGAAAACTTAACGTGCTCTCAGATTTCTTTTCCCCACATTCAGACCGTGTGGGAGAGGGCCCTCAGTTTCCTCTTCTGTCATCACTTCCTGTATTTCAGAGCCAATGTTCTTGAGTGCGTCGTCAGATCCGGCAGAGAGGAAACTCTACTTCTTCTTTAGCGAGGTTGGGAAAGAGTTCAGCTACGTGGACGAGCTGCAGATCGCCCGCGTGGCCCAAGTCTGCAAGGTGAACATCATCATGGTCTTCAGCACCGCTGCCAATAATAGATCACTTGCAAAATTACTTTATAAGAAAAGAACTTTATATTTTCTGAATGACAACAAGCCAAGCCTGTTTTACCAAAAGCAAACAAGGGAACAACACAGTAGACTGTCGAAGAATCTGTGGATATTTACACTTAGACTCTGAGGATGATAATCCATATGAGTGGTTCAGAAAGCAGCCTTCTATGGAAATTGCTAGATTTACAGCTATCTGTGAGACCCCTAGAGCAAACAATTGCTCAAAGTCGACAATCCAATAAGAAGCAGGAAAAAGAGTACCTTAGGGAAACCTACCTTTGATGCTCCAGTTGAGGAAGACAACCTACCTGTTAACGCTCCAGTGGGTGATGAATTCCTACCTGATAACCTATCTGATAATTCACAGTGCCAATGTACAAGACCTACCTAATGTTCCAACAACCACTGCTGAAAGTGAATACTCACCTTCCACTGTTGACAAGATTCATAAAAAAGAGAAAAAGATCAAAGGTCCAACAGATGTATACTTACCCTTGAATGTCCCTTAGGCTGCTTGGCCTCCTGAAAATGAACCCTCTGCTGATGAGGTCCAACTAATTCCTGACAAGTGTCTCTTTGGAAGAAAATGGAAAAGGGATTAAATATGTTTCAGTAATGACCAGTCATACAGTACCTGGTGAAGAGTCTGAAACTGATGAACAAGACAAAGTTGTTGAGCATTCAATGAGAAATTGAGGTGAACCTGAAAGACTACAGGATTCAGGTCTTGGAAGCCCTCTGATATCCATCAGTCATGCTAATGTTAAAATTTTTGGTGCAGGTGTCTGTAGGCTGCCATTACATGGCGCAGAGCACAAAAGCATGTGTTTTTCCACTGTTAATATAATTTTACCACTCTTATACCATGTGCATGTGAAGGAGGAGTAATATTTTCTTATTCTCTCTAATTGTGAGTAAGAGGTAATTTTTAGTAATCACTGGAACTTGAAATTACTATATGTTGTTGTAATGGAATTTTACAGTTACTAATATTTCATTAGTTGAAATTGTTACTCTTTAAGTAATAGTAATTGAGTAACAGAGAATTTGAAAGGAGGCACTTTAGCTATTATTCTATGATCCACTGTTTCAGATTAGAAGCTTGAATGTTAAGTTCTGACCTTACTCTCTATAGGTCAGGTTTTTTGGCTCTACCTGGAGTTGAACCTGTTTATGGATCTACTTGGAGTTTGAGCTTAGACATCCTTGGACATTTGATGGCGAGCTAGAACCCACTGGAAAACTAGGAACTCAATTACATGCAGAAGATTGAAACCCCAGGACTTCATTAGCTGTCGAACTGAGACTGCACATCAGATGTTTTTTGATCATTATTTCTTCTTATTGTTCCCCTTTATTTTAATCTGCCACATCAGGTGTCTCAACTCTTCCTTTGTGTCTAAACATTTCCTGTCATTTCCAACACCCACCCCCAGGAAGCAGAGAGCACCCACAGAGATATGAAGCTGTCACGTGTACACACAGATGATTTACTAATAAATGTGTGTGTTGGATATCAAGTTCCCCAGAACCGTGATATTGATTGGATCCTTTCATCAAGGCCAAGGCCAGTTTGCAGCGTCTTGCAACAGATGGTATGCAGATATTATCTGACGGTGGTGGTAAAATGAAAGCCGCTCAGTGTGTTCAAGTGGAAAACGCCTGTTCTCGATGATATGTTGGTAAAAGGAACTGATCTGTAAAACTTGATGAGCAGCCAGGCAAAGATAAACGATCACGTGTGAGGCGGGAAGTACACTGCAATACATGAGCTCCCACAGAAACTCACGCTCTGGATCAGATTCATGTTTTTATTGCTTCACTATTTCAGCAGCATTGAAAGTACAACCCAACAGGAAAAAAAGCAGCTGACAATAGACAGTGAATAACCATATTCAGTCCCCAGCTGCATGCACATATATATACACTCCGCTTATGTCTGATGTACACCAGTCACCAGTATTAGAGCTGATACATCACAGATGATACTGGCGTTGTCAGGGGGTCTGGCCTGCTCCTTCTGGGCCTCAGAGCTGTTCCATGAGGTCTGGAGACTGAAACAGAAAGCAGAGTTCACACAGCACAGACAAGACCAAGAGCCCTGCTTTACGCACCTTATTGTTCACAAGCTGCTTGATCAGAATACTGGTTTTCAGAGTTCAAAGCAATCAGATGGCTCAGTTTAGACTGTTGATCTGATATGAATGGGAGTTTAATCGGTGGGGTGTGACTCCTGAAATCGACGTGAACCGATCAGCCAGAGAGAGGACGTCTCACTCTTTTGTTGGAACTGCAGAAAAACTCGGTGCTCACTAATTGTACAGTGGTGTCGCAGAGTGGAGCGTCTTCCCGCACAAAGGACCTCCGACACTCAGCTGCAGATACTGGGCAGCTTGACTGGCCGTTTACAGTCCCTACGGTGTCTCTGCTTAGTTAAACTATAGTGGCCTGGATGCCACGGCCCACTCAGTTCTCCAACCACCTTCATTGTTTATTTAGTTTGTCTCGACTAACCAGTAGACACTAATTAGCAACCTGGCTGGAGACAGAAGGTTTTCAGTGACTATCGGTGACTCACCTGCATTTTCAGGTGGCTCTGCTGCTGATTTGCTCCTGTCCTGTGATCACGTCCTGTACAGACGAGAAGAACAAGAATTAACAACTGCAAGTAACACGGCTGCTTATTAATCTTTGACATTTCATAAAGGTTGTTCAGAAAAGTTTTTTTCAACGTTACACTGACCAAAGCCTGAGGTGACTGGTGATCTCTGCATACCTTCTTTTGAGCCTTTCAAAGTTTTGATGTTAAATGGTGATAATTTTAACAAAAATTGTTACGACTTATTTTCAATGACCGTTTTTCACATGATGTCAGGAAACAGTAACTGCGACTAAATTTTGCACAGCATCTCTCAGGGTTCCATCCACGACCATCCAGGGTTTTGTGTTGTCTCTCCAGCTCCCTCTTCCCCTTCCCTATTTTTGTTCTCTCCTCACTGTGTGTGTAGTGGGCAAGGTTCACCTAATTCCAGCAGCTACAGAGGAGCCCACCTCATTTCCACTAATCACAACAACACAATAGAAAATGTTCTGACCCTCTCTCCAGTGACAGGTTCTTCTGCCACAGTGGTACCTTCTCTCTCGGCAAATTCTCCCACAAGACAGTTGTACCAGTCGTTCTCCCATGATTTAAGCAAAGTTTTCGGGGCAGAGAGGTCTAAAAACGGCTGCTCTCGTTCCATCAGAACACCTCCTCCATGGGGTCCTACGCCATCGACTTCCCCATTTTTGCCGCAGAGAGTGGCTGGGACGACAAGGGGCTACCGGGGTGTTCCTCCAGGGCCTCGCAGAGAACATCAAGGATGAACTAGCAGCCTGTGATGATGCCTCCTCCCTCGAAGAGTTAATATCATTATCCATTCGGTTAGACGACCAGCTACACTTGCGCTGTAGGGAAAAGTTTGGTAGCTCTCTCCACTCGCCCAGTTCCTCGACCTGGGTTAGGGTTAGGGCTACACATGATCCTAAGAAGCTGGTGCAGCTGGGCAGAACCCCTTAGAGTGTGAAAGGGTGAGGTTGAGGGAGGAATTTGGTATTTACTGCAGTCGCCCTGATTATTTCCTCTCCCAGTGCCCCCCACTTCCCAGGGGGGCGCTGATGAGCCAAACGACCATCTCCCTTACCCCTCCCCCCCCTTGCCTGCAGCTCCAGGGCTCCCTCTTATGGCAACAGCACTCTATATCCCTTTACGGCCTCATCAGCTCTGGTTCCAATGGAGCCAACCTCCCGAATAAAGAACTCCCCACATCCAAAGACATCCTTGCCCTCAACAGTGAACTGCTCACACGTTACACACCGCACAGTTCCCCTCACTTTACTTCTGTCCAGTGAGTCCCTCAAGCTTTTTCCTATCCCCTCAACTCAGTCTCCCGTGGTCTTTGGTTTCCCTTGGTTAAAGTTGCACAACCCCCACATAGACTGGTTCACCGCCAGTGTTGTCCATTGGAGTGGTTTTTGTCACTCCACAGTGCCTTCACTCAGCCATCCCTCCTCGTAGCACACACCCACCTGAACCAACCGAGCCCACTGACCACACCTCAGTTCCCTCCGACTATCATGACTTACAGGACGTATTTAGCAAAGAATGAGCACTTTCACCCCCCCCCCCAAACACACACACAAACCTTATGAAGCTCTGTCGACTTACTCCCTAGTGCCTCTCTGCCATCCAACAAACTTTATAAACTATCTTAGCCTGAGAGGGAAGCTATGGAGAGCTAGATCCCTGAGTCTCTCACCGGTGGACTGATCTTTCCTTCTTCCTCCCCAGTAAGAGTCAGGTTCTTCTTTTTTGTGGAAAAAAAAATCACTGTCTTAGCCCCTGCATTGATTTCTGAGGACTCAATGTTAAAAACAAATACCCTCTGTCCCTCATTGACTCTTCTTTTGTTTCCCTTCATCATACCACCATCTTCACCAAACTGTACCAAAGCAATGCCCACTGCCTGGTGCGTATTAAGGAAGGAGGTGACAGCTTTCAATGCCCCTCTTGGCCACTTTGAACATGAAATCATGCCCTTCGGACTCATTAATGTCCCTAAGTGTTTCAGGGCCTCATTAACTACATATTCCTTGACATGCTGAATAGGTTTGTCTTCATGTACATGGATGACAAACTCATCTTTGCCCAGGACCAACCTTGTTGAGGTGCAGGCATTCCCCAACTGGCCCACTCCCATCTCACACAAATAGTTCTAACGCTTCTGGGGACTTGCCATTTTCTACCGCTACTTTATCTGTAACTACAGTCGGGTTTCAGCTCCCCTACTCCTGGACCCCTGAGGATGAGGCTGCATTTCTCAAGCTAAAGAACCAGTTCACCGTTGCCCCTGTTCTCTCTCATTCTGTCCCCTCCTAGTTCGCAGTGGAAGTGGGTGCCTCAGACACTGGGGTGGGGGGCAGTCCTTTCCCAGCACTCCACGCTCCACCCAGTCACCTCCACGGCATCCCCATGGACATTGTCTCCGTCTGGGGCTTCCAATTCGCTTCCTGGGTATGGTAGGCTTTCTGCCCGGCTTTGGGGCCTAGCCAGCCTCCTCCTGATACCATCCCCAGTCCAATGGTCAGAGAGAGCGGGATAACCAAAACCTGGAGGTGGCTCTGAGTTGTGTCATGGCTCGACAACCTGCTTCCTTGTTTGCTCACTTCCCCTGGATCGAGTTTGCTCCCTCGTAAGCGCTGCCACAAGCATGTTCGCCATCAAGGCTTTTAACGGTTTCCAACTTCTGTTCTTCCCAGCACCAGAATCCGAAGTCCCTTCAGTCCATGCACACCTGCATGACACCACAATAAAACCGGGTCGGAACCAGCGCCAGATTCTTCCACCTCTTATACACCTCTGATACATAGCAGTATCATTGACAAAAAAAGAAGGAATTACATGGACCTCTTTTTCATTTAATGACTTAATTCCCAATGTCCTATACTGGTCCTATACTAGTTGTCTTCATGGTGACTTTGCTCACCATAAACCATCAACACACTGCCAACAGTGTCAGCATGGACACAACTACACTCTGGTCTTTGACACCATGGCAGTAGGAGCTCGGACGACACCTAGTGACGGGAAAGAACATGATGCCAACATGACGGCTTATCGTAATTTTCTCTTAGTCTAAAATCAGTTGGATTAATTTTATTTGAAAGTCATGTTTTGAAGTTTGACTGAAATGTTTACAACATTTTCTGACTAAAAAAAGTCGTGCTGTCATCGACTGAAACTACAGTAAAATGCTTATAGTTTTCTTTGACAAAGATGAGACGAATGTAAAATAATTTTAAGTTTATGAACAGTTGAGTCAAAATAAAAAGGGTGAGGTTCCTGTGGGTAGAAATTACCTTTTATAACAAAGTATGCTATTATGATAACAAGCACAGTGTGCACAGCAAGTAGAATCAGATGGATGATCGTCAGGTGTTCCACTTCGATTCCTGTGAAGAGGATAGTTATGAGAAACTGGACCCTTTGCTGACAAGACCTATTAGTATTTTGTACCAGAAAAGGAGAAAAGAAATTAACAACAGTTGTTGAAGGTGAACAGGCTGTTTAAAAAGACAAAACTGGCCAAACAAACCTGTCTTCACGCGCAGCATGTATGGCAGGGAGCGTATCCCTTTGTTGTTCTTTAAACCACAGCTGTAGTTCCCAGAATCCTCTGCAGTCAGAGGGCCGAGGTGGAGGGCGGGGCCAGGCTCTGAGAGGAGCTGGTCATCCCTGAACCAAGTGACCTCCAGTCGGTGGAAAGTGCAGACTGAAGTGCAACACAGTGTGACCTTTCCACCCTCTCTCACCGTTCCACCACCACTGGGGCTGATTATTGTCATATTAGTTGAATCTGAAAGTAATTTAAAATGTTATTTTTCTTTACATTCTTAATATTAATGGTTTATATTTGTGTTAGAATTAGGTTGTGATGCTCTTACCAACAACTTTGACATTCACTCCTGATTGTTCAGTAAAATGCTCCGTTGTATTGGTTTCCATTCTGAACCGTAACGTTGCCTCGTCCCCATTCTGAACATCTTGGATCTGTAAAGTGCAGTTTCCCTCCATGTCTCCCAGGTATCGGTAGCGAGGTTGGTTGTCCATTGATTTACTGTCGTACACAGACGGGGTGGTTCCCTGACAAATCGGATGGTTCTGGCACCATCGGACTCTGATGACCCGCAGGAAAATTTCTTCCCCATTTTTAATTGAAGACCTGAGAGGTGTGAAGGTGCATGGGAGGTTGACAGTTGATCCTTTCACAGCACAAACAGGATCTGGGTATTTCACAGTTTGACCACCAGCACCTGGATACAAACACAGCACAGTGATAAAAGCTGAGTTTGGGAACCTGGACCTGAAAATGTACAGTGAACAAGTACTGCAGTTTCCAACTATCATCCAGGAACAATAGTTTTTTCAAAAGATTATTAAAGATATTTACTTTTTATTATTTGCTTTCTCTAAGAGAGAGAATTGTGAGGTGTTGACTTTCTGCTTTAATTAAGCAGGGTTTAACAATATTATCACATTAACTGTTTAGGAATTAGAGCCATTTTTATACATAGTCCCTTATTTTCAGGTCACAGCTGGACAGGAAACTGATCAGCTGTCAACTGTCCAATTACTTCCGAGCCTCTGAAAATGAGGAACTATGTATAAAATGTCTCTAATTCCTAAACGGTTAGTGTGATATTATTGTTAAACCCCTTAAATTAAAGCTGAAAATCAAAACATCAATTACATCCTGATTAGTTAGTTTAAAATCTTTTGTGATTGTGTACAGAGGCAGGATTAAAAAAATCTGTATCACTGTCCAAATACTTATGACCCAAACTGTATTTGACAGCTTTTCTAGGGATTGAGTCACTGTTTCAGTAATTTTTCAAGCTAAAATTCAAGTTTAAAAAAAAAGTCTGTTTCTAGTTTCTCTGTTGTCTCTGAATTTCTGATTTTTTCCCAGTTTTTATCACGGTTACTGAAACTCTGGTCAGACAAAACAGATGTCACTGTGAACTCTGAAAAACCTGGATGACAGCCCTTATAAATGTGCACTGTTATTTAAAATACCATCAGTAACATAGACACTGTTCATGTCTTACCAGCCAGCAGTACCAGAAAGAACCAGGTCCTCCTTTTGTCCCAGAGCAGCATCACCATGGTTTGATGAGTCAATCCTACTTTTTTTTGGTTAAAATGATTTAATCAAACTGTGGGAGTGGTGATAAAGAAGCTGACTAGCTGTCAAACTGAGGCTGTGCATTAAATGTCTTTTGGGCGTTTATATCTGCTTCTTGTGTCTCAACTCTTCCTTTATGTCTAAACATTTCCTGTCATTTCCAACACCCAACCCCAGGAAGCAGAGAGCACCCACAGAAATATGAAGCTGTGACGTGTACTTCTGGACAGAAGAAGCATCAGCCAGTGGAAATAAGACGCCTGTGTCTGTCTGTGGGTAAGTCAACCACTCCTGTCATTTAAATCCTTCCCAGAGCCACGTCCTTGGATTTTAAAGTGGAACCTAAGTTTACTTCTTCTGCTGCATTTCGAAATTTGACTTGTTTGTGAAAATGGTGGAAGTTTTGCAAGTGTAATGCAAGTGTAACACAATGAACTTGGGCTTCACACACAACAAACTCACTCTCAGTGCAGTAGGATGAACAACTGCCACTTCCACAGTGGTGCGAATAGAACCATCGGCTAGTTCTGATATGTGGTGGACACTAGATTGATTTCACATCAATGATAAAGTGACTCGAGAAACATGGGGTCTCTGAACATAGATTGTTGGTGAATTTGAATTGCGTTTCTTCCATCAGTTACCAGGGTAATGACAATTTTTTTTGGTACAACATTATTTTGTATTCTTTTCCCACAGCTTTCATTAAAAGGAAGAATCATTCTTCCACTAGTGTGTCAGCGTTGATTCTGGTATGTTGTTCGGTTCATTCTGGCTCTGTAGTCGATCTTCGAAGCTTCTGAATTTCTGGCCCATCGTAAATAATCACGCTTTGTATATTTCCTACAGCCTTTTATTGTATTTTGTAACTTTCAGTAAAAAGGGTTCCACAGGTTCCACATACAGATGTATCATGGTGATAATAACCCCCCCCCCAGAATGTAGCTGTAGTCTGTGTATTATGTGGGTGACTCTAACAGACCCTCTGTTCAGTTGTGGAACCAGGTTTTTTAGTCCCTCATTGTCTTTAATAATTACTGGTCAGCGTTTTTCACCTGGTTCTCAGGTGAAACTCCTTCAGTGTCCTGGAACACTAACAGGCGTCACACTGGGCACCCCTCGTCAGTGTCTCAGGGATCCTCTCGTCCAATCGGAGGGCTTCACGGCTCACTGTCCACCTCCTGAGTTGTGTTCAAGGACCCCTGGATCCACCCCAATGGTCATACAAGGATGGTGAAGAGGAGGAAGAGGAGGGAGGAAGGATGAAGGTGTGTTGTCTGGTTAGTCCTCCTCACGGTGACTCAGCAGGTCTGCAGGTTTATAAAGAGGCAGAGACACTCAGCCTGTCCCCACGGAGACAATGGACTGGCTGCTCTGCATCACCTGTATCCTTGTCTGCTGCCCGGAGCTGCTGCAGGGCAAAGCTTCGGGTAAACACACCTTAACCTACCTGTCTTCTTGTCTACCTGTCTACCTGTCTCTTTGTTAATGTCACTGCTGTCTGTCTTATCTTTATCTTTATCATCTCCCGTTAGTTCTGTGCTGCCTAGTTTGAATTAAAGTTTGGTGTTAATCCTCGTTATTTCAGACCCCCCCCCCCGTCTGTGGCTCTCAGCTCATTGGTTCCTACTAAAGATGTAAATCTTTAAAAACACCTCACCAATGTATAGTTTGACTTTTTAAAAGTCTCAGTCATTTTGCCAGAACAGCTGCTCACTTTAGTTTTTATCAGACAAACAGGAAGAAACAGTGGATTTGTTGGGGACAATTTTCAGCAGCAGACTAATCCTTTTTTTTTGTGCTCTAGTGGTCAGGTGAGTATTTGTGGCAGCAGGATGTCTTGTGTGTGTGTGAGTGTGTGTGTGTGTGTGTGTGTCTGACTATTTATGTGTGTGTGTGTGTATGACTGTATGTGTGTGTGTGTTTACGTGAGTGACTGTATATGTGTTTGTGTGTGTGTGTGTGTGTGTGTGTGTGTGTGTGTGTGTGTGTGTGTGTGTGTGTGTGTGACTGTATGTGTGTGTGTGTGTGTGTGTGTGTGTGTGTGTGTGTGTGTGTGGCTGTATATGTATGTGTTGGACTGACTTTAAATGCCAGACTGAGACTTGTCTAGTCTGCTTTTCATTTTCCATAGATATTTTTTCAATACTCAGAATCTGTTTTCTGTCATTTGCTGACGTTTGCTGTCATTTACTGATGACGGCTCTGTTTACTGGTGTCCAGAGTACCAGCTGGAGTCGGACACCCTGAGCCAGTGTGAGCTGCTAAGGGGCACGGCTGTTGCCGAGCAACAAGGTGGCATCCCTCACTGTACAGAGGATGGCAGGTTCAGGTATCTAGCTGCTTTCCTCCAACGGTTTCTATTGTTATATCTGCTTCAGAGATAATTACTGAAAAAATCAAATGTGCAACTGGCAGGAGGCACTGAGAGTCTGTGAATGTGGAACCTAACGTGAACATACATCACAGACTAAACAGACACTGGCACCCAGACTCATAAATGAAATTATACTGACTTCTGAAGTGGCTCAAACAAAAACTACATTTATCTGAAGCAGTGGACGATCATTTCACAGTTTCAATTCAAGCCAGTAACATCCCATTATAACATTTACTTAACTAAGGTAACGCAGTGTCCTTTACCAGTAAAAGATTCATTTACATTAAATTACACAAAAACATGATGAAGTGTTTTTTTTGGAAAAAGTCTTTATTTTGATATTCTTATTTTTTTCCTGAACTGTTTGCTATATTAAAAGTTCGTGTGTGTGCGTGTGTGTGTGTGTGTGTGTCTGTGTGTGTGTGTGTGTGTGTGTGTGTGTGTGTGCAGACCGGTGCAGTGCAGTGGGCGGGGTCAGGAATGTTGGTGTGTCGATGCCGGAGGTCAGGAGGTGGCCAGGACTCGCACCAACGACTCTGCTCCTCACTGTGAGAAATACCATCTGTGATTTTACCCATCACATGCTACAAGTCTTTTTATAAGATGTGTTTCTTATAGAGCTGAAAGGATTAGTCGATTAGTCGATTGAAGGTTAATCAACACCTACTTTGATAATATAACCTTTTTTGCCCCCCCCCCAAAAAGGGTGGTTTCTAGTTTCTCAAATTTGCTGTTTTTCTTGGTCTTAAATTAATCAGTCTTTAGGTTTTGAACTGTTGGTCAAACAAAACAAGAGACTTAATGTCGTCACTTGTCGTCACTGACTTTTTTCCTTGACCAAAAGATTTATCGATGTGTCCAGAATATTATGGGCACGTTTAATGGTAATGAAAATAATTGTTAATAATCTCATTGATTATTAATATTCACCATAACTTCAAATACAGATTGAATTCTATATTTTATCCTTTTTTTCAAAAAAAACGAACCAGAGAAGGTGAGAGTATTTCCTTTTTAGTTCGGAAGTAGTCGCCAGGTCACCAGGCCTTTACCAACCCGTCTCCCGCGCTCCCCCGTCTCTCCCTCCCTCCCCGTCTCCCTCTCTCCCCCGTCTGCAGGTCCGTCTCCCTGCCAGCTGCAGTCGGCCCTGCGGTGTTCTGCCTCGGGCTTCTTTGAGCCGGTGCAATGTGACTCCAGCGGGGGCAGCTGTTGGTGCGTGGACCAGGACGGCGCGGAGCTGTACGGGACCCGACAGGCCGGGAGACCCGAAAGCTGTACGTACAAGTTCTGCCGAGGCTCAGACCGATGCATCGAGTTAGTGCCGACAGCGCCGCCACTGGTCACGGACACTGACCGTAGACGGTACTGACAGGACCACTGACATGGACTGTCCGCTACCATCACTTCTGCGAATACTCGTGGAAACCTAAGTAACTAACTCAGCTCAATGAGTAGGATACACTGTGTCCTATATACTGATTGCGCTGATGTAGTGTATTTGCAGTTATTATTCTAGAATATCAGTTTACCTGATGCAGTGCCTGTGACACTACAGTGTCAACTAGGATGGTACCTGGCAGAGCTCAGACCTCTGTCAAGGTGAGACACATCCCTTCTCAATATTATAAGGAAATTGATAAAAAAAAAAAAAAAAAAAACAATCCTCTGGCCCCTGAACCATCCCACCACCGAGTTCAGCGTAAAACCTCCTCAGAACTCCTCTGTGTAACCTCGCTGTCAAAGAAACAAAGAAACCAGCCAGAAAACACGCACAAGCGGAAACAGAGTCGGGGAATTCTCCGGCCGCTGCCGTTAAAACCACTGCAGAAGAAGAGGGAAAGGCAAGATGAAGTCGTTAAAAGAGCCGCAGTCCAAGCTCGGACGATGGAGGCGTTTATTCATACAGCCTGTTTGACTTTGGGTTTCATCCTTTTGCGCCTCAGACAGCAGCAAAAATGCTTTGTCCAAGCCCTTTGGCATCAAAGGCCTCGCTCTCAGCTGGTTTAAGTACTTATCAGATCTATTTCAATTCCTGCATGTTAATAATAAATCCACCATATACTCAAAAGTTAGTCATGGAGTTCCCCAAAGTTCAGTGCTTGGACCAGTTCTATTCACCATATGCATGTTTCCCTTAGGCAATATTATCAGGAAACATTCCTTAAACTTCCATTTTTATGCAGATGACACCTAATTGTACTTGTCAATGAAGCCCGATGAAACCAGTCAGTTAGCTAAATTTCAAACATGTCTTAGGGATATAAAGCCCTGGATGACCAGCAACTTTCTACTACTGAACTCAGATAAAACTGAAGTTATGGTGCTTGGCCCACAACACCTCAGAAACACATTATCTAATGATCTACCTACTCCAGATGGTATTGCTCTGGCCTCTAGTGCCACCGTTAGGAATCATGGCGTTGTCTTCGATCAGCACATAAACCAAACTTCAAGGACTGACTTTTTTCACCTTCATAATATCGCAAAAATCAGGCTAATCCTCTCTCAAAATGATGCAGAAAAACTAGTACATGCTTTTGTTACTTCTAGGCTGGATTATTGCAACTCCCTATTATCAGTCTGTCCCAATAAAACATTAAATAGTCTCCAGCTGATTCAGAAGCTGCTGTGAGAGTATTGACAAGAACCAGAAAGAGAGATCATATATCTCCTCTGTTAGCTTCTCTGCATTGGCTCCCTGTGAAATCCAGAATACAATTAAACTCCTCCTCCTCCTCACCTACAAAACCCTTAATGACTAGACACCATCCTGTCTTAAAGACCTCATAGTACCTTACTATCCCAGTAGAACACTTGGTTCCCAGAATGCAGGCCTACTTGTGGTTCCTAGAGTCTCCACAAGTAGAACAGGAGGCAGAACCTTCAGGTCTCAGGCTCCTCTGCTGTGGAACCATCTTCTATTTTGAGTCCAGGAGGCAGACGCCCTCGCCACATTTAAGAGGAGCCTTAAATCCTTGCTCTCTGATATAGCTTATAGTTAGAACTGGCTCAGGATCAGCTTGAACCCTCCCCTCACTATGCTGCTATAGGCCTAGACTGACGGGGGACTTCCCACAATGCACCGAGCTCCTCTCTCCTCCTCTTCCTCATCCTTCTCCTCTTCCTCCTGTCGCTTCTCCTCTCGTTTTTCTGCTTCTGATGCTCCTGAGTCTGGATCAGAGTCTGGATCCATGGTTGTAGAACCATCTACTGCCCCATGAGCCTGGTCAACGCCCACTGCTCTAATTATTATGATTGCTACTGTTACCATTTCATTTAGTCCTATTAGTAATATTATCAGCCGTGTTAGTATAACTATAGTATATATAGCTGGTAGTCCCATTATCGTGCTATGCTCTCTCTCCTCCCTCCTGCCTCCTGCCCCCCCTTGTCTCTCGCTCTCTCTCTTTCACTGTCATCCTGGCCGGTTGAGGTAGACCCCCCCCCCCACACCACCACCACCAAATGAGCCAGTTCAGCGTTTCTACCTGTTAAAAGGAGTTTTTCTTGCTCATGGGGGAAATGTTGTGTCTCTGTAAATAATAACTATAAATGATCTGGTCTAGACCTATTCTATATGAAAAGGGCCCTGAGATAACGTGTGTTGTGATATGGAGCTATGTATATATAAAAATGAATTTAAATGATTTGAATTGAATTTGTACATAGAATTAAACAGGAAGATGGAAACACACCTAATGAGACCAGATCTTCTGGTCTGGAAACCTCCAACCTTTACTGCTCTTTAGTTCTAGACAGCCTGGTACCTTCTTCCTTCAGGCCATTTTCTGTTTAAACACATTTGTGTCGCTACCGGAGATCATCAGAGCGACTGACTCATTGACCTTTGACCCCCCCCCAGGTCCTGGCAGCTGTGAGGCCAGGGAGAGGCGGCTCCTCCACAGCTCCGGGTCTCCTTCTCCTCCTCAGTGCGCAGCAGAAGGCAACTTCCTCCCTGTCCAGTGTAAATTCATCAATACCACAGACGGGAAGGAGCTGGACCTGCTGCAGGCCCTCAGCAGGTACACTCACCTGTTCAGAGGTCAGTCGGTCGGTCGGCCGGACAGACAGACAGACAGTCAGTCGACCGGTTGGTCAACATGGCAGACAGACAGTCTGACAGACAGGAGGTCAAAAGTTTAAGGACGCCCCCATTCTTCCAGATTTTATTAAAATTTCAGCAGCTCAAGTCCAGTGTCTGTGTGTCAGTGTGTTTACCTGTGTGTCTGTGTGTCAGGTTCCCAGAAGCCTTTGAGACGTTCGGCAGCTTCAGGACGTTTTTCCCGATGGTGTCCTCGTACTGTTTCTGCTCAGACAGCAGAGGCCGAGAGCTGCAGAACACGGGTACACACACAGTCACATGCAGTTGATGACGATGGCCATGGCGACAGTAATGGTGATGAAGGTGTGTGCTTCCCGTCCAGGTGTGGAGCTCCTCCTGTCTGAGGTGTACGACTCAGCCTTCTCCGGCCTTCAGTCTGGTCGCTCCTTCTCTCAGACCAATGTCTACAGGGTCCTGCGGAGGAGAATGCTGGGAGTCCGCCTCGCCCTCACTGGACACTTCAGATGTAAACTCCTCTAGATCCATTTCAGCCTGATAACACCGGTCTAGTGTGGATCCAGATTTTCAAGATTGTGTTAATAATTCAAAACCCTCTAATTATGGGTTTAAACTGGCTTAGAGCATGTGTGCACTGGTTCTAACTGTCTCAGGGTGTTAAACTGACCTGAACTGTGACATCTGGATTTGTTTTTTTCCTCACGATAACCAGTTTAGACCAGTTCAGACATGTCTAGACACAACCTCTTAGACTGCTTCATACTGGTTTAAACTGGTTTCAGCAGATTTAAAGTCTCTTGGACCAGTAAACTACATTGAGGCACATGAGATGTTTTCCTCTGGGCCATTTTCATCAATAATCATAATTGTTATTGTGGTGGGATTGTAGGGTCACGCTGAATTACACTGTGTTAATTTACTGCTACAGATGTAAGAATATGGATTTATTGGCCCCAAGTTAAACCAGTTTAGACCAGTTAAATCAAGTAGTGTCCACATAAAATTCCAACTTATTAAAACCAGTAAAGGAAAGAGAAAGATTATCTGAAACTTAACCCTCTTAACTAATTCATACAGTTTAAACTGGTGTGAGCAGATGTGACCTGGCCCAGACTGGTTTAAACTGCCTGAGAGCGTTAACTGTCCATTAGTGAAACCTAAGATGTAACCCCTGGACCAGTTTACACTGGCTCAGAATGGTCTGAACTGGTTTGAACGGAGGCTCCACCACTCCTTCCATCGGTCCCAGGTCCCTCCCCCTGTGAGGAGGAGCGGCGGGCGGCAGAGGAGGCGTCCAGCGTTTTCGTCCCATCCTGTGAGACCGGAGGATCCTTCACCTCCAGGCAGTGTCAGCAGGGGGGGCAGTGCTGGTGCGTCGACCCGGCGGGGAGAGAGCTGCCTGGGACACGACAGCATGGACCCTCCCTGGTCTGCCGTGAGTTTCCTGGAAGAGTCTGTGGACAGAAAAACTGCTGCCTTCTTTATCTCTTTTCATCTCATCTCTTTTCATATCTTTTCATCTCATTCAATCTCTTCCTATCTCTTTTTTACTTCACGTCTCATCTCTTCTTTCTCGGCTCTTCCTTTCCTGGTTTTCTTGCCTTCTCTTTAGTCCAATCACTCATCATCATTTTTTTCCTCATCTCATCTCGTCTCATCTCATCCTTTTTAATCTCTTCTCACCTTTTCTTGTTTATTCTCATCACATTCTGCCTCAAGTCTTGTCTCTTTATCTCCTCTGTCCTTATCTAAAAACCCCTTTTCTCATCTCTACTACTCTACCTCTTCTCCTTTAGCCTCATCTTTGTCATGTATCATTATTTTTTTAATCTCTTTTACCCCCTCCCAGGTTCAGGTCTCGGGGACTGTCATTCTCAGCGTCGTCTAGCTCTGTACCGCCTCTTCTCCGGCCCTTCCGATCCTCCTCTCCTTCAGGCCTTCTCCGGCAGGTCTCCGGCCTCCTGCCTCCCCCTCCTCCGGGCTCTTAAGGACCTCCTGCCGGTGGAGGCAGAACCAACCTCCTACCTGTCTAACCTGGCCGAAGTCCTCCAGGGTCTCTTCCCCTCGGTGGGCGGAGCTCTGCAGGCTCTGGCTCGCTCCTCCTCCCGTCGCCTCCAGGAGAACCTGTTCGGAGGGAAGTTCCTGAAGAACGCAGTGGCCCTGAACCTCAGCGGGGTGGTGGGAGCTCGGGGGGCGCTCGGCCTAGACCGGCTCTCCTCTCAAAGTGTGACCGTCAGCCTCCAGAAGAACCGGGACCTGGTCCAAACTGTCAGCAGAGCCCTGGAGGACCCTGCCTTCCTCTCCGCCCTACGACACACACTAACAGGGCTCAGCGGCTCAGGCTACGCCCCACTGGAACAGGTCGGATACAAGAGGGCCTCTAATGTCTGAAAATACCTCGAGATCCATGAGAGTTTCTATTTAGCGAAGTTCTCGGCCTCTGTTGAGTTTTGTGATTTGATCTGTTCGCTGCTGATGAAGATGTTTATAATTCGGACAGGGTTAGGGTTAATGGCAGTCATCAAAAAGTCATCAAAACCAGAGAATGTATTGAATAGTATTAAGAAAATGAACAGAAGAGTAGGGCTGTTGTGACAGAAGATTGAGCTGCAGGAGGCCGTTGAATCCTTGTTCAGACAGAACCATGAGACGCGTAGCAAACACTGTCACTGCTGCTGCTACTGGAGCTGGAAGGTAGTCAGCGGGTCAAGATTTTAGCAGAACCTCACGTGAGCTCGGCGAACGCTGTTTTTTTCTCTCTCTCGTTTCTACGGCGAGCAGTGGGGACAAGACGAAAACAGTCCAACTGGCTTCAGTTCAGCCTCTCTCCTCGTCACTGCCATCGCATTTCCATTGAAAACAGTGTAATGTCACAGTGCTGACGCACATTTAGCTGCTTCATCACGGCTGAAACCACCCTTCTCATTGTCTTCCAGGTTCTGACTCCTCTGCTTCGCTCCTGCTCTGGTGAGGAGGAGGAAGCAGAGGAGGATCCGGCGGCCATCTTTGTTCCCAGCTGCAGGCCCGGCGGTGGTTTCCAGGAGATTCAGTGTCAGGGTGGTCAGTGCTGGTGTGTCGATCCTCGGGGCGCAGAGGTCGCAGGGTCACGGACATCCGGTCGTCCACCTCGCTGCCCGTCCCGCTGTGAGAGAGAGCGAGCGACGGCACTGAGGGTGAAGGGAAACATGGCAGCCGGAGCCGAACTCCACGTCCCAGCATGCTCGCAGGATGGAGGCTTCCTGCCGCTGCAGTGTGTTGGGTCACGCTGCTTCTGTGTAGACGTCGAGGGAAAAACAGTGACTGCCGGGCCAACAGAGGGCGCCGTGACCTGTAAGATATCTCAATTGCACAACAGGCCGACTGTCACCGACAGACGGTGCCACTGTGAAACACAAAACTGCTCAAGAGTTCTCATTTATTTTTTAAAGTTTCAGATAAGTTAGGAAAATACCAAAAAGAGCTGAAGGGAACCTTTCTTTGGACCAGTAGTTCCCAGTCTGAGGAAAACAATAAAAAGAACATGTCTAACAATATAAATATCAGAAAATTAAAACCTATTTCTGCTACACCAAATTATGTTTTGTTTTTCTAGATGTTCCTCTGTTTGGTTGGAGGTTCATTTTTAACTTAAGTTTATTCAAAAATGAAACGATGACTCTGGTTGAACTGGTCACATCATTACTTTGCTTTAATCGGAGGAGGGGGCACTGCATTAGACTACAACTGTAAGTAATTGCCAGGTTCTTCTAAAAAAAACCACGTTGTTCAGTACAGACACTGCAACCTGATGGTTTATTAGGATTAGAGACTTATGAGTAGTGGAGCTATAAATGTAAACTCTGTCTTGAGGTTGGCACCAGAGCGAGGATAATGTTGTTATTAAAATATTAAAGGTTCATCCTCTGAAGAGATGGAACGAGATCAGGAAATTTTTTTTCTAGTGTTAACAGTCTGGCTGTTGTGTTTCAGGTCCAGAGAGAAAAACACAGAGGCTTCAGTTGGCTGCAGGTCAGTTTAAAAACATTAATATGCTGCTGAATTCACCCCTGAAAAATAGATATGTTTGTATTAGATGGTTTGATTCAGTCCAAGGTAAGAAACTTTCATATTCTGAGTTTCTGAATATGAAAATTTATTCGGTTGCACTCGTTACTGTGTCGGAAAAATACACAAATTCACTAAGCTCCAATGGTAACTGCTCTGTTATAATCACAGAGGAGACAAGGAAACACTAACAAAATGAAACGGTTAGTGTGTCTGCCCTCAGCCAAAGCTGGTTTATGGGGTAAAAGAAGCACCACTCTGTCGCACAGCCAGAGTTCCTACAAATCCAGCAGTGAGGCGTCTTCTCTTTTGCATCGTCCAGACTACGCTCAGTCTACATTCAGTCTATGCTCAGTCTACATTCTGTCTATGTTAGGTCTACGCTCGGTCTACGTTCAGTCTACGCTCAGTCTATGTTCAGTCCAAGCTCACAGAGTCTTTATTTAATTTCCACAAATCCAACAGAGACGCCTTCTCTTTAGCATCACATCAGTTCCAGAAGATGCACTCATCGCTCTCATTAAATTTCATAAATCATCCATAACATCGGTTATTTAAGATGAAAAATTTGTCTCATTTTCAAGGTGATTCATCTGAATAATATACAAATAACCCCTTTGTTACTGTTGCTCTGTATAAATATGAGTCATTGTTGATGAGCCACTGATAAAATGTTCAGCTATAGGATCCAGTGGATGTTAATTAGAGCAGCATGCTAACCATTAGCCACGCTAACCAGAATTCCATGCTTCCTGCAGGTGGGTGCTCTCAGGTGTTGTCTGAGGTCACAGGATTCAGGGAGGAAGTGCAGAGCATCGTTGCTCTCTCCAGCGCCTCACACTTCCCCCTGGGATATCTATTCCTCCTGGCTGAAGGTCTGCACCTGACCCCCCAGGAGCTTCAGATCAGCCAATCAGAGGGGGAGACACGGGTTTACGATAAGATGATGAGCCGCTCCAAAGCTGCTCTGCGATTGGCTGCTCAGTCTGGTGAGTCAGAGTTTGATGTAGATTCTGTCACGTAGAAATTAAGATAGCTGATAGCTGGTCTAAATGAAACCTAGATGAAGCTGGGTCCTGGTTCTGGTCGGGTCAGTGATGATGATGATGACGATGTTGTTGTTTCACAGCTGTCCAGATGTTTCTGCATCCTCGGCATCATTCCTACCAACTGCTCATGCCGCAGTGTGACGCAGATGGACGCTGGCTTCAGACACAGTGTCACCACAGCACAGGTCTCACACACACACACACGTGTCTTCTTCTACACTTATGAGGACCTTTTTTTTAACACAATGAACTCCTTGACCCCTGAGCTCAATCCCCACAACTAAACGCCCAACCCCAGTCTTGCAAAGTAACAAAGTACATTTACTCGAGTACTGTACTTAAGTACACCTTTGAGGTACTTGTACTTGTATGTGGCTTCATACTACTATTCCTTGACATTTATTTAACAGCCATAGTTACTAGTTACCTTGCAGATTAAGTCTAAAATTGCAAGTAAAATGATGAATAAATCATTTCTTCAATCAAGGGTCTAAAAGAAAGGATAAGTGTATTCTTGTGTACATTGGTTATATATTTTTATTACTGTTGGGTTATTTAACCAAAAACTAAAATATTTTTATTTTGACCCAGTAACCATAAGCTCAGGTTTTACTCTAAAACTGTCACAAATGTATTATTAGGGGTCCAAACTGTGCTCATATGACTTTAAAGACTGCAAATGATTCACACATCATTAACAATCAATAACAAATAATGACATGTGAGTTTAAACAGACGAGCTTACAGAAGTTCATTCAAAGTTTGTGTAAATGAGCCAGCAGCGATACAGGAAAACAAACAGAACAGCCGGTTGTCTCGGCTGGTTTCTACCAGCAGGGTCTATCCCAAAAGACCCAGTGGAATCAGCCTAATAAAACACTCATTATGTCCCAGGTTTCAATGTTAGAACACCCCCCCCCCAGTGGTAAACACCCCTGATTCCCTGGAAAAGTAGTCTACATGACCTTGGTGTCCTCAGTGGCATCTTCACTCACTAGGACAGTTCTTCTGAATTATTGCTGCAATTACATTTTACCAGTAAAACTTGATTATTTTTAATTTAAAAAAACATTTCAGTTCAGCACTTTTACTTGTAATGGAGTATTCTTAAAGTAAAGATTTTGAATACTTCTCCACTGCCCAACCCATTAAAACAACACACGTGGCTTTAGTTCGGGGGGGGGGTACATGAGCACACACTCATACACCCACACAGTGTAAAAAAAAAGAAAAAAGTGATACCACGTGTTTACAGGTGTGTTGTTTGTGTTTTCAGGTCATTGTTGGTGTGTCAATGAAGATGGAGACTACGTCCTCGACTCTCTGACCAGCCGCTCACTCAGCCTGCCCAAGTGTAAGACCACACACACACACACACACACACACACACACACACACACACACACACACACACACACACACACACACATATACAGTGCTATAAGGAAAACACCTCCCACATCAGATAAAGCTTCATCCAGGTCAACAAAAAAACAAAGTATTAATCTGGTGATTTATTCACTCTGTTTTCTTTTTGTCATATGTTCAGACTTAACACTGCCTGTCTCCTAATAACACGTGTGTGTGTGTGTGTGTGTGTGTGTGTGTGTGTGTGTGTGTGTGTGTGTGTTTCCTTCAGGTCTGACTTCCTGTCAGAGAGCTCAGGCTCACAATCTGCTCTCTGGTTGGACGAAAGGCTCTGACCTCACGCCCACCTCAGCCTTCCACCCAAAGTGTGAGGAGGTAGGAACACACACTCACACACACTCACACACCCCCTTTTCAGCCCTACATGGACGCTGAGTTACACTTGATTAATAAAAGAACACAAACAAATTTCTTTATATATGATTAATATTTTCCTGTGTGATCTGATATTTCTCCTTTTAATTCTGGTCATATCTAATATGTAATGAGAAGAAGCGTCTGAGTCTTATACAAATAATCACGTTGTTTGTTGCTTGTTGCCTCCAGAACTGATAAACAAGATTTCTTATTTAATTTCTAATTTTTATGCTTACAGATTAGGGTTACAGTTCAACCCAACCCTAACCCTAACCCTAACCCTAACCCTAACCCTAACCCTGACCCTAACCCCTAACCCTAACCCCTAACCCCAACCCTAACCCCAACCCTAACCCTAACCCTAACCCCTAACCCCTAACCCTAACCCTAACCCCTAACCCCAACCCTAACCCCTAACCCCTAACCCTAACCCTAACCCTAACCCTAACCCTAACCCCTAACCCTAACCCTAACCCTAACCCTAACCCCTAACCCTAACCCCTAACCCTAACCCTAACCCTAACCCTAACCCTAACCCCCTAACCCTAACCCTAACCCTAACCCTAACCCCTAACCCTAACCCTAACCCTAACCCTAACCCTAACCCCTAACCCCCTAACCCTAACCCTAACCCTTACAGTGAAGGTCAAGTTGAGGTCTGAAAGATTGAGGAAATTTTCAGAGAGAACTGATCGTAGGATTGTTGCTGGAAGGACAGATGAAAAAGACCTTTAGGAGGATTCATCAGGCTTTGACTAGTGGTTCACTGATCTACTGAGCAGTGACACCTGAACTCATATGAACCATCATGGAAGAGACATCAGGAGGAAACAATTCCTGCTTCATCACCACAAAATTCAGCATCAGGAGTTTGTTAAAAAAAAACAAAAAACAAAACATTTAAATGAGTATGATGTATTTATGAAACAAGTCCCTGGCCACAAGGAGAAAAGGAACCTTTGGAGAAAACGGAGCAGAGGAAACTTCTCCACCTGTTCAGCACCAGGGTGGATGGATCAGTCTTTGGGTTTGTGTTTCAGCCAGCATCCTAGGGAACACAGCTCAGAACCCACAATAGATGACATCAAAGGGGGCAAGCTGAAGGTTTAACCATGGCCACCACAGCCCCCACTACAGGACGGACAGAGAACCTCACAGAACTAGAAGAACCAGGGAAAATCCCCCCAACAAGAACTTCAGCTCTGCGTCAGTCTGTCACTTTTGATTTGACTACACACACTGTGTGGGTGTATGTGTGTGACAAACAAACAAACCTTTGAATCCTTGAGTACTCATAAATAACTCATAATAATGTATTTATAGTTTCTATCTTAAATTTTTATCCTTAATATTTGTTATTTTTCTCACTAGTCTTTTATCACATTAGTAACCACAGTCTGTGTATGTGAAAAATGAACTCAGATACTGTAAAAATTTAAATATAAATATTTTAGTTATATTCTGTCTAAACGGTGTGTGTGTGTGTGTGTGTGTGTGTGTGTGTGTGTGTGTGTGTGTGTCTGTCTGTCTGTCTGTCTGTCTGTGTGTGTGTCAGGACGGTCGTTACTCTGTGCTGCAGACAGGAGGCACTGCAGGCTGGTGTGTGAACCCTCTGACAGGAGAGACCGTGCAGAAGGCAACACTGAGCCCCTCAGGACAGCTGACATGTATGTACACACACACGCACATACACACACACACACACAGGCTGCATAGTGATGCATTCACTGTTCACTCTATGAACTGGTGAATGTTGTGTGGTACATTCAGGTCCCAGCTGGTGTGAGCTGCAGGGTCTCCAGTGTCGCCCTGACGGCTCTTTCGTCCCACTGCAGTGTGTTGTCACTTCCTGTTGGTGTGTATCTGTGGACGGACAGGAAGTGGGCGGGACCCGAACACCCCGACAGACGGGACAGACACCATCATGTGATCGTATGTTCCTTTTCTTTGTGTCTCGTGTCCCTGGCGTTGATTTGACAGTGACGAAGGTTCAGTTGAATCCTTTTTGGTGATAAAAAGTTCAGTGGTGCAGATCTCAGGTTCACAGTAAGAACCCAGGGGTTCCTGGTTCTCGCTACCGATTAGAGATGAGCCTCAAAATGTACTTCTGACATCTTAGTCTCAAATATATTCTGTACATTATAAATGAATGATTCCTAGGTATTATTAATTTCACCTTTATCATTAATATATATTATTAGGCATTATAATTAAACTCGCTGTCCCAGGCCAAGAGCTGTTTTTTCACTTCCTTCTAATTTGTAACTGAAGTTTTGAAAAGTATTCCACAAATTAGGATGATTATTTTTACATGTACCTTTTATTCGGATCAAACCTTGTGAATTACCTTTCTGACCTTTCAGAGGGGTCAACACATAGAGAGTGAATTATTCCTGAAGGCATCATAACCAGTAAGCATCTGAAGAAGGCACTGACTGAGGCCTTTACTAACTCATGTTGCTTTCAAGGCCCAGAGCTGTCAACATGTCAATCGACACTGAGACGGATCGACCGGGTTTGTTTGACGCCACTAAAACAGAAGCAAATGTAATCAGATTACAGTAACAAACTCAACTGCTGCCGTTATAACACTTTTATTCTGAAATCTTCCTAGAGTGACAGTGGGTTCGATCACAGCGATATCTAGAGGACCTGTGGCTCTGATTGAGGCTGCTCATTGGTCCACACGTATGTCACTCTCCCCTCCAGGTCCTCTCTGTCCCGAGCCCGTCATTACCCATGGTGCACTGGTCTGCCGTCCGGCGGCCAACGGTCGCCAGAGCTGTGATCTCCTCTGTCACCATGGTTACCACAACTCACTTCCTGTCGGCAGCTTCCTGTGTGAGAGTGAGAGTCGGGGATGGGTTGGAGACAACTTACCGCTGGGTGGAGCCTGTCAGAGTAAGACCTCTGACCTTTTAAAGGACTAAACTGCTGTTGTAGTTAAGGTTTTATCCCACTAGGTCTAAGTCCACATACATACATGATCATTTTCTATTTCACCCCATCGAATTTTAGTTTTTCAGCCTTTGGTTCCAGTTCATTTCCAGTTAAATCGACCTGCAGAGACTGGAAACTTGCTGTTAAGATAAGAACCATTCAGCCAGTTTTTAGTTAACTTAAGGACTGATCAATGATCAAATTACCAACATGTGGTTGAGAGCAGAATCTGCAATGAAAAGTAGATTTTATTTGTAATTAATGGGCTAAAACGTAAAAGACTGCCTTTAAAGCGTCATAAATCAATTTTTGCTACTAGAGGGCAAAAGAACCGAGAAATATCGTAGTCAATATAAAAAATCATAATTGATTTAAAATCAGTATGATTAGACTTTTACGTACCTGTGACACAATTATTGACTTTTTTTTAGATATATATTGCGAATTGTTTTCCTTTATTTTTTCTTTTGTATGTAACAAATAAACCTTTGAATTTTATTTTTACTCTGGCTAAATCGAGGTAATATTCTACCTCTGGGTGTGTGTGTGTATGTGTTTAGTCCCTCGGCCTCTGCAGTTGGTGTCGTCCTCTCAGCTCTGGTTGTTGTCATCGTCCTGCTCTCAGATCAGCAGTTTACGGTCTCTGTTGTTCACCTCGATGACCAGCAGGGGGCTCTGCTCCGCTCAGGTAAACGCTGATCAAATAACAGATGAAAACACTTAGAACCGAGAAAAACCCTCAAGCGCTCTTCAGTTCACTGAGGCTGCACAGTCCCCGTGGGTCTGTGACGGGTCTGGATCTGTGTCACATCAGAGCAGCAGCAGTGGGAAATTCTACCAGACATTTCAGAGACCTCAGTGACGTTCATTACAGTCGTCAACATTTAGCCCTGAGTCGGTCCCATAACTGCTTCTGGATTAAAAGTTTACTGGTTGAAGTTTAAGTGAATGCGGGTCGGTGTTTCTCAGAAACAACATAATGTGTGTGCTGTCATTTGCGCGTGTGTGTGTAGCTTCCCATGTCGGGCCACTCGGTGTCGCTGTGTGACGACTCGTCGGTGCGTCTGCAGTGTGTCGGCGACGCTTTGCTGAAGCTAACGGTCACATGGACCGCAACCCTGTCTGACCTCCCGACCTCTGACCTCCCCGATCTGCACGACGTCGGTGAGCTCAGACAAAGAACACATTAGCCTGTCACACTAATAAATGAGGGAGAAAATGTCCCACCAGACACATTAAAAAAAATGAATTTTAATGTGTCTCTGATTATAGAGAAAAGTAAGAACCTGTTGGAGCAAAACTTCTGATTTCTTGAATCTTCAGGTTTTTCGGCTTCATTCAGCACATGTATGATACAGCTGATGGAACGGTTGTTCACAACTTAACAACATAATTGGGGGGGGGGCTCATTCTATCACACACTAATGAGTCCACTCATATTTAACTGATTTTTTTTTAATTAAAATTAAACTTTTCGCAAGTTTTTGATTTCAATTAAAACATTTACTTGTCGGCACTGTCAGTTCAAGATTCTGGTTCTGGATCCTTAGGTTGAAGTGTTTTTTAAAACCAGGTCTGTTCCTGAATGAATCCAGACTTCTGGAAGGAGTTCAGGGGCTTCTGGGAAGCATCCGATCCACGCTCTCCTCGGAGCCTAAACTGGTTTCTGTGACGACACCAAGCTTCGGCTGTTCCCGTGGTTACCACCTGACCAGCGACAGTGAAGGCTGTGGTGAGTTTGCAGTGGTTTGGTTTCTCTTCTTCTCTGTGGGTGTTCGTCCTGTTGCTAGATCAGACAGTGATTTAGTTTCTCTTCTTCTCTGCTCGCAGTCGTTTGTCCCGCGGGGAGTTTCTCCAGGGAAGGGGTGTGTCTTCTGTGTCCCCAGGGAACCTATCAGGATAAAGAGGGGCAGGACTTCTGCAACAGGTGTCCCAGAGGCTCCTCACCTGCTGGAGCGTCAACGCTCAATCAATGTGAGTCGTTGTAGTTACTCTGAGGAAAAACACTCAGAGCTTCAGTCAGAAAAAAACGTCACCCAGTCAATTCTCCACCACAGCAACCTTATTCTGGAGCTATCAATGATTAGTTGATTAATCAATGCATCAATCAGCAGGAGATTAATTGGTCATATTTTTTTAAAGAAAAAATGTAAAAGACAAAGAGAAATGCTTCTTTTTGTCCTAAATCACAGTAAAGTGAATTCACAAGATATTTTAACACAAAATTTTTAAGTGCATTTCCCACTTTTACAGTCAAATGATTAAGGATTAATTGACAATGATTAGTTTTTGTCTGTCTCGGCTTCTTCAGGGTGGACGTTGTCTCCAGTTTCTTTACATGATATATAGGACTGTTGACATTTTCACCATTTTCTGACATTTTATAGAGAAAATAATGAATTGACATGAAAACAATTATCAGTAATATACAACCATTAATCAGATTTAACCATAATATGTTCTGAAAAAAATGGATAAAAATAGATGAAAAGAATAAAAATGCGGCTGTTTATTTACTAACACATTTTAGGTTAAAGTATCTTAAACAAAATTTTGAAACCTGGTTGTGTTCCATGTTTTTATTTATGGTCACATATATATTATTTTTGTCAGTTTTTTGCCCATTCACACATGTGATTTCTTTGTATTTTTTTTTCCAATTTTATTTCACTCATTTCTACCCTCGGATTTAATGTTTGGTATTAGGCAGCCGTGGACTGGAGTTAATTTTAGAAAACTAAAAAAAAAAAAAAAAAAAATTCTCCTATTTATTATCATCTATGAGACGATGTTAACGCTGGTTTGTTCATTTAGTATCTGTGATGATTTAATGATGTGATGACGATAAACCTGAGGTCAGAGTCTTTGTGAATTTTGTTTCTTGACGCAAAAATTAAAATGAATTAGTTCAAGAAGCAGTTTTCTGGTTCTATGTTCAAGTGAAGGACGTTGGCCAGTCGTCGTTCTAAGAGCTTGAGAGAATCGTCCGGAAAAAAAGAACAGAGAACACAAAAAAAGAAAGCAAGGACTTATCTGTCTGTGATTCACCTGTCTCTGTGTGACAGGTGTGACCGAGTGTCAGAGACGGGGTCTGCGGTGTTCAGAGCGTGGTGACTTCTTGTCAGCGCAGCCTGATTTCCTGTCCGGCAGGTGGAGGTGTTTCAGCAGCGAGGGGGAAGAGCTTGCTTGGACAAGCAGCGAGGAGGCTCTGATTGACGAGGAGTGCTCAGGTAAAGACGCAGCAGCCATTCGGAGAGCAGCTGCGACCTTGCTTTAGATTTATTGGTGTTTAGTCGTTCCACCGTGAAGCACTTTGTAATGTGTGTCCGTCTGTGTGTGTGTGTGTGTGAGGTAGTCCTCAGCCGGTTTCAGGCTGTTCCTGGATCAGATCTGATTGTTGGAGCTGAAGACACTGAAGTCCTACAGACGATGACCGCTGACCTCAGAACCTGTGTTCTAGGTGACATACATTAGCACACACACACACATTTTCTCAGATATAGTTTTACAGTTTAGAGGCAGTGGTGTGTGATGTTAACAACCCCCCCCCCCCCCCCATGGCACTGACCCCTTCCTCCCTCCCTCTGCTGAAGAGCTGGGTTCATGTAAGCATCTACAATTTTATTGACACATCTAACAAATCTCTAAATTATTAGTAACTTCTGTTAGTTATAAATATGTGAAATTAAAAGTTTTAAAATTAAACAATTTTTTAAAATATATATTCAGCGTTGTATATTTTCATGAAGATAAATGTAGTTTCTGTTTATAGACTTAATGTAAACGTTTCTCCAGTCATCGCCATTATAAAATCAGGGGTTAAATTCAAAAGTAGAAGTGAAATTCAATAATAATACTTTTAACCTGCAGTAGGAGTTTGATGCAGAAAGTATCTAATGTTTTTATTATGTTTTCATACTTACATCATTATTCGTGGTTGGTTCCTCAGCATGTGCAACGGCACTGTCCTGCCACCACGTGGCGCTATTCAACAGACAGACTCAGTGTGAGCTGTACAGTACGCACACACTCAACACAGTCTGCAACACTTCCCAACAGGTACATATATACACACACACACACCCACACACACACGATAGAAAAAAACAGCCAGTTCCAGTGAATCAAGTTTTTTTATATCGATGAAACTTTGAGCATGAGTTGTTATTTAGTAATTAATGAATTACTGTCAAGTAATGAGACTTTGTTTTATTATTATTATTATGTTTTATTTTTCCTAATCAACATTCAGATCTTACTACTTAACTGACATTTCCACTTTCATCTGAAAATTGCATCAGCTCCTAAAAACGTTTCGACTTCAGCTGTAACTTAATGTTTCACATTTTCAAACGTTTAGTTGATATTAACTCAAAAAAAACAAAACACTGAGAAAAAAAAAAAAAAAACAATAAAAAAAAAAAAAAAAAAAAAAAAAATTTTTTTTTTATTTTTATTTTTTTTAATGAAAAAAAATAATAATTTAATTAATTAATTAATAAATGAAATGTGTACTTGTGAAAATTGTGTGTGTGTGTGTGTGTCTCTCTCTCTCTCAAGTGGTTTTGGGTAATAATCCTCAGGCTGAGCTGTTTGATTGGCTGAGCTGCTCTCTGAGAGTGAGGGGCGGAGCTTCAGATCTGCTGGTCGTCCGGAAGAAAGGTACTGCTACCATGGCAACCGGGTGACTGGCGTTGCAAAATAAGTAACACAACACTCAAAAGTTACTGTAGTTGTAATATGTTCACCGGTGTGTGTGTGTGTGTGTGTGTGTGTGTGTGCGCGCGTGTGCATGCGTTTCAGGGGCAGAGTTTTCCTCGCAGCAGCAGCAGCAGCAGACGTTTGTGAGGACCAAGATGAGGAAGGCGGTCTCAGGTGTGTTCAGGACCCAGGTGTTCTCCTCCAGACAGACTTCCCTATCTGACGCTCATCGTTTCTGCCAGGACGGCTGTAGCCGAGACACCTGCTGCGAAGGATTCATCCTCAACCAGAACAGCCTGAGCGGAGGTACGTTACCGTGGAGACAGGGGCGTGTCACACCTGGACGAATGGATGTATGAGTGAATTGATGAGTGAGTGAATACATGAAGAAACAGATGTGTAAAGGAATGAATGCCTCACCCCCTCAGGTTCTCTGCTCTGTGGTTGGCTGAGAGCTCCGTCAGTGTTGATGTGCGGGGACCAGGACTGGGACGTGATTGGACATGGAAAAGCCAATCGTACTTGTGGGGTGGGGCTAACCTACAATGAGCAGCAGAGGAGCTTCCTGTTTGACTTTGGGGGTCAAGAGTTCAGCATCAGTAAGAAACTAAACGTGAACAACAGATGGGAAAAACAGACGGGAAACAGTCGGTACTCAGGCCTGGTTTGTTTCTGTGTCCAGCTGATGCGGCTCTGCCTGAAGACAGTAAGAACAAGAAGGACTACCAGGCCTCCATCATCAGCTTCCAGGCCATCTACCTGAACACAGGTACCTGACCTCTGACCTCTTACATTAGGCCTTAACCTGAGTGAATAATCCCCACAATTACTGTATAGATGTTCATTAAATGTGGTTTGATCGTTCGTGATCCCCGGAGGATGAATCCTACTGACCCCAGTGGATCCTCTGATGCTCAATGGCACCTCCAGCAGGTCAGAGTTCACACTTCAGGGTCTGTCAGAGACTAATGACCAAACATTCATCCACGTCAGACTGAAGATGCCATTAGGCTGAGAGGTGATGTTCATTCACATATTGTATTTTCACCACTAACGTCTGGCTTGAAGTGCAGCACCAAGTGGTCCGGGTTCGTGACACGTGGTAACAGATCAGGTCAGGCATTGGACGTCTTTACAGTACACGGTGGAGGTAAAAGCCCTGTGTCCTGGTCCCATGAGTCCACCTGAGACCACCGCGTCAGTACATTGAGACCAGACTCGTCCAGCAGGCCCATGTAAATGGCTCCTTTACAGGTGATAAAACCTGTGTGTGATTTAGGTCACATGACCATGAGGACAAACTTCCGTCATAATACATTTACATAATACATTTTAAGTTTCTGGTCTCATTACAGTGAATTGACACAATGACTCTAGGCGCTTTTTCTAGCATGGTTTTTAAAATGTAATGTTTTCACATTAGAAAGGCAATAGTTTATAATCAGACCAGAGAGCACGGTTAATATGAAAAAGTTTGTTTTTTCGGATAAACAGAGCCAACAGGACACAGAGGAGTTGCTGGGGGAATAGAGGTAATTGTGGGTAATGTTAAATTACTGTACAGTAAATTACTGTAAATTACTGTTAAATGGTCAGGTGCATAGTTTGATGTCCAAACTGTAAAACAGTGGAACAGCAGGCCGATGATTAGTGGACACACTGTGGAGGGTGAGATGTGATTGGGATTCTGGGAGCAGCCTAGCTTTGTTGACATCCCTGCACCGTTTGATCTTTGATATGAGGGCGGAGCATCTTCCACAGGTGTGTTTCTACCTGGTCGATGAGCCCATGCCCAGGACGGCGCAATGAAGATGTTAATTTGACGATGTTTGTCCCTCACTGCTGATCATCTCCCTGTGTGTCAGATTCAGACTCAGCGGCTGCTGGTTCTGGTTCTTCTTCCTGTGCAGCAGCTGGACTCAGTTCTCCTCCGGACGGTTTGTATCTTCTCAGACACTGTTCCAGTGTCGTAGCGGATGAATGAAATAAATCATTCCTGACAATGACTGACATTGTAGTGACGGGCATGTATGTACCTGTGTCTAGTGATGGGGGTGTGTGTACTTGTGTGTTTCCAGCGTTGGTGCAGCAGAGGTTTAAGTCTCTGTCGGATGACGACGTCCTGGTGGATCCTCAGAGGAAACTCTCTGTTCTCTCCTTCTGGCTGAACAAGAGGAACTACGACTCCCAGCAGGCACTGCTCTGGTGTCTCACACGTACGGCTCAGATTCTAACCTACAATAGAGAACGTCTGGATGGGCGTGCGCTCCAGTGTATGTTCTTAAGATTGAGGTTAAACTTGGACCAGGGGGTGTAAATACCCGACCGCTGTGTTCCAGGCTGCGATGCGGAGCTGCGGTGTTCAGTCACCGACCTCAGAGACGCCAACCCTGAGGGTTTCTTCGCCTGCTCCTTGTATCCAGATACCAGAGTTTGTGGAGCATACGACAACCCGCTGAGACGAGCCTGCCGCCCCCTGCTGGACAGGCTGCCCAACAACACCTATGCTAAGACCGGTACGAGGGTGACGCTGGTGCGGACGGAGCTTCCCGTTTACGCCAACCTGTCAAATAACAGAACAACACAATAGAATAGGACAGCAGGTTCTCCTCATTTTAAACTCTTTGTCCCCATTTTCAGTGGATCTGTCGGGACCAGTGCAGAGTTTCTACCAAAGAGTTTCCTTCCAGAAGATGGTTTCATACTCTGTACGCAGCCGAGTCAGCGTGAGAGAAGACACACCGCTGTCTGAGGGGTAACACACACACACACACACACACACACACACACACACACACACACACACACACAGACTCAAATACACACACACACAAAGACACACACACATACACAGTTTCTGCAGTTTCATACGTCTTTCAAATTCTTAGCAGACACAGTATGAAAGTATGAAGGAAGCATAAGCTGGAACGACAGGACCTAGAATCACTGTTTATTATTTATCACATTATTAATTGTTTTTGAAGAAACTAAATTAAACACTTTTAGACTTTTTGAGTCCTGCAGATACAGATCAAATCTTCATTTAAAGATGTTACATTTCACTCAAAACCTCGAGTGATATTTATATAAGCTGAAGGATTTTGATCAGAGGAAAATTCTCCATAAAACTCTTTATAAACCAGTTGGATTATTTAAAAAAAACAAAACAAAAAACCTGTTATCATGACACCAAAACAGCAAAAGGGAAACTTCCTGTCATTTTAAGTGAAGATACATTTTGAGAGTAGTCATTACTTTCTGAAAAAACAAACAAACGAAAAAACTATGTTGATTTTGTAAGACTTTATTTTAGAAGTAAATTTTTTCCGAATGACTTCTGAGTCCATTATTTTAGCTCATTCACTTAGTTGTGCTGAGTTTATTATTGATCTTCAGATGAATTTGGAAGGAAGAAACTTCTCCATTTTCAACCCCAGTGAATATTTATTGCCATTGTCCTCTGTTTGTTTTATCTTAGCTGTTAGAAACAACTGGAATTTTACCAACTGCTCTGTTTCATCTGTAATCAGAACCTTACTGAAAAATTTCTTAAATCTAGAACAGTAGTTCTGAGACCTGATGATGTACATTAAAGTTAAATTAAATTAGAACACATAAAAACCAGAGGATAAGACAATAGTTTTATCTTAATGCCACAAAATTTAGAGAAACATAATTTTACTTGACAGCAGGATGTGACCTGTGTGTGTGTGTGTGTGTGTGTTCAGGTTCATGGAGTGTGAGCGGCGTTGTGATGAGGACCCTTGTTGCCGTGGTATCGGCTTTGTCCGAGACACCAAATCACCCGGTAACTGTGGTTCTAATATTTCTCATTTTGGTTTCCTGACTGTTTATTGTTGAGTGTAGAAGTTTATTAACAAAAGAAACAGGTTAAATACAAACCTACTACACATAGTAGTACTAGTAGTAGTACTATGTGTAGTACCAGTAGTATAGTAGTACTATGTGTAGCACTACAATTAGTACTTCTATAATTAGTACTACTAGTATTGGTACCACACAACACTAAGTAATGCCACTACAGGTACTACTAAAAGTACTTCACAAAGTAAGTACTACTACTGCTACCAGTAGATCACATCACATTTTTGACAGTGATAAAGCATGCGTTACGGTGTGTGCGTGTGTGCGTGTGTGTGTGTGTGTGTGTGTGTGTGTGTGTGTGTGTGTGTGTGTGTGTGTGTGTGTGTGTGTGTGTCTGCAGGCGGTTCAGACGTGGTGTGTCTGACTCTGATCAGTCTTGGGGTTCAGACCTGCAGTGAAGACGACGCCACGACCTGGAGGTCTCAAGACTGTAGGCCATCTGCGGTGAAGACCACACCAGACCCCTTCGGCTGGTACCAGAAACCAGGTATCGAGCACACACACAAACACACACACACACACACAGACACACACAAAATACACAGAGTATAATCTGACCTGTTTGTGTTTTCAGTGAATCAGTGGACAACTTCTCCAGCTCTCTGTCCTGTATTCAACCTGCCACCAACCAAAAACAATGGTGAGTTAATGTACTACTACTACTACTACTACTGCTGCTACTACTGCTATTAATGCCACTAATACTACTGGTACTAGTACTAATACTACTAATACTAATACTACTATTAGTACTACTATTTTAACTACTACTGCCTCTACTACTGCTACTGCTACTGCTACTACTGCTCCTACAGCCAGTACTACTACTACTACAACTAGTACTACTGCTGCTGCTGCTACTACTAGTATTACTACTTCTACTAGTACTACCACTAATACTACTACTAATAATTCTGGTCGTACTATTATTATTAGTAGTACTACTTCTACTAATACTAGTACTAACCAATGTACATGATTATCTGTCCCAGTGTCTCTGGTAGAGTGGCATCTCCTCTCTGACTCATTAGTCTTGGTCGACCCGTCTGTCTCTACGTATGATGTCATCCACATAAGCCGTGACATTACCAGCGACCAGGACAAGACAAGGAACTGGTGTCTTCACGGTAACCAAAACATAGCAGTTTATATTATAAATCAGGATTTAGTATCAATGGTGAAGTCCAACTGGGTGAACCCTGACGCACCTTTTTTTTATTTCCTATAAGCCTGCCAGGAGGCGGAGTCTTGTGCTGCCATATCCCTGAGTGAGGTGGAGTCCGCAACTCGCTGCGTCCTCTATCCCGACACTACAGCTTGTGGGCTAAGCTCCGCCCCCACCTCCTCCAGACCTGCCTTCTCCTGCAGACTGGTCATCAGAGAGCCCGCCCCTAAGGTGTACCTGAGGACAGGTGAGCCAATCAGCCAATGGCAGCAGAGAGCATCACTGTGTCCTACAGGTTGAAGGTTCGAGTCGCAATGTGCTCACCTGACTGTGTCTGTATGTTTCCACAGAGCTGTTGCTGTTGGCTACAACTGTCGCCATCCCAGGTCACGGGATCCTGCAGGGTGTTGCCGTGGAAACGGCCCTTGGCTCAGACCGGAGGACAGTCATTCAGTTTCTGGGAGTCCCCTACGCCCGTCCACCAATGGGATCGCTTCGCTTCAAAGAAGCTCAGCCAGCTGATTGGACAGAAAGCTGGGATGCCACCAAACCGCGGTAACTACGTGTCTGACTGATGCACCACCAAATGAAGAAGTAATGATGAGATGAGTGAAACTGATCTTTGAAGGATAAAATGAAGTGATCGTTGATCATGAAGCTAAATGAATAAGGGTTATCGCAGAGAACACAGGAATTAATTCATTCTTCGGGGCATAGAAATAGATAATTTAGAGAAGGGTCCACCATCAGCTCTTCCTGAAGGCAGCAGACGTAAGTTTAGGCGACTCTGTGTTATTGGCGACTCTGTGGCATTGGCTCAGAGCCCCCCCCCCAAAAAAAATACAGTTGGACCTGCAGCCTCCTCCCAGTGGCGTGGGGCAGCTTGGCTGATGGCCTCGCTGCAGGGGGGCGGAGCTGAGTCGGGTCCCTGCCACGGGGTGGACGTTCTGGAAAACGCTGCATCTCCGCTGCTTCCTTGGTGTCATGCGGGTTTTAAATGGACAGAATCAGCTACATCGACTTTCCTCTACTTCACCGTCCGGGAAACAAAATCTTCCAAAACACCCTCGAATGAGGTGGAAAAAAGGACTTGTAACTGGTAGAAAAAAAATGACGTGTCATTATTGATGATGTGGTGTCTGCAGGTATGAAAGTACTGTTCATGCCTCACTGCATCATTGATAATAATCCAGCGAAATGCAGGAGTTATCATGTATTGTTGAGCACTGTTCCTGAAGGCTTCGTCCTTTATGTGCGTCCTTCAGGCCCAGCTGTGTCCAGCCTGGTGACGTGGAGTCTGCAGCCTCCAGTGAGGACTGTCTCTACCTCAACATCTTCAGTCCTGCCACTCTGGTGAGTCCTCACCTCCGTCGCCTCCGCTGGTCTCACCTAACTCAGAGGACGACGACTCACGAGTCGTTTCCATGATGAGCCTCGGAGCCGAATGCACATAAAACTTGGAGGCTCCATGAACAAGCTGGAATATTCATGGAAATATAAAACTGTCTGCAGCCTCCTTCATTAGGACACTGAGGGATGGAAAAAACTATAAATGTATTGATATATCTGTAAATTGAAGATGCTTTAATGTGCTGTTGCTCACCTGTTGATGTTTGTGTGTCAGAGGGGGCGTGTCCCAGTGCTGGTCTTCTTCTTCAACCCTTCAACCCAGAACCCAGGACTGTTGGATGGCTCCACCCTCGCTGCTGTAGGTAATATTGTCGTGGTAACGGCACACTACCGGACCGCAGCGCTGGGATTCCTGAGCACGGGTAAATAAAACACACAGACTCACACTAAGACAGACACACACACACAACTTCCTGAAAGACTCACTTCCACACTTGTATCTTGTCTCCAGGTGAGTCTGGTCTCCGTGGTAACTACGGGCTTTCAGACCAAGAGGCGGTGCTTCGCTGGGTTAACGCCCACATCTCCCTGGTGGGCGGAGACAACAGGAGAGTGACGGTTGGGGCGGAGCGTCGTGGTGCTGACATCGCCAGCCTTCACCTCCTCGCCTCCTCATCTCCTCCTCTGTTCCAGCGCATGATGCTGATGGTGAGAAACCTCTGATCCTCTTTCGTTCTTTTCTTCTCCAACATCAGGTTTTTTCCGGTCAAAAACGTTTCCCTGTGATGGACTAATATGACTTTACCTGATAAAACACAACTCTACAAAAAATGAGCAACAGGTATAAACTGAAACTGTTCCAGTCTTAAAACCAGATCCTGACACAAGATGGAGGAGCAAGGAGCTGATACAATCCTTCTTCTTCTTTTGTGAAGCAAATTTCTATCAAACTTGTGATTAATCAAATTATATCGACCCAAACAATGTGAGGTGAACCTGGGGCTTTACCTGGGCAGTTGCCTAGATGGAAGTGGTGAAACAAGAGAACAGCAGTTCACAGTTGTAGAAGGTTCTAGTGGCAGAAGAGTCTGTTAAACCCAGGTTAGTCTGGTCAGGACATTTTTAATCGAATTTGAGCAGAATTGGACCAAAGCAGCTGTCACCAGAACAACAGCACATTAAAGCTCCACAACAGGATTTCTACAACTGAATGTAACGTCTCAAATCCACGTGCTCAGGTATTTCACAACATCTGTGGCTGTAGACAGATGAAACTGCTCCAGATATCAGAGGCAACTGCAGTTTGGACTTAAAACAGCTGGTTCAGATGAGTTATATCTACCTCCTGCAGGGCGGTTCTGTGTTTTCTCCGTCACTGGTTCAGACTCCCTCCGCTTCCAGACACCAGGCGGTCGATCTGGCCAAAGAGCTCGGCTGCATGGCCTCTGACCTGACCACCTGTCTCAGGGCGGCGCCCATTCACGAGCTCAACGCCGCTCAGACCAAGGTAGGCTTTAAAAACCAGGGAACTTCATCACAATCAGAGTCCAATTTCTATGCATCTCACCTGCCCCCCTTGTCCCCCTTCTGTCCCAGCTGCTGGCAGTCAGCGGTCCATTCCGGTCCTGGTCTCCGGTCCGCCACTCCATCTCTCGGTCGTCTTTCCACAGAGTCGATCTGCTGCTGGGAACATCAGAGCACGACGGGCTGATCATCCGAGCTCGCCACATAAAGGTCAGAGGTCCCAGAATTTCACACCAACAAGAAAAGAAAGTAGATCTGAAATAAAAAAATCTTCCCTCAATGATACACAGGTTGACTGGGCAGTGAATAAAATAGATAAATAAATCCAACGTCTCTCTGAAAGTGGTGAAAATTAAGCTTCAGTACAACAAAGGACCTGCTTCCATGTGGGAGGAAGAAAATATATTTGTTAAAGATGTTTTCAAACATTTTAGTTCATAGATTCATTAAGACTTTATGAATGATAGTTTCACAAAAAAAAGTTATTAATTCAAGGTTCCATATACTAGATTTTATCTGGAGCTTTCCATCATGTCTTGATGTAAACTAAATATTTTTAAAAAAGCACCTACCTCTTCTGTCCATTGTCCAATCGGGGAAGATTATTATGACTATTCCATATTCTATATTCAAATTCTTGAAGTTTTACTTCCAGATTTTTTCTGTTGGTTAATCCATGTCAGTTTTTGTTTCCACACTAGTTTCTATTGTACTGATCATATCTGAGTCTCTAAATGGTCTCTGGGTCGTCTTGTTAACTGTGTTCAGGACTTCGAGGCTCTTCAAGGACAAGCCAATGGGAAAACGGCGTTTTATGAGGCTCTGAGTCGCTCACTGGGCGGCGAGGAAGGAAATGAGCTGCTGAAGGAGGCGGCGACCTGGTTCTACTCTCTGGATCACAGCCCCTCACCCACCGGATACAACCTGTTCTCCAGAGCGCTCGACAACGCCACCAGGTCAGACCCACTTGCTTATGTGGGATCAGTCCTGCTGTTGTCAGAGGTTAAATATTTCTGAACGAGCAAGAATTTTTCCAAAATAAAACAGATTAGAACTGGTGATTTGACGATTTAAATCAGAAACTAGATTGATATTTTGATATTGACTGTATTTCTATTTTCAGTCAGTACTGAAACCACCAAACACTAAGTAGAGACAATGAATAAATGAACAAACTCCTGTTTCCTGCAGAGACCTGTTCATCACCTGTCCCAGTCTACAGATGGCTAGCCACTGGGCTAACAGCAAAGCTAACGTCTTCCTGTATCACCAGCCTGCCGCCAGTGCTCAGAACAGGTACCGAACTGATCCATTAGTACTTGTAAACAGGGCTGCCCACTACACTTGAAGGAATATTTCAGCCGCTCTCACAGAGCTTATTTATTTCATCTGAAATGGATGAATGATTATTACAATAGGTAATCTTCAGCTCTACTCCTTCATCCGGTTTGGTGATTTAATTTATAACAAATCATCAGATTTTATCAGCTCTTCATATATACCATAAAGATGTAAAATCTTGATTAGTAAAGTAACTGAAGCTTTCAGATAAGTGTAGAGCAGAAGTAAAAAGTGGCAGGAAAATAAAACAAGTAGACTACAAGTACTCTAAAGTTCTAACTAATTACAAGTATTTGAGTACTTGTACGTGTACTTGAGTACCCCTGGATTCTTGTGTCTATAGTTACTCACCTAAACGTCAGTTAGCTCTTTATCTACCCTCTGACTTCCTGATTTGGAAGCTCCTGGGTCATTTTTTCAAACTAGAATCAACTTTGACACGAGGTGATTTAGCGTGAGTCAGTTGCTTCCAAATTGTCGGAGCCGGTTTGGTTTGATTCGTCCTCTGCTGTATCAATCGTGTGCCGTTAAATGTCCCGATCAGTTCTGGACACCTGTGTCGTCCGCAGGGCCAATGCCTTCATTCCTCTGGACGTTCAGTTGGTGTTCGGGGCTCCTCATCATCCAATCAGCTCTCAGCGTTTCACCCCCTCTGACCGACGCCTCTCCCTGGCTGTGATGACCTATGTCTCCAGCTTTGTCAGGACGGGGTGAGTCGCTCGTTATGTTAAAACCAACGTTGGAAAGTTTCTCTCGGACGCCGTGAATCCAGCGAGAACCTGGTCTTCATCACTGAAACCTTTCTCTAATAGAAGTGAAACAGTTTGACTGATCAGGAGCGAAAGTGTCTGATTAGTTTCTAATCATTGACAGTGTGTCACCTGTCCAGGTAACCCCACTTCGAGCCCCCCACAGGATAAATGGTTCAGCTACTGGACGGATGGACCCATTTATGTAGTTTTATTTTCCTGTTTGTCGTCATGGTTATGAAATTAACGCCTGTTACTCTGATGTTGGGAACATGTACCTGTCTCACCTCGTCGTTGCTAAACCGACCAATAAGCTACGTCTAAAACAGACAATTCCATCGGGACCAGTCAGATGACGAACTTTATTTTTCATGCTTTTTCTTAGGAACCCGAACCCGTCCCCAGCATGGGCAGAGTCGGTTCTGCCCCGCTGGCAGCCAGTGCAGTCCTCTGAGGCCCTGCCCACCTACCTGGAGCTGAGCCCCACCCTCGTACACCGGCAGGGCCTGAGTCAGAGATCCTGCTCATTCTGGAGCTACCTGGGACCCAGACTGACCGGACCGACAGGTGACTGTACCTGTCCTGCTCTGTCTCACTAGACTCTATTCTGTCCTCTACCATTTTTCTACTGCAGCTGCTCCACTGTCTCGCTCTTTCATCGTCTTTCATCTTGTTACGCTGTATCTCTACTCAATCTACCTTTTTTCTCTCCAGGTGAGTCGGGGGCGGAGCTTATCCGACCTGCTTTGACCCCTGATCTCCCTGTTGCAGCACCATCCAGCCAATCACAGACTGAGAAAGACGCCTACAGTTAAACAAGGGGCATCGCAGCTTCTCGCCTCCAGATTCACTTTGACCCAAACAGCGAAGAATAAAACTTAATCTGTTTCTGTTGATTTATTCTGTTCTTAACGATCAATAAAAATCATTTAAACCATCTCTGAGATCAAACTCTGACTGTGCTTAGTGACTAAGAAACACACAGACAAAGTCAGGACAGTTTAGACTCCATATACTCGTTCATGACACAATCCCACCACTGACTTGTTGTTATGCCACTGAACAAATGCTATTGGCTCATCTGCAGGTCTTAAAGTCTTAAATCTAATTTTAAAATTTCTTAAATGAATTTTTATTCACCTTTGATGTTAACAGTAGTTCTATAAGAAGCTGCTTAATCCTCTTTCATCACTGCTGCAGTAGCTAAGAATTTCAGCGAAAAATTAAATGATTTTTTGATTGTTAATTTTTCCAACAAATTCTGCTGCTAATCTGGGTTCAGGTCACAATAACTGATTAATTACTAGAAATTTCTAGTATATATATTTATACTAGAAATAAATACAGCTCAAGTCCTGACCACTGTAACATAAATCCCTGTACCTCATAAATAACTGTAGGCTTCTGTCTTTGGTCTGACTGAAAAAGTTTTTAAAAAGTCTTAGATTGAACCCGTTGAACCTACAGAAACGTTGAGCTAATGTTATGTTTACATCCTGCTTTCTGAAGCAGTCGTGTCGAAGCGTCTGATCACTTTTAAACAGAGTCGGTACCGTTTTTTGGAACTGAAGCAGACTGAGTGGAACCAGAACTAGCCGATGTCCCTCTGTTACCGGTCTGACATAACCGGGCCTCGTGAGGGAGTTTGTCTGTCTAGAGCCTAACAGACACATTAAAGCTTCGACCTGATTGTGGCGCTAGAGGACAAGTCAGAAGATGATTAAAGTCATTCCAGTTCATCCTCAGGGGAACATGAACGTCTGAATCATATTTATTCTCGGTCCATCCAAAAGATGTAGAGAACTTTTGGTCTGAACGATGAAGATAAATTATGTCTAAATTTTAAAAGTGATTGATAACAAATATTTGAACAAGATGTCAAGTGTCTGGATAAAATGTTTCATATATAGGACACGTGTGTCGATGAGGGCTTACCTTGACTCAGGTGCCTCAGCCAATCACAGGTTGACGTCTCGTATCTCTGCTCCCTCCAGGGCCCCCCCCCCATCATCTAAAGTAAATTACACAATTAGTCAACGTGAGCTTACACAACGGCATGAACAGAAAATAAATGAACTGATAAATAAGTGCACGGAGCAAGAGATTTAAAGGTAAATTCCACCAGTTTTCCATAAAAAGCCCAGCCTACTGGTTATGTTTAGTTCTCCTCAGCCAAAACTCTTGTGTGTCATCTGAATGAAAAGACCCTGGGCTTTTAACCCCCCTCCCCATGGACTGCACATCCCCCATCATACGACTTTAAAGATCCTCAATGCCCTCCCCCCATGAGAGAAAACAGGCTGCTTTAGAAAGGGATGAAGGACAAGTTTATCTCAGCAGCATTTTACTGTTGGAGCTACTTTTAACTACTTTTTATACAGGTAGATGGTTTAGTCCACCGGTTCCCAACCTAGGGGTCAGGGCCCCCAGAGGGTCACCAGATAAGCCAGAGGAGTCGTCAGAGGATTCAAAGTTCAGATTCACTGATCTGGATTCAGTTTCCGGACTTTTCACTAAAACTTTATTCTGATGAAACACTGGATCGTCTTACATCTTTGAGCCTTGAACAGTTATTAACATTAAAACGTGAGGAGTACAGAGGAGAAATGTCTCACAACTCTGACAATCTCAACTACACACAATTCTGTAGGAAAGGTCTAAGGTGTGCTGCAATAATTACAAAATTTAAGGATCAAAAGGAAATAAAATCATCAACAATAACTGATCAATTATTTCAAGCAGGAACACCAAACATTTGCCGCTTTTCTTTTTCACACAAGATAATAATCTGAACATCTTTGGGTTGTGTTTAGTCGGAAAAATCAAGACATTGGTAGATGCCCCTGCAGATTGTGGGAACTTTTAAGGGGCATTTTGCACATTTCATGGACAAAACAAAAGATGGATTAATTAAGGAAAGAGTCAGAAGATGAATTAACAATGAAAATAATTTTAAGTTGCAGTCTTAGTCAGTAGATTTTGTCTAACAAAACTGGATTTATTTCATGTTTTTAAGTCAAATGTTCCTAATTCCAGTTGATTGTTGTAGTGGAGTTGAAGAATAAAGTAGAATTTAATGGAAATACTCAAGTAAAGTACAACTTCCTCGAAGTTATACTTAGGTACAGTACTTGAGTGAAGGGACCTAGTTACTTTCCACTGTTGTGATGTTTTGCTGAATAGCAAACATCTGGGACACATCTGGATGAGGCAGATCCACAGATGTTCTCTCTGTCTGTATCTTTAAGCCAAAAACAAAAATACAGGTAGAAGCAGGAAGCCGGTTTTAAACCTGATCCAGGAAACCATACCTGAGCCGAAAACATGCAATCCTTGACCACAGAGTGGAGCCTTGTGCCTGCCGGAAAACCCAAGGGATTCTGGGAGAGGCAGCCCCTCCCCCCTCCACCTGTATGCAGGTGAGGCAGGTGTATAAAGGAGTCTTTCTCTGGATGGAAACAGACTCCAGTAGCTGCTCACACTGAGATCTTTGTCACAAACTGTCGGATTTCCTGCAGAAAGATGGAGATGTTGCTCACTCTCTTCGTCGCTCTCACCTTCACCACCTCAGGTAAGAAAAACACTCTGAGCTCACCTCTACCTTTTCCCACCTGTACTAGTTTTCACTGACAGCTTGTTTCACTGAGGCTCAAAGAGACATGAGAGATATCTAGATGTCAAAAAAACATGAAAACATCTAAAACTAAAGACATCAGAGAGAGAGAGAGAATTGTTCAGCTTCTTCTGGAGGACCGCCCCCCCCAGGGTAAACTATTGCTTACAGCTATTGGTTATATTTAAATCTCATGTTTAAGGCTGCAACCAGTGACTATTTTCATTACTTATTAATCTGCTGATTCATTTCTTCATTAACCGATCAATTGATTAGGAATCAGAATTTCTAATATCCACAGTGACATCATCATATGTCTCGTCTGATCTGACCAATAGTCCAGATATTCAGCTCATTGCAGTAGATGATGGCTACAACAAAACGATTATTCTGGTGCTGCTTTCATGAGGAAAACAGAATCTCTGGTTCCTCTGACAAAACAATACCCATCAAACAATTGTCAAACCAGTTTAACTTACTGTCGATGCACCAGTGATCATAATCTTCTTCTTCTCTTTAAAATTGTTTCTTCCAATATCACCAACATTGCCACAACATCCGTTTCACCATCAGTTACCATGAGTCGAGATTTGACAACTGACCTAACTGTCAGCTCAACCGGCGCAACCACCGAGAGAGAAACCAGTCAACCCAGTGTGAAACCAACGAGGGAAACCAGTCATACTAGTGTTAAACCCACAAGGGAAACCAGTCACACCAGTGTTAAACCCACAAGGGAAACCAGTCACATCAGTGTAAGACCAGCGAGGGAAACAATTCACACCAGTAAACTACCCACAAGAGAAACCAGTCACACCAGTGTAAAACCCACAAGAGAAACCAGTCACACCAGTGTAAAACCCACGAGGGAAACCAGTCACACCAGTGTAAAACCCACAAGAGAAACCAGTCACACCAGTGTGAAACCCACAAGGGAAACCAGCCACACCAATGTAAGAACCACAAGAGAAACCAGTCACACCAGTGAACTACCCACGAGGGAAACCAGTCATACCAGTGTAAGACCCACGAGAGAAACCAGTCACACCAGTGTAAGACCAACGAGGGAAACGATTCACACCAGTAAACTACCCACAAGAGAAACCAGTCACACCAGTGTGAAACCCACAAGAGAAACCAGTCACACCAGTGTAAAACTCACGAGGGAAACCAGTCACACCAGTGTAAAACCCACGAGAGAAACCAGTCACACCAGTGTAAAACCAACGAGGGAAACCAGTCACACCAGTGTGAAACCAACAAGGGAAACCAGTCACACCAGTAAACTACCCACAAGAGAAACCAGTCACACCAGTGTAAGACCCACAAAAGAAACCAGTCACACCAGTGTAAAACCCACAAGAGAAACCAGTCACACCAGTGTAAAACCCACAAGGGAAACCAGTCAGACCAGTGTAAAACCCATAAGGGAAACCAGTCACATCAGTGTAAGAACCACAAGAGAAACCAGTCACACCAGTGTAAAACCAACAGGGGAAACCAGCCACACCAGTGTAAGAACCACAAGAGAAACCAGTCACACCAGTGAACTACCCACGAGGGAAACCAGTCATACCAGTGTAAAACCCACGAGAGAAACCAGTCACACCAGTGTAAGACCCACAAGAGAAAACAATCACACCAGTGTAAAACCAACAAGGGAAACCAGTCACACCAGTGTGAAACCCACGAGAGAAACCAGTCACACCAGTGTGAAACCAACAAGGGAAACCAGTCATACCAGTGTAAAACCCACGAGAGAAACCAGTCACACCAGTGTAAGACCAACGAGGGAAACGCTTCACACCAGTAAACTACCCACAAGAGAAACCAGTCACACCAGTGTAAAACCCACAAGGGAAACCAGTCACACCAGTGTAAGACCCACAAAAGAAACCAGTCACACTGGTAACACCACGGCAGCAACACATGGACCCCAGGGCACAAAAACCACCACCATCACTACACAGCGACCAATCACCAAGGGTACAACCCTGCCCGCGGCTGTTGCCGGCGTTGGGGTCCCTGGATGGGGGATAGCTCTGCTGGTTCTGGCAGCTCTGCTTCTGCTGCTGCTTATCCTGCTGCTGATAGCACTGGTGAGCACCTGCACACACCAACAGACACACACACACACACACACACAAGCCTAAAGAAGCATACGATTCATGGATTGATTGACTGATCTATGGTTTGTGAGCGCACAAGTGGAAAGATCAAGTGCTGATGTGAAGGCTTCTACAAACGTTGGCCAAAATGTTTTATTTTATCTTCATCAGTCCTCAGGACTTGTTTCATAAATACATCAGACTCATTTAGAGGTTTTTTTTTTTTTTACAAACTCCTGATGCTGAATTTTGTGGTGATGAAGCAGGAAGTGTTTCCTCCTGATGTCTCTTCCATGATGGTTGGTATGAGTTCAGGTGTCACTGCTCAGTAGATCAGTGAACCACTAGTCAAAGCCTGATGAATCCTCCTAAAGGTCTTTTACAGTCAAACAGGTTCTCATCTGTGGCATTTTCTGCTGCTCCTTTACTTTATTTAACTCTGGTGACTGGCAACCTATTGTGCATGAACGCGTCCTGTGTAAAAATATACGGAGGACTGAAGCTGCTGCTGCCTTCATTGCACTGTGTAGAAAAAGTTCTTGAAAAGCTGAGCGATATGATCTCAATGTTCAAAATTCCCATATACATATCTGATATTTGCTCAACTTAGGGTCATCATAGGGACCATTGATTGTAAGGTTTGGATTGGACTTAATTATAATTAACAAAAATTAGGAATAAAAATAATGGATTCCCTCTCTGCCTCAAGTTTCAAGTCTATGTAAGTGGACTGTTAGTGAGGAAATCGATCTAAAAACTGAAAGATTTGAAGAATGTGAACTCTACCGGATTTGCAGGTGAAAATACATTAAAAAAAAACAAAACCCACTGGTGTAGTCCTTTGACATCCTGAATGCTAAATTATTAGCATGCATGCCAAATAGAGATATCAACCCTAGACACAGAAATGAAATTAATGGGCCACATTGCCAAAGTCATCGAGGTCTTTGAACATGTGTCTTTAAAAAAGTGTTCTTTCATAGAGCTAACAATGTTTATACTTGTCCTCTACAGCTTGTGTGGTGCTGCTGTTTTAGAGGGCGCAATAGTGGCTTCAGTCCCTACGACCACCTAACCCACAGAGACGACGTCCCCCTGTACACCACCCACAGCCGCTTTGAAGGCCCCAACGGGCTTCCATACGTAAGTCTAAAGTCCCACAAGCCACTACACACCTCACAAGACCCATCACAACCCAAATGTCCTCACATGGACGGTGGTTTATGAGGAGCTGGTCCTAACTAATCCAGCTTTACCACCCATGACCCACCCATCACACGGGGCAGAGCGTGTGTTGGTGGCGTCTTTGTGTGTTGTAACGTGACGCCTGGGAAAGCGTCTCCACCCTGAACAGAACATAGTTCAGTCATTCACCTCCTACTCATGTTCGGCTCTGACAGAACCGGCGGAACTAACTCCGGCTCAGATAGCGGCTGTGAATCTCAGCACAGCACATAACTGAAAGGTCATTTACTGTAATGAAAATCTTATACACCATCAGCACAGCTCGCCAAGGACCAAGGAGCCAACACTGGACATTAGAAGTGTCAGAGGTTTGTATTTGCTGCAGCACTGCTGAGTCACACTGCATTAGATTTCTCCTGTTATTTACCCGAGGCGTCTTGTGCACAATGGGACGTACGTTTACCGGGAGTGTATCAGATATGACTGTGTATTTCAGTGAGTCAAAGCAAACGGGAATGTGGAGGAAATAAAGGCGACACCTACCTCTAGTGATTATGGTGACCATGACAACAGATAAATGGACAAACAGAGGTGGGAGTGAGTGCAAGTGTTCATTAACCTTTAGCAGTAAAAGCAGAAACCTACTTTCGCGTTTGTTCTAGACTCTACAAACACGGTCAGACCCCTCTCTAACTCAGTAAATCATTACTGTCAGTCAAAGCTTAGATGTGTTGAGGACATTAACATCCTTTCTTTACTCCTAGTGACATGTAACTACAATATCCTTCCAGACAGTAGTTATCTTATTAACTGTTAACACCTTAACCCTTATACTATATTTAGGAGATTCAAATGACATTTTATTACAACCACACAGATAGCAGAGGTTGGTTAGGGTCTTTGTGAAACTGGTCAAGTCATTTTCACCATTAAAAGTTGCCTCTGTTACCTCATTGTCTCGTTATTATAAGTAATAAATAAAACACCTGTTACTGACATCTTATTAATTTCTAGTTACACATTTTATTGATGTTCCATCTGTGTTGTTCGGGTCTTTTAGCTACAGTGTTTCTTCACTTTTCTAACGGTTCCTACAGCTTAACTTTTAATAAACTATCCTATTAACTACTAGTTGGACTTCAGTAATAACTGTAATAAAGTACCTTTTAGTGTTATCTTTGTGACATAAGCAACACTTACATAAGCCTCTGAAATCTAATATTTTAGTGATTTGAGTAGGATGCTAAGTGCAGTACATAGACAACGGTAGCAACTCTTATCTTTATCATTTTGATAACTTTATATTAATTATTGATTCTTCCTAGTTACTCTTAGTAATGACAGTAAACTTTGTCACATTCAAAGCTCTCATCTGTTGTAAGCATCATTTTGGTAACTGTCACCAACTATGTGTTGTCCTATTATTAACATATCAGTGATGTGAATAGCATCTTATTCATGCAACAGAAGAGTGTAGGAACTTATCATGTTCATTCCACTGGTTAAAATTTACAATATCTTTAATGTTCCTTCTTGATGAGTATAACAAATAAAGTATCCTCTTAATGTTAATAAAATAGTAATAGCTCAGCTTCAGCACCTACTAGTAACATCTGAGTTTCAGCTTTATTTTTTCATATAATTTCTGTGTCTGATTAAACAGCGTTTTTTGATTTTTTTTGATTTTCTGTTGATTCAGTCTGACTTTTTGTAGATGGTGCTCTTTACATTAAACAGGATGTAACATAGCTTTACTAAGTGTCATTTAGTGAAGAGATTCAACTTAATGCAGCAGTCTGATATTCTGGAAACAGAAACAGATCATGGACATATTTTGCCTAACTTAGCACAAAGACTTAAACCGGGGGGAAACCGCAAGCCTAACTCCATCAAAAGAGGAAAAATAAAAAACAACAACCTCCGACAACTTCAATGGCTAAAGCCTCTTGTCTGAACATGTAAATAAAAACTCTGCCCTCGCTGCTCATCCCATAATTCATCTTTTTCAGGAAGAAACGGAAAACCCGATGATGAACCGGGCCGGGATGTACAAGGTCAACCGACAGTGATGCTTCATGGCCAAGGAACAAGACCAACAATTAACAAAATCACACTGACAACGGTTTTTCTTTCACATGAAACACTTTTTTTAATCTGTTTTTTGTTTTGAACATCTGGCATAATTGCTTTTTCTCATCATGTTTTATTTTTTGCTTTAAAGCACTGTGGAGCTCCGTACTTTAGAAAAGCGAATAAACAATGACTGCTTACTGTAAGAAAAAAAAAACAAAACAAAAAAACAACTGATGCTGACTCAAAGTTGTGTTTGACATAAAAGTTACTGTTGTGACAACTTTTGTTTTTTCTGTGTGAAAGATTTTTGCCACTGCTGTAACTGCTACTAATGTTAATGATCATGTTTTTCATTTATTGGCTTTTTACATTTCATACATCATAAAAAAAACTTTTTTGATAAAAAAGGCTTATAATTCTATATTTTATTAAATTGACAATTGTGTTTTTATACTTTCAAATATAGTGATTTTATTGTCACTATTACGTTATTTGCTGTATATTTTTCAGCGATCAAACATTTATTCCACTTTTTATATATTTAAATCATTTTTTTTTAAATCACGCTGACTCTATGTTTCATATAAACATTTACTATTTTACTATGAATATTTTCTTTTGTTTTCATTTTAACAGTGTTTTAAGATCATGGTGACAAGTGCCACTATTAATATGAATTAGATTTCCATTTATTGGCTCTAACATTTACATTTTGTACATTTCAAAAATGTCTGTAATACAAACACATTCTAATTTCATCCTTATTATTGTACCAATATTAAATTTTCTATTGCAATTTAGAATTCTGTTACGCTCACTACTCGTACCATTTTAGTATATTATCTATCTATCGATCTAGATAGATCGATAGATAGATAGATATAATAGCAATGATTGTACATTCAATTCATAAATAAATAAAAATGTTATTAGAATTATTCTTATATATCATTTTATAATTTAGTTATCAATATTCACACTGACTTCTCATCATTTTATATGAAACACGCTGTTATTATGTTTTATTTTCTTTTTAAAGAGTTGACCTCATTTAAAACACAAACCACTAGACTCTCAGTTTCTTTCCCAAAGCCAAACAGTTTGTAAACAAACACACACGGTGACTCAGCAACCCACATTAAAACTTTGACCTTCATCACAAACTATTTATATACAACCATTCTGTTTTATTTATTTCTCAGTCTTTGCAACATATTTTATATGATTGTGGGATGCACTTTTCAAAGAAGATATATTACTGTGCCCTGCTTATATTTGATCACCTAATGATTTAAAATACAAACACTTTCTGTTGTTTTTACTTAATTAAAACTAGTTTTCTGAATGATAATCTGTCGAAAAATATAGAAACATAATGGTGCATTCTATAAGATCTCTTAGACTTATAACCCTTGAGCAATGCAAACAATCAAACAGCGACAGAACAAACAGTCAGTTTCTATGCGCTAACTGGGCTTGGCGGTCTTTATCATTTTGTTATTGTGTTTCGATTTTTTGTCAGCGGTGTTTCACCTGAACGCCTCGAACGGTTTCACCCAAACCCAGACCTCCTGGGTCAAGTCAGGGCTCCCGCCCATGTGTGGTTTCAGAGCACTGTTGGTGGTTTTATTTTTCCTGTCCAGACTAGACTGGTCTTTAAGAGATGTCTTACCAAAGCAATTAAAGTGATGAGAAACAAGATCCACAGTCAAATATGAATTCTGAAGTTTATCAGGAGCTGATACGAGTCTTGACTAAATTGATTAAAGCTGAGGGTTGCTGGTTTGAATCCTCCAGCAGACATAAAACCTCTGAGCTTCATCTGAAAACAAGATTCAACGCCTGCAGAGTAAAGTGGTTAAAATCTTGTCTGTAGCGCCTCCTACATCTCCGACAGCTCATGTGTTAAATATCAGATATTAGCACAGGTGATGTTCCACAGCAGAGAAAACACCACCAACTCTAGCAGTCCAAAGTTTGCTGCTCCTGCTGCCGAAGCAGAGGTGAAAGGAGGAGGAAGGAGAAAGGAGGATGGAGAAATGAGGAGAAAGGAGGAGGAAAGAGGAGAAAGGAAGCTCATGTTTGACTCAGTTCAGTTCAATATTCAGTATATTACATAGGACCAGACAATAACATACAGAGGAACTACAGAGAGAGCTACCCTGGTTACCATGGTGATCTAGCAGTTACTTTAGTGATCTACCCTGGTTACCATGGTGATCTACCAGTTACTATAGTGATCTACATTGGTTACCATGGTGATCTACCAGTTACTATAGTGATCTACCCTGGTTACCATGGTGATCTACCAGTTACTATAGTGATCTACATTGGTTACCATGGTGATCTACCAGTTACTATAGTGATCTACCCTGGTTACCATGGTGATCTACCAGTTACTATAGTGATCTACCCTGGTTATCATGGTGATCTACCCAGTTACTACAGAGTCAGTCCAGTTACTTTGATGTTCTACTCTGGTTACCATGGTTATCTACCTGGTTAAAAGTAAACCAGCCTTTGTGATAAGGAGAGCAGGAAAACACACTAAGCTCACTTTGTGTCAAAGAAAATAACTTAATATACAGCAACACAACAGGTTCAGAGCCCAGAATACAACGGCCAGACGGGCCTGTAAAGAAACCAGCAGCCGCTCAAACAGACAACAGACAGACTGTCAGTTTTACTCACGTTATTTCAAGTCCGTTGTCTTTCTGTCGTGGAGGTTAAATGCTCCACATCCACTTTGTCGCGCAATGTCCCGCTACACTCGAGGCGCAGCCGCCATATTGTTTGTTTGTAACACAACTTCTCCCGCCCTCACCGCTAGCTAACTATTCCGACAGAAAAACCTCAAAATCCAGTCTACCGGTTTAAAGTATGTAGAATTATTTTGGTTTAAACACCAAAGTTCGACAGACTTTAAACATAAAAGTTCTAAAATTCGTCTATTCAGTTTCAATCATCTTCACCTTTGTCTTTTTTTTGACTTGGCGACGGCGCTACGGTTGAATTGCAGTACCACCTTTGACCGCATAAACCGACGTTAACAGTCGTTTAAACTCTACAGGGGGCGCTGTTTTACCAGTTTAAATGAACACTGAAAACTGGAAGAGGAAGCTGGATATCAAAATAAAGTGTCTCCCTTTTAAGTCGCAAAATTATTCCTAGTTCTAATTAAACGGCCTTGCGTTCGCTGGTGTACTTAGCGTATGCAAAAGAAAATATTTAAACATCACTGTAATGTAACATCACTGTAATTCATAGAATTAAAACTGAATTATTTTTTCTTTAAAAAAACATTTATGAACAGATGGTTTTACCTCAAGGTCCATTTGGTAGCTGTTCTGGAGCTTTCTGTCATTTCACATAATCTTCATCAGCACAGTTTGCTCAGTTTTCATGGGATTGTAGACTGCATATTTAATTTAATGTAATTTAATTTAATTTAATTAATAAAAGAAACAGATGTAACATTAAAATTGAGATCTATTAAGTAAAGAAGTGAAGAATATTACATTTTTTAATGATTATAGTTATTTAATAATTCTGGATAATGAAAGGGTCAAGGAACGTCTTAGTTCCTTGTGGAGATATAAACAGGATTTTAGAGAAACTGGGGTGAGTTTCCCCTCTCGAAACACCAAAACGAAAAATTTCTAAAAATGTTAAAATTATTTCAAAATTTAAACTGTGAAATCTTATTTTCTGTACGTTATTTCCCAACATGACCATCTGAGTGCTGTTTCAGAGCCAGAGATATATCCATGGTGGAAAAATCTTCTTTTTATGTCTATATTTGTCTTCAGCTGTTTTTTATTGAAAATCAAGACTGAGATTCAAAGTACATAAAAACAAAGTGACATTTACAGAGAAAGTCACTGCTCTGATCCTGAAGGGTCCTTCCTGTCGCCTGTAGGGTTAGTTTGCCGAGGTCAGAGGTCAGAGGTCAGGCATCTCCAAGCTCCTCAGCCATAGCTCCAGGGCAAACTTGGTCCCAGTGCTGACCCGCTCCACATCCGGGCCGTTGGCTGGCACCCGACTTACGAACACCAACAACGGCAGAGCAGAGTCACTGAGAGCTCCATCTGAAGACACCTGCGACACACTGGACACGCAACAGGAGGTCAAAGGTCACATGGAGTCAATCTTTAAAAACTGAGATCTAAAATTCCCTAAAAGTGTCCGAAAAAAAGACTAAAACATGAGATATCTTCAAACTGCTTTCCTAGGAAATGAATCCAGATGATGCCTGAGGTCTGAACATTCTATAAAAAATAAATAAAAAATTAATTACATATGTAAAAGATCAGATACTAAAATTCATTGCTGAATCGAGCCCACATTCATTCTATTTTTTCCCTGTTTAGTAATCACTTATTGTCCTGGCTGCAACATCATCATTTACAAACTGCACCTGCTGGATTAACCTGTGAAATAAACCCATTAAATAAGGTCGGGAGAGCTCTGATTGACTGAGGCAACCTGACACCAGATCTAACTGTAAAAGAGGCAAATCCGGAGGACAGAGGAACTATATTTATGTATATATACATATATACATATATATACAATTACATATATGCATATATATATACATATACATATATGTGTGTATACATATATATATATATATACATATACATACATACATATATATATATACATACATATGTATACATATATGTATACATATGTATACATATATACATACATATTTATACATATATACATATACATATATGTATATATGTATATACATATATACATATATACATATACACATATATACATATACATATAGATACACATATATATACATATATACATATACATATATATACACACATATATATACATATATATACATATATATGTATACACACATAAATGTACACATAAATACACATATACATATAGATACATACACATTTATATACATATGCATATATATACATATATAAATATGCACACATATATACACATATATACATATGCACATATATATACAAATTCATACATATATACATAGATATACATACACATATATATACATATGTGTATATATATATACATATATACATATATATACGTATACATATATACATAAATATATACATACATACATACATATGGATGTAGTGAAAGAGGACATGAAGGTAGTTGGTGTGAGTGAAGAGGACGCAGAAGACAGGGTTAGATGGAGGACACTGATTCGCTGTGGCGACCCCTAAAGGGAAAAGCCGAAAGAAAAAGAAGAAGATATACATACATACATACATATACACATACATATATACATATGCAAATACATAGACACATATACATATGTACACTTATACTTATATATATACACATATACATATATAAACATATATACATACATATGTATATATATATATATATATATATATATACATACATATACATACACATATATACACATATATACACATTTATATATATATACACATATATATATTTATTCTCTGTTTTAGTCTTATCATCTGTCAGGATGGGGGCTCTAGGTGTTTCAAACACATTTCAAACACAGTCATAGCTGCAATACCTGACACTGTCCGGCAGGTTGTCCAGTGGAACCTCGGCGTTGTCTCCATCCATGGCCGACACGATGGCTCCGACCACCCGAGCATCGGCCCACAGACAGGCGCTGACCTCGGCTGGAGACGGGCTCAGAGATGCCTGCAGGGTGGAGAGAACAAGACGGGGAAAGACCGCTGAAAGCACGAAATTGAGCTGGATCATATCTATAACGCACAACCAGTGGCAACGTCTGAGATACCGAGGTCGAGTTCAAATCAGGCAAAGACTCATCAAGGTCTGAAAGACATCATCCTGTCGGAGTCGTCCAGGTCATGTCACAGTAGTCAGAGGAAGTTCCAAGTCACTGAGGACATCTCCAGATTTGCATCTCCACTCGAGCTGAGGGCGGCTGTGGCTCGCCCACCAACTGGAAGGGTGGGGGTCGATCCCAGCTCCTCCAGATACTCAACCCAAAACTGCCCCCGATGTGTGTCATCGGAGCATGAATGTGTGTAGAGGCGCTGTTTGAATGTGTGTGTGAATGGGTGAGTGTGACAGTAGTGTAAAAGCGCTTTGAGTGGTCAAAAAGACTAGAAAAGCGCTTTAAAAGTACAGTCCATTTACCATTAACTATAAAGTACCTGTAGCTGCAGGTGAGAGAGGGGGGAGTGCAGCAGCATGTAGATGACTACGTGATGTCTCTGAGGAAGTCCTCTGGACAACATGGGAGGATACACTGACTGAAAGACAGACAGACAGACAGACAGACAGAGAGGGTTTGATTTTAGTGAAATGTGCCTTTAATCTCACCCAATTAAGGCTCTTAAAGCTGCACTGATCCAGAAATATTTTCAGCTCTTGTTTTCTCTGACAGGAAGAGATGACGAAAATCACTTCCATCAGCTGGGAGAAAGCTCATCATGACATAAACACATCCCTCCGAGCTCACAGCCATCACATACAGTAGTGTTCAAAATAATAGCCAGATTAATCACTGTTATTAGTATATTTTTTATTGCTACATGGCAAATGAGTCACCAGTAGGTGCAGTAGATTCTCAGAAAACCCAATTCCCCAACTGCACAGCCTTAAGAGCGTGCATATCATGAATGCTGGGTCTTGTTGGTTTTCTGAGAATCTACAGCACCTACTGGTAACTCGTTTGCCATGTAGCAATAAAAAATATACTAATAACAGTGATTAATCTGGTTAGTCACATTGGACTGCTATTATTTTGAACACTACTGTATTTTCTTCAGGACAGCTTGCTCTACTTATTAATCATGGATTTCACTTTCTTCCCACTGTTTTTTATGGAGGACGGAAGGAGACATGGAGAGAAAAGAAATGTCTGCACACAGACAGCAATGAATGCATTTCCGAAGCTCTCCAGAGTTTTTACAAACTTTTATCATATGAACAAACCTGCCATGTGTTAAGGAATCTTCAGATCACAGCCCAGGACTAAACCCGAACCAGATTAAATCCACGTGAGAGTGTGAAGGCAACATAGGAGACAAGAGGGAAGACGCCCAACTGATAATTACACTAAATCAAGACAAATTACAAAACTGTGCGCACACGTCTGTTTTTTCCTCCACGAAACCTTCTGGACTCTGAATAACTGAGATGGTTCCATGATAAAAAAAAAATCATGTCAGTAGTTTTCAATGGATGTGTTTTATCAGAAACTTATCAGAATTTAACAAACAGATATGTCTCAAGGCTACAATATGCAGTGAATGGGATCAATCTCGTTTTTAGCCCGAATGTTGCTGTTATTGTCTTATTTATATAAATACTCCATTTATATTTTATATGTGTTTCTATCAACACTCATGTATGACAGGTCCTGTCTCACCTCCCACAGTCCCAGTATCTTTGGACAAACTTCCTCTGGTTCCAGTTTCAGTCCAGTTTCCTCCTTTAACTCCCTGAGGCCGGCATCCAGCAGCTACACACACAGACACACACACACAATCAATGTATTTAGTTATCTAGCATGAATGACACAGAAGCCTAGGACGTAAAATTATCTGCTTTTGGCAGCTAATACATAAATTATTGTTTAGAAAGAGAAAACTATTAAGAAAGTTATTTACCGTCTCATCCAGCTCCAAGTGGCCGCCTTGAAAAGCAAAACCAAGAAACTGGTTTATAAAAAAGTAAAAAGAAGAATTGGAGGTGTGTGTGTGTGTTTGTGTGTGTGTGTGTGTGTGTGTGTGTGTGTGTGTGTGTTTGTGTGTGTGTGTGTCAGACCCGGAGGGACCCAGACATTGGGAAATATCCGAAGCTCCTTCGCCCGACGTGTGAGCAACACTCTCTGATTGGCTGTCTGCAGGAGTATGGCCACACCCACATCCACTCCACGCTGCTGAACGTCCAATGGGATCGCGGCCAACTCTGTGACTGACAGGTGCTTAATAGGACAGAAGGTGGGCCTCTGAGAGAGAAACACACCATGATTTTAAATAGAAAAATCAGATTTAACTTAATCATTAAAGTATAACTGGTGATATTATATATTTTCCTTCTTGTCCACAAACATCTGGCCCAGACTCAGACCAGCACTGACTCTCACCTGTTGATGAGTCTGATTCAGTCTGTGCCACAGAAAACTGTTAAAACACATCAGTGAGTCACACACACTAACCTTCATCACCATGGACACACACACTGTAGTTTATTCTGACTCCATCACTCTCTCTCACACTCACTCTCTCACACACACACACACACACACACACACAGTCCTGCCACCACAAACACTCACAACAGCACAGCACCAAATATGGATTAATCCGCTCCCTGTTTGTTTGTTAAAAAAAACTACAGTGAGCAGCTGATTTAGGAAAATAACTGAGACTCTCTTTTCTTTTAAATGAAACTAAATATTTGTCAGTAGTTTTTATAGATTTATGGAGGAGGGAAGGTGTTTAGAGACGGACCAACCCACTGTCAGTTTGGGTCTGAATGACATTTGTTGACAGTAAGAATAAATGTAGAATATTTTCAGCCTCATTCTTTAAAAACAGAAGGTAAATATTTTGTGTCCAACCTTCAGAGGGATCCCTCGTCCTCTTTCTCCTCTGGAAAGTAGAAACTGGTTTTTCTCCAGAGAGCAGTTCACCTCCACCTCGTCATTAGCTCCGTCAGTGAAGTGACCCGTTATACTCTGACAACGCAAGAAGAAGAAACATGACATAAACCAAACTGATCCCAGGTATCTCTTCCAGGTACAGTCTGACAACAATAGGTAAAAAATGTCTGGTCATGAGTGCTGTTGGCTGGATAAAGGAACCCCCGATATTTTAGGGAACGTCCTAGAACATGTAATTTTTCAAAACACTGCACTGCTGCTTTAAACCACCCAGAGAGGCTGCATCGTTCTGCACTGACCTGAACAAATGGAGCTTGTTGCGGAGCTGATCGGTCTTTACAGACATGAACCAGGATCCTTCGCACTTTGTCCATGACGCCGCCTCACCTCACTTAAGCCGCAAGACAAGAACAAACCGGGTCTGTTTATGATGCCTGGACGAGGGATGCACCGCCAATTTCTAACTGGCCACCGCGCAAGACCAAAACACTGAGGATGCGTCTGTTCTGGTAAGGGTGTAGGGTTTGTCCTGAGGGTGGTGCTGGAGCAGAGATCATGGGGGTCAGTAATTGTGAAAGTGTGAACAGGGGGAAATTTTGGCCTGATACACATCAGCCACAAACAATAACATATACCTTTATAAACAGAAGACAAATGAAAGTAAAACTCTTTGTTGCGTCATGTCATAAATTAAACTATAACATGATGCATCACAGGATCATTGACAATCTTTAAAAACCCCAGAGGTTTGTTAAATTGCTCCTGCCATTGTTCTGGTGGAATTTCCAGAATCTTCGCAGGCTCTTTTAACCACCTGTATCCACACTATTCTCCCCACTGCACAACAAAAACATATTTACAACATGTTTTACAAGTTCTGTCCTTTTACCCTAAAACAGAAGCAGGAAATCTTGGAAAGTCTTGGTTTCATCTTGTTCTGTTTTGTTTTGTACACCACACACACCCTTTGCCAGCTACTCAGCATGGGGGTGTAAATATTTTGCCTTTGGGCAGTATAGCGGCGCAGACAGAGGGAGGAATGGACTCAACATCAGTAGATTCTAGTGGATTCCAAAACTGAACAGTTTGGATTCTACGACAAGACCAGGATCCAGAGCTGATCTCATAATCCACCATCAACCACTTCAAAAAACAAGCCAAAGCTTCTGGACCCCCCCCCACACACACACACACACACACACACACACACACACACCTGAACATCACTGAACATCTGTGTGAAGATGTGACACCTTCTGTGGTAGCAGGACCGACTGAAACATCCCAGAACCAGAGCCTGGTCTGGAGGATGATGCTGAAAATCCATCGACCAGGACCAGAAAGACCCTGAGCTGCTACAGAAAGTGTCTAATTGCAGGGCTTTAACATTTGTATTAAAAAAAAAGGATCATGTTAACCCAGGAGTTGGATTCAAATCTTTTACCCTCAAACATCCACTGAATGTGTCATTTTCCAAAACTGCTTCATGATACAGTAAATAAACTGAGGAAGTGAATGACACGTTCACGGTCAATACCTAAACAACTTATCATAAATCAAAATAATAGTTACAACAAATACAGATAATGAGAATAAACCCTTGCTAACTTTGTTAACTTGACATTAATGACGCATAGTTTTAAAGGAATTTTCTGCCGCTTGTAGCGCAGATTTCTGTTGTTTCTACTGTTTGGCTCGAATAAAAAATGTAGTTATGTCATGTATTCAAGTTTCTGAATCACACAGGAGCAGTTGGCGGGTTAACTAATTAACTAACTAACTAACTAACTAACTGAGCAACACGCTGGACTGAAACACGAAGTGTAAACAAACACCAACAGTTAACGTTAACCTCAGTCACAAACTTCATTCTGCGGAAATAAAACGCTCCCAACCGGACACTTATCTACTTTAAACCGCTGAATCTTTAACGGCCCATGGTCCGAGTTCAACTGGATGAACAGACACGGTCAGACGAACAGTAGCAGCGGTAGGAACGGTAGGAACGGTAGGAACGGTAGGAACAGTAGGAACAGTAGGAACAGTAGGAACGGTAGGAACAGTAGGAACAGTAGGAACGGTAGGAACAGTAGGAACGGTAGGAACAGTAGCAGCGGTAGGAACGGTAGGAACGGTAGGAACGGTAGGAACAGTAGGAACGGTAGGAACGGTAGGAACAGTAGGAACGGTAGGAACGGTAGGAACAGTAGGAACGTACCGACCGAGCACAGACACCTGCTAACGTCCATCCGGCCATTTTAGCCGGGATCTGTATCCGGTCCTACACTTCAAAATAAAAGACCGCAAGGTTCCTGTGCTCAGAAAGAAAGAAAGAAAGAAGGAAAGAAGAAAGAAAGAAGGAAAGAAGGAAAGAAAGAAAGAAGGAAAGAAGGAAAGAAAGAAAGAAAGAAAGAAAGAAAGAAAGAAAGAAGGGAAGAAAGAAAGAAAGAAAGAAAGAAAGAAAGAAAGAAAGAAAGAAGGGAAGAAAGAAAGAAGGTAATGTACAAACAGAGAAATCAGCCTATCATAAAAATCCTGGGGTCTATTTAAATATGATAAATTACATGTTTAATATAAAGTCAAACTACAACCGTGTCCTTCTGCTGCAGAGAGAAATCAAATTATGGACGTTTTTATTAATAATAACTGAAGAAAATTTATTATGATCAAGATCATCATAATATCATTATCATAGCACAAAGGAACATACTTTACCACACTGATGGCTCTTCAGAGTGAGTCAATGTCTTACTCAGCCTTAGTTCCTGTTGTTTGAAGATGAACGTTTTACATGATTAGTACAATTATTCATTTATTAGCACCGGGGCCACTGAGCATACTGAGGTCATGGACTCTTGGGGGTTTAGCAACCTGACCGACTTAATGCTACACTTCCAATAAATAAAGGGTTCACATTTTTGTGTGATGGCCAAGGATTTTAAAAAAGCCTTTCAGTCATTTTGGATCTAAATGTAACTCAAAAATGTAAAAATAATTATAGTAAGGCAGTTTGAAATCTTGTGACATAAAAAAATCAAAAAATGATTAAATAATTCTAGAGACTTTATTTCTGTGTCTGGTCATAATTCTCTGGAATTATCACCTTATTTTATCTAAAATCCCTGACAAGACTTCTTAGGTTAGAACACACTATTCAGTGCAGTTGTCAGATTCCCCACAATGGACTTGTCATGCTCTTAAATTGGAGAATGAGTCATATTAACAACATTGACCAAAAACATAAATTATGAAATATTACCATTTAATGGATGATTATGTCAATAAATGAGCAAACAAATAAAAAAAAAAACCCAAAAGACAAAAATATGTTTTGGTTTAAATGTTTCAATTAAAATCAATAAAGAGTATAAACCAGCAGTTTAAAGTTTTAAGTAATTTAAAGTTACAGGAGAATCTAATGGAGTAAAAATATAGTTTATAAAAATGGTAAAATACTACAGAGCTGCAGTAGATGCACTTCATGTTTGACATGAGATTTAAAGTGGTACAGTTTGGTTTACAGATATCACAGATTCACCTTTACTCATAAAAACCTGTTAAAATTCTAAAAACAAGAACATTTGTAATGTAGGAGTGTACTCCGTCAGTGTGTGTGTCAGTACACTGTGACATCACTGATGGGTGTGGTTACAGGTGCAAAAGAACTGAAATGTCCAACTAGAGGTGGCAGTAAAAGACTGAAGTTATTTAATCCTCCGGTTACTGTTCAGATAAACTTGCTGACATTAAGTTATTAATAAAGTGAAGAAACAGACATAATCTCCTCACTCAGAGTAACTTCTCTGTCCGTCATCAGCTGTATATCGTCTTTTTTTTTACCTCCGGGTGTCACCAGTTGTTGAGGGGGGAGGTGGAGTGGCTCAGGGTTGGTGCTGCCGATGCATTCAAGGTCCGCGGACTGCTGCGGGACACAAGACAAAATGGATCGGATGGTCTGAGATAATCAATAATCTGCCCATTATTTTCTCTATCAATCAACTGGTCATTTTGTCTATAGGATGTCCAAAGAAATGAACAACGCCCATCACGGTTTCATGGAGTCTGAGGTCATGTTTTTAAAGGTCTCATTTTGTCCGAGCAACAGTTGAAAAACAAAAATTTTTTTTTACTGTGACGTGAGATAAAGAAATCCATCAAATCTGCACATTTTATAAGATGGAACCAGCAAGTATTTGGCATTTTTGACTGAAACAATTGATCAATCTGGTTGCTAATTATTTCTCTGGTAACTGACTAATCAATGAATTGACTAAACTCTATACATTTCCCTAGATTAATCACAGGCAGATACAGTAGCGCAGCTATTACTAGCAGTAATGGGGGGGCGGGGGGTTGTTATTATTGATGAGATGTTTTGAAATATTAAGAACAGGCTGCTGTGGGAAACGAGACAAACAGCATGAGTTGGTCGGAGGCTTCTGGAGAAAAATAAAGAATAAACTCCTTTTCGTTCTCCACGTTCTCTGCAGTACCTGTGGATCCCTGCAATCCATGGAGCACAGGCCAGTCAGAAGGGCCACCAGGCTGACCAGCATCTCCACCAGGAGGACAGTGAGGAGGATGGCCAAGATACTGCCGATCAGAACCTGGAGAGACGACACAGGACAAACCAGATCAGGGCCGGACTGGTTCCGGCGCTCACGATCCCTCTCCCTTTCTGGGGATAAAGAGCAGGAGAAGAATGGGGTAGTTTGAGTGGTGGATGCCTCAGAAGGCTCTGTCCATGGAAAGTCAAAGTTCAAGAGCAGAAGAAGCCCAGGTCCTTCCATATTATCAACTGTTACCATAACAGTAGCTAAATCAAATTATTACTATACAGATTACACCTGTCTCAGTAACATAGGTGTTACTAACTCACTAATGTGTCACTGATAGTTACAACTGACAGTTACAACTGTGCAACATTTGGTCGCCATTGGTTACTTAGATGAAACCAACAGCTGAAACCCTGTAACTAGTAACTGCAACATTACTACTTTTACTGTTACCATCAGTTACTTTTAGTGATTCACTGTTGTTTTTCTCAAGGTAAATAAGATAGAAGAGAAGTAAATCGCTATTGTTTTATAAACAGCCAGTAACTTGTATTAATGTCTTAATTTTCTAATTAACAAACATTTACACTTATTATTCATGGCTGCTGAGACATTATTAATTTACTACTGTGTGACTGACATTTAACTCTGTTTCTAACACGTACCAAGAATGGCACAGATTCTAGGGCTGCAACTGACGATTACTTCCATCATCTGTTAATCTGCAGATCATTTTCTCGATTAATCGATTGGTTGATTATATGAAACGACCAAAAAATGATTCACAACATCCATCACGGTCCAAAAGAGTCCAAGGTCATGTCTTTAAATGTCTTTTTTTGTTCAAACAACAGTTGAAAACAAAAAAATATTCATTTTTCTGTGATGTGAGACAAAGAAAAGCATCAAATCTTCACATTTCATAAGGTGGAACCTGTAAATAAAAAAATGGCACTTTTACTAGAAAATAACAGTTACTGAGATGTTGAAACAATAATGTATTAACAGCTACAATTGTGACAATGATAGTTAAAAGATTTAAACAACTTCACCATATCCCATTTCACAGCTGTCTGTGAAGACGTTTGAACTTGAATTTTATTTTTGTTTATTTGCTCATTCATTTTTCTCTCCCCTGCCTGCCGTCCCTGTGAATCTACCACGGTCTCTCGCCTCAGGCTGCTATTGCTCAGGTATCGCTCGGGAAGGTACAGCACATGCGTCATCATGGTGCCAAACACCACGGCGGAGAGCACAAACATGATCAGGTGGAGCATGGCATTGAGTTTCACCTGGAGACATGGCGCACGGAGGTAAGTTTGATTTTGTAAAAACTGTGGGTGTTCCTTTTTATTTATTAATTTACTGATTCAGATTCAGACATGTTTTGGTGTCACTCTATATATATGCATATATCTATTTAAATATACATATATAAATTATATATATTTATACACACACATATATATTCTCTGTAATTCTGCAGGTTATGATGGCTTTTAACATCTTTGCAACACAATCACTCCGCTGTCCAAACAATCTCTGAATTTTAAGATTTTATTACAATAACTTTATAAGCACTATACAATTTACAACAACAGCTGTAAGACCATTCTAAGGAAAACCCAGCCTCCTCCTTGTTGAGATGAATAAACCATTTGAATCCCATTGGGTTAAAGAGGAACTACAGATGAGAAGTGGACTCACACAGCAGTTGGGGGGGGGGGGGTCCTGCCTCCACACACTGTGGCTGCTCAGGATTTGCTGGGAGAATAAAAATCAACGTGTCAAACACTGAAGGTCCCTGAACAAAAAATGAACGTTTTTTTTTATCAATTTTCCCATTAGTTAAAAAACATGAAACAACCCAAAATATTAAAGTCAAAGTCAGAGAACAACAGGCTGCAAAACAAACAACACAAAAAACAAAACAAAAAAATGATAACGGGAGCTCACCAGGGGCCCTGGAGCTGGCTGGACTTTCAAAATCAAAGTCCCATAAAGAACTTGAAGCGAGCTCCGAGACTGCTTTAAGACTTTCAAAATAAAACCTAAAATGTAAAATGGTTTCTTTCTTTCTCTCTAGTTCGAGATCTCTCATCCCTCCTTTCTTCCAGTTTTCTTTCCTTTTCTCCTTTCTCCTACTTTCCTTCCCTCTTTTGTTATTCCCTTGTCAGCAGCTCGGCAGCTCTTTTTTCCAGTTTGCTCGCTGAGACCTGATCAAGCCAAGTTATCGTCCTGATGCAAATCACATGTTCAAATCTGGTGTAAAAGAGGCCTCAGCTGGACGTAGAAACACACACAATAACACAAACGCACACAAACACGCACGCTAACGTCTGAACACGCTAACCAAGGCCGGCGGTCTCCTCACCCAGATTTCCTTGTTGAGGCCAGTTTCCACCTGGAGCAGAAGTGATCCCAGAGACGCCCATCAGCCCGAAGACCATCTCCACCACCTGGACAGGAGGTCACAGAAAAGCAACAAAACATGGACACAACCCGCACTTCCCCCAACGTCCACAGGAAGAAAGCCACGACTCCTCTCTACAGAATCAGGACAGGCTTTACACAGGCTAAGCTCCTGGATTCACTCACAGATATAAACCAAACAGCTGCAACATTAAACCAACTGCCCCCCTCGTGCTTCCAAAACAGCCCTGACTGAAGCGTGGATTCCTCAGGACCTCGTCAGCATCGGATCCTGTGAGCCGTGAGCAGGAGCCTCCAACGGTTGGAGACCAGGTCTGATTTTCACCAAGTTCATCAAACCATCTCTGAACAGGGAGCATTTGATCTGCTGAAAGAGGCCCCCCCGTCAGGTCACACCATTGGTGGCGTGGGGGGTGGGGCACTTACTTGGTCTACAACAATGTTTAGGTGGGTGGTACGGTCAGAGTAACATCCCCATGAACGTTGGGACCTGAGGTTCCCGGCAGAACATTGTCCTGCATCACTCTGCCTCGCGGGCTTTCATTCCTCCCATAATGCATCCCGGTGCCTTCTCCTCCCCAGGTGAACTCACCCCCAGAGTTTTCAGGTCCCCTGGTGATGAAGACAGAAGACAGAGACCTCAACATGAATTCACTCATCAGGCTGATACCTGAGGTTGTTTCCTGTTTCTCTGGTTCCATCACTTGGCAAGAACAAGCATCAGATTTTATAAACAGGATTTCACTCCTCTTTTCACGGTCTGATATTTTCAAGTTTACAAGCTTTTTTTTTCTACTTGATGTTAAATCTCCACATGTCAGCGGACAAACAGGCCAATTCTACATCGGCACATCTAACCAAGAGACAGAGCGATTGACCATGCATGCTTCCTTCTGGTTGTTGTGCAGGAGCTGAAACACAAAGACACACAACCAGTCACATGCCTGTGTGGACACACAACACACATACTGTCACGTGTCACATGTAAACGTGTCTGGATCAGGGTTTCCTGTTTTCTCCTGCAGCTCTGTGATGTCAGCAGTCCAGTGTGATCAGTCTGACCAGCCGGAGGCTGATTTGGGGGAAGTAATGACAGCGGAAGTTCTCCAGATTGAAGGTGACCGGCAACGATCAACACACATCTGGACGAGTTTTGTAAAAGCCTCACTGAGCTGATCGGCACTGCAGCTTGGAGCCATCGGGCTGGCAGCCTTCCTTGTCTTAGTTTTCTTACATAAGGCAGCGACATCAGATATCACCATCCAGGCTGAAGGGAACCCCTCAACCTGGATATACTGTGCGTAAGATCAGACCTTTCAAACCGACGGAGGAGAGAACTGAAGGCATTCGGTAGGTCGGCATCCTCCATCCACACCAATGAGCTGCTTGGTTTCACCTGCGTATTGGTTGATGACGGCCATCGGTGTGGTTCCTCACCAGGCTGCTCTGAGGCCACCACTGCCTTCCTGTCTCCTCCCCCTCTTGCTCCTGCTCCTGCTCCTGCTCCTGCTCCTTCCTCTTCTTGATTAAGAAAGTAGGTTCCACCACCGGCAGCAGCGAATGCAGCTTTGGTCTAATGGATCCAAGTCCTGATGGATTCAACTGAGCCATCAGAGCCTCAAACGCTGAGACTGTTCAGACAACAGGAAGGTTATTAGAGGTCATCGCACTCTCATTAAAAGGCCATTTCAGTTTATTACAGCTCGTTTGGTCCATCATTCCTACCACTAATATTAAAGTTCTTCCTCTCCCACTTCAAGAAGACTCCCACCCTCTGTACGTGGAGAATTATCCGTATAATAGTGCTGATGATGTGTTGGTTCTTGGAAACTGATTTAGAGGACTTGTTGTCATAGCAACAAATCCTCTAAATCCAAGCCCATAGAAGTACAGCCGGGTAAGGACCAAGAGGCTTTAGGATCAATCCAAAACGTGAAGTCAAAGATTTATAATGAAAGAGTGGCGACGTAATCAGGATTTTAGATGAGAACATGCAGGTTATTGACGCCCACATCATTATTTAATAACCTAAACATCACGTAGACATGATTAAATATAAACCAAAGTAAAAGATTGTCAACCAATTTTGAGAAACCAAGCATAAGTAAATAAACTCAGCTGTATAAAATCAAATGAATCCAGAACATGTGGAGTTCAATGTGACGCTGAATGGAGATGTGTCACTCGGACTGTGAAGCTTATTCATCACTTCACTGAAAACTGATGACGCAATAAAAGCTGCTTTCTGAGAGATTTTAGTGAGTTTTATTTTTCATCTCTGAAAAAAAAACAACTGAGTGAAGAGAGAACAGAATGAGGCCAGAGACACAGGCGGGCTGTGTTCATGAAGCTGGTGCCCCAGTGCATGCCGGGAGGGGTCGCAACACACCTGCGGCATGTACCTGCAGTCACATGACCAGCCCTGGTCAAAAAATATCAAAAAATCAAACTCAAGTTCAGGTCGGCGTCTGTCCTCGGTCCGTTCTCGGGAGGACAGGTAGTGGTCTCCAGGACGACGACGTCGATGGACGCTGCAAAACCGAGCGGCTAAAAACGGCGGGGACGTCCGCTCGGTTCCGTCCGGCTTCGGCAGCAGGACGGTTTCTTCCCCCGAGGGACGCCGACTTTTATTCTGGAGGGACGTGGGAAACGACGCGGGCGCGCGCACACTTTTAGAAGGCTGATAAGTTTTGTGCCTACGTCATTTTCGGCTTTTGTGCGCGCGCACACTTGTGGAATGGCTCCTACGCAACGGGCTTACGCATGACATCACGAGGAGCGTGTGGCGTTCAGGGACACCTCCGAACCGGGCCCCAGCTTGGGCGAGAGTATGTGGCGTTTACAGACCCACATCATCGTCATGGGAGCGGATTCTTCCGTGTTTGACCTGTGAACAAACAGCGACCACACTGAGATCCGCTGCGTCCACTGTCAGTTTCTATAAACCGAAAATTAAAGTTTATAAGGTAAAATACGGACTGTTGTCGTTTTAATTTAGTGTCTAACGTGGAACGAGTGTGTGGAGAACATGGGACCGATGCTGATTTTAACATGAATGTTACTAAATACAGCAGATTAATATACTTCAAGCCTCACGAGACACACAAACTCCAGAAGGTTGTTCCAGTCTACGAGCTCAGAGGTCTTAAATTAGATAAATTTTCAATGGAGTCTGGTGAAGTTCTGTCCAAGAAGCGCTGATTCTGAGGGAATAACAGTTGATTTTACTGAAATGTTAAATGTTACATTTTGGTTCATCCCCGCAAACAAGTTGCATTAAAGAAAACGACAGAACTAAGCTAACGAAGTGTCTGTGGGGCAGTAGCTCAAGTTTTCAGACTTTCGGACATGAAACGCTGCTACAAGTAAAACTTGTAAATTTACACACATAAAAGTTCTTATTTAGCAACGTTTACCTGCACTTATTTAATTTAGCGGTTTTCAGGAGGAGGTTCGGAGGTTTTTGGACCCGAATTTTGTTTCTGATTTCCAAGTGTAATTTATGCTGCCTTCTGATGCTCATTGTCGGCTCGTTAATCTTACATCTCATCGGTCAAACCAGTTAGATCAGGGTGGAAAGAAAAAGTTCATATCACTACTGTGGATGTAAAACATTGTTTGCTGGTCACTGTTCTCACGTGTTTCTTTGTTTTGTGTCTTCGCTTTTTTCTTTGCAGTAACCAAGGTCGATAATGTGATAATTTCAACAACACCTGAAGGCAGCATGTCAAACCCCACAGCATCATTTCCGAGAAACAACATCTGAAACATCTTGAGTTTATTTACTGGGGAAGACTGAAACCCTAAAACAAAGCTACTGTGGAGGAAAGTTGCCGAGTACATCTACTTAAGTACTGTACTGAAGTACAATTCTGAGGTACTTGTATTCTACTCGAGTATTTCGTTTTTATGTCACTTTAAACCTCCACATTTCAGATTGAAATATTGTCCTTTTTTACTGTGTTTATTTGACAGTTTTAGTTTCTAGTTACTTTACAGTGTAAGATTCTACATAAAAACAGAAGCTGCTCTTATTAAATACATTTTTCAATGTTAAAAAAGTTTTCCAAACCTTTTCTCTTGTGACATGTCACAACAATCAGTGTGTAGTCATGTTTCCAGGTCCACCAAAGACATTTCACTCGAAACTTCTAACATGATTTCATTTATAGAATAAAATTATAAATTATTTTACAAAGAAAACAAAAACTTGAGCCAGAAAAACAATTTAAATGTATGAGGGTTTAGAAATAATGTCAACGTTTCACCTGTTAAAAGTGTAAATCCCCTTAAAAAAGGTCTGAATCTGAACTTCTCTCATTTCAGAGAATTAAAAAATATCAACTTTCACACTCAATAGTCTCACACGTTCAAAACAACACAATCAACAGATATACTGACAAGATAACATCTGAACCTACATCTACTGTAAAATAGACAGAATTTCACCTTTTAAAAAACTGATTAGAAACACACAACGGTCGTATGTTTTTCGCATTCATTTCGTCAGCAGATGGCAGCGATTCCCCATGAAGAGGATTTGAAGACCGTGAGTCTGAAAACTATTTACCCTTTTTTAATCTTTTAAAAGCTGCAGTTTTAGTCTGGAATCAAAGTAAAAACAGAAAAATGCTCTATAAGAGCAAAACCAAATCATCAGAGTTTTATACCTGCAGTTACTGAAAAAAAAAAACAACTGATAAGTGACTCAATATCCTTTTCATCATCAATAAAACATCACAGTAACAAAGGAAATTTAAAAGCTCATGTTTTTTGGTTTGATGCCAGTAAGTCAATATATATGAAGACAGAATTACCAATAACTTTGATGCATCATTGAATATAAACATTAAATATGTTCATCTTCTGTAGTTTTTGTTTGTGCAACTTGGGGGGGCAGTGTTGTAAAGACAACCACACATTAAGAAATTTATGAATTTTCCTTGAATAAATTATCAATAAATAATCAAAGATTACAACCGAGAAATGTGATGCACTGTCTTATTGCTGGGTTTTCGCAGATTTCAGATTCTGATTATCGACAATTGCTGATATATTGATGTATTGGTCCCAGCCATCATTACAGTCACCAAAAGTTTCATTTACATGTCGTAAGTGAACGTTTGTTCATAAAACACATACAAACGCTTATTCCCTGATTTTTAAAACATGGAAACATAATTTACTACCATTTAAACATCACTACCAAACCTTAAAATATAAAAACATCTAAAATAACATTAAAAGTGAATTTTAAAAATCTGTTTTTTAAGAAAAATTCATACATAAACATGTCCAACTCATGAAAACATTGCTTCTGCTTTAAAAAAAAAAATCCTAAAATATCAAAAATCTAGAAAAAGAAGGAAATTTTTCACAGAATCTTTCTTACTTAACAAGATAATTTTCACATTATTATAAAAAGCCCACGGTTTCACTTCTCCTCTCAGCAACACACTGAAGCTTCGTGTGACAATTAACCACCAACTCATCTTATCTACAGAAATGTCACATGTAAAGATGAAATCACTTATCTACAGAAATGTGTCATGTAAAGATGAAATCATTTTGCAGTACAAGCAGTAAAATGTGATAATAACATATCAGAACATAAAGGAGGTTCTGGTCAGAACCAGGCTGCTGCTGCTGAAGTTCTAAGAAGATCTGAAACCTATCAGAGCCTGACGGGAGAATAATGGACTCAACCTGTCGTTAACGAGATCCGAAGGCACGAAAATCAAACCAGGAGTTCTGTGTTCCTTACGACATGGCCTCATTAAACACAGAGGACTTGGCCCCATCTACCTCCCGAGGGGGCGGTGGCACATATCTGTTTGACCCCTGCTATAGGTGGCAGTGTTATCATTTCGTACACAGCCACCACAAGTTAACAGATAATCAATTTGTAGATTTGATAACTGATTCATTTTTTATTTGGTATAAATCAACAAGAAGACGTCAACTCGAACTTTGTGCAACTGGAATTTTTTTTTACTATTGTAAATTATGTTTTACTCTAGAGGGTTGATTAATTATAATGAATGAGAAATTAATGAAATAAACTACTATAGGTTGCAGCCCTACACTCTTATACTGAGATAAAAATACCTTGGGTGATTTTGTCTGTGCGATAATTACGTTGTATAAAAACAGCTTTATTTTTAAATATATACACATTACAATTATACAAATTGAAAGAATGTAAAATAAAATAAAAGTTTCCAAACTTGAGAATGATTCAGACAATTCACAAAGGCAAGTTGTGAATCTACCTCTCAAAACAGAAGTGAAGTGATTTCTGGAAGTGAAATAAAACTGTAAATCAAAGAAGCTGTTCATCAAGTTTAGGGAACCAGAAACTGAAGAAATGACCAGATGCAGGAACATTTTTACAGCACATAAGGAACTAAAAGGATTTTAACTTCATAGCAGACGGGCTCATCAAAAGTTCCCCTACTCATCTTTTCACTACTAAAACCGAAACTGTAACAAATAAAAATATAGTTCTACTTTTCTGTCATTAGCTTTTCACTAAATAAATTTAATATCAACTACAGGCCAGATGCTCCCAGAGTCGCTCGAGCTGCTTCAGATGAACATTAGTTTCTTCTCTGTGTGTCCACTGCCGACGGAGGGCCAGCAGGGGTTTAGCCTAGCTTAGAAGAAAGACTGGAAGTGAGGGGAAACTGTTAGTCTAGCTCAAAGAGACTGGAAGTGGGGGGGAAACTGTTAGCCTAGCTTTGTTACAAGCTGAAAGACAGAAGAAATGATCTTCATTTTCCAACAAGCTTTAAATCATCCAGTAAATGAAGCTGACAACGTGAAGTATCTGCTTTTAAATACTTCTGGGGAGATGGTTCCATATTTTAGACAAAGGAAAATATTGAGGGGGGGGAATATGTGGATTTCATGCAACAAAGGTCCCTGATGTAACTGCCCATGCAGAGACCTGGTCAGAGTCTTGAACTCCCAGGACGCCAGGATGCCTGAAGCTGAACCTGAGCAAACTCCATAGAGGTGGTTGCCGTACCGTTGGTCAGGATAAAATGAAGAGCTATCAAATACCCCAGAGTTGTATTTTTTTTCACCTTTGATGGAGTTAGGCTAGCAGTTTCCCTGTTTCTAGTCTTTGTGCTAAGCTAGGCTAAACACACCTAGTCTTTATAGTAGCCCCAGTCTGAGTCTTAGATTACATTTATACTTAGCCTGCAAACCTTTAACCCAGAGGGTTTTTTTAACAACACTCACTGCTGTTTTGAAGTTTCCAGATTCACAAAAATCTTCTCTAAGTATCGGAACGAAAAAAAACCAACCACTTCATCTGCTAGTTGTCTAGTTTCCTAAACCAAAGGAGGGCAGGCAAGCAGTTATTTGGGACAGAATCAAAACTTGGAAAACTGGTTTAAAATCTTTCAATCTATAAATCCCATAAAAATGCCAAGTAATTATATTTCTGAGAGCTAGAGGGTAACCACTGTAACTTTGAATGTAATGACATAGATGAGAGAGACAAACTGGGGCTACCACTGTTCTGGAGACACAGCAAGGAAACTGAAACACCAGAATTTAGGTAAGACAGGTAACAAGAGGTGTTTCAGTGTGGGATCCTGAGACAAGCTCCTGAAGGAACACCTGAGTTAAGGTGTTTTTCACTAAAACACTTGTCACTCCACCACCTCAGGACCAGGTTCCAGACTGACCAGAGGATTAATTTTGACCTGAGTTTTCTGCTGGCGCCAAATGTGGACTCCTCCAAATGCCAGGATGCAGATGCAGACCACCAGCAGGAAGGAAACAACAACCAGCTCACTGTAGTAACTCTTCACTTTACCAGCACCATCAACCTGCTTGTCCTGGGTCTGGGTGCTATTGTCTTGAAAGTTGCTCTTCAACTCAGAATCTTCACTACTGGAGATGGTCTCGTCTTTCAAAGTGCCTGTGGATTCATTGCCTTGGTCCTCTGTGTCTCCTGAAGGCTGTTTCATAGATATGTTGGTTGCAGAGTCCCCATAAGACTTGTCTTTGCTGACGCCCGCCATGTCGCCATTTGGCGAGGGGTTCTGGGAGTGTGGAGAAGTCGTCTGTTGGACGTCATAGCTCACGACTACTTCCTTGTACCCGTCTTCCTCTGCCTCACAGCGGTAGGTCCCAAAGGTGACAGCGGTGGCAAGGAAGCTGAGGCTGTGGTCACATGATTGGATGAACCCTGGCAGGTTTTTGGAATTAGGGAAAGTCCAGGTCAGAGTGGCCAGGTTGGAAGGTTTTGGACATGGAAGCCTCACCACTTCATTCAAACGTACTCTGACTTCTGTAGGATAGAAATAATTTAGAGTAAACACCAGTGAGAGGAAGTGATGATGCAGGGTATTTGGCTGAATTACCCTGTTGGGGCAAAAATTTGTTGTTGGGGCCCCTTCATCTCCAAGGTCCCATCAAGCACAGTGTAGACTGCAGCTCCATTATATTTTGGCCCGTACACCAACCAGTAGTCTTACACTGGAATACCACCTTTACACAGGTGAGCCATGCGAGCCTGATTTGGTAAGTGATCAAATTACTAAAAGCATCTGAACCACATGGAAACTTGGGCTTTTGGGCCCTTGGAGGTTGGAGGCTTTTCCTGGTTGGACCCCCTCTCTAGGTTCACATTTTTTTGGTTTTTGTGGCTCAGACGTTCGCGGTTGCCTCAGGATGAGCTGAAATAACTCTTGGGATCTGCTGATTTTTCATCGAGTGCCACCAAAAGGTCAAAAATTCTTTTTCTCCTATACTTTACCTGCAATATCTGCGGAACTAACAATGGTCCGATCATCCTCAGCGCTGTTCCTTAGTGCAGCGTCGCAGAGCTGCTAGCATGGACGTAGACTCGTCTTTTTACCAGACATCTAGTTAAAGCCTACAGGTCAAACGCTAAACATGTTGAGTAACATGTTTCTAAAATAACTGAAGATGCTTCACGTCTGTCCACAGATTTACAGTTGTTACCTTTGCTCTGACTGGATCCGGTTTGTTGCTGACAAGCCTCCTCCACATTGCCGTTCTTCAGGTCTTGAGCCCTGAGGAGTAAACCGACAGCCTGTCAGTCAGCACACGGGGCTGATCATGCTATTATTTATTACAAGACTCACTCCGGATACATTCTTGACTTATTACAACATCAGATATGAAATTCAACCCTGTCACTGCTGCATCTAAACACAATTTAAAAATCAAAGTTTCAACACTTTGTATGAGCGACACAAAATTTGTCAGTTCCTTTCATACTCCTTTCATACTCATGATGTGTTAGTAAACCCTATTGACTGCAGACAGGTTTTGTTGGCATTTTGGGACATCATCAATTTCTAAATCAATCGTTATTGGTGGAAGGCTGCTGGTTTATATTGGTACCAAACTGACTTTAACTTACATGGTATCAGGACTGCTATCCAGACTGGTGCAGACCCCCCTGGTTGGACTCCATCCACAGAGGGGATCTCTGGCCAGAACACACTGGCTGCAGGTTCTGTAGATGGAGCAGTTGGCCATGGGCACAGCGGTAACGCCCTCGGACGTCCCCACATAAAGTAGTCCCTACAGGACCAGAAAAATCCAGAGACCTGAGACCGGACACCTGAGACCCGAGACATCTTTTTAGTCTTAACTGTAACTGACTCAGTGGTCCTGAGGACTAAAGCTGCTGCTGGTGTGCTGCTATTGCTTTGTCACCTGTGTGGACCAGGTGTTTCTATAGACTGTGGGTGACCACTGAACCACAGCGTAATATCCTACAACTGAAAATTAGAGCAGAAATCTCTAATTATATTATAAAGAAACCAAAGAGTTGTCTCTCCAATCTGCCATCTGATGTTTAAATTTATCTTAACAAACTTTTCATTTTTATTCTTTTAATTCCCATTAAACAGTTCTGCTCCATCCTCTGTACCTACAGTACACAACCCTATTCTTCGGATGATGCTGTGGATCAATAAAGTTTATTTTCTTATATTTTAACAATTGTTCAAATTGTCTACTCTTTTTTATTTAATAAACCACTTTGAGCTCCACTTTTTATATGAAAGGTGCCATATAAATAAAGTTTATCCTTCTTAAATATTATGGCTGCAGTTTCAAATAATGGCATAAATCAGTCGTGCTGAGTGATTTTCTATGATCACAATGAACTAATACAACCAGAGACACAGTATTACAGTTATGTATCTCAGTATAAATGCACAATTGGTACCTACTGAAAAATCTAAATCATGTCACCACAGATATTGTCATATGACCCAACCCTTTAAGTGTCAGGGAAGCTCATTGGACAATCTCAAACTACCTGACTTCCTGCAGCCTGATCAGTTTATCTGTTCTGACTATATGGTAAAATATTTTAGGTTTTAGTTTTACCTTGGTGGAGGAGAGTACGATGTTTTTGACAACCTGAGGTTGTGTGAAGACCTGAATCTCCTCAATGACCTTAGCACCCTGATCAAACAGACCCACTTTGTGCAGGAATCCAGACTCTGGATGTCAGAGACAGAGATTAGGATCAATTTTTGATGTAGAAGAGGTAGCATTAAAATGAAAAGTTTTATCATCAGTATCATAAGTGTTGTTTAATGTACAACATCAAACCTGTCAGGAGGAAAAGGACGGTATACTGTTTGCCGTCGGCTGCCTTTGTCCTCATCGCAGCCACTCGACTGTACTGGTGCCCTGAAGAAACGACAATTGGACCATCTGCGACTGGTTTTACTTCACTGCCAGTCAGGAAACTCTTCTTCACCTCTGCTAATACAGAATCTGTAGCATTGTCCAGTCCACACTGTCAGGAGAAGACAAAGAGAGAGTCATAGAGTAACATGTAATGACAGTGTAAACTCAGTACTTTAAATAAAACTGAGGTCTTTAAAAATCTTTTGCTTAACATCACAAGTGTGTGTGTGTATGTGTGTGTGTAGAGGGGGGTGTTATGTAAGAAATAATGTGTCTTGGGAACATCATCACAGGACGGCCAGCACCTCTCTCACATTACATGTGATGTGCAGACATCAAACTATTATTGCAGCTTTAACAGTTAAACCTGAATTACCCTGATTTTAACTCTTGGTGCAACATGGCCAGAAATCTCGGGTTATTTATTCTGCGTGGTGTGAAGGTGACCTCCTCACCATTCCCAGGTAGGAGTGTTTTCCCAGCAGCAGACTCCACTGGTGTGTCTGCATGTTGAAGGTCCTGTAGCTCCCAGCGAATGCCGTCCCGACGTCCTGCAGCTTAAAGACACAAACTGCAGACCCTGGATCTGAGGACCTGGAATAGACCAGAGAACACACTGTTATCTCTATAAAAAACAACAACAACAACAACATCAATTACAATAATAACATCAAGTACTTTTTAAAACAGAGTTACAAAGTGTTTTACATGGGAAGGTCAAGATTAAGCAAGTCAGCACAATGTAAATAGAAATAGCAACAGAATAAAACAACCAAAACTCTAAAATATTATTAAAAATGAACAAACACAACAGATGAAACACTAGAACCAACTGTACTGTAATTATTCTACAATGTGCTTCTTACGACTCAAGCGATTAAGAATAGAACTTGTTTGTAGATTTTAAAGCCCTTTAAAAATTTGTGGCTGTAGAAACCAACTTGACTTAAAGTTGGAGATGTTGGTTTGTTGGTGGGGTCGTTCACTTTGATGATGAGTATCTCTTCATCTTTCCCAGAGGATAAACCCTAATGAATATTTTCTTGTCCTCTTACCACTGAGAAGTGAATACACCATAGAACAGGGTGTCTGAGGCATCACTGCCCTCTGGTGGCTGCAGGGTGAACACATCCTGGAGAACATTGAAGTGTAGATGTTTTGGAGACTGACAGAGCAGAGTGGCTTTGGCGAAGGACGTCCACTTCTTCTGCAGAGTCCTCTGTCCTCCAACATCATCCTGTAAAACCAGCACAGAGCGTTAAGTCAAGTGAAGCTGCGCGTGAAGGACGAACCCACTGAACAAGTCCTACCAATCAAACGTAAAGCTGGACTGTAAATGATCAGGGTCAAATCCTGTCAATATGATTTGGGGGGGGGGGTCTCAGTGATCAGGAGGGGCTCCTGTACATTGTTAGGTGGTCATGTAATCAGTCTTATCACATCTCTGTGGTTTGCTCTGATGCATCCATCACTCTGATTATGAAACTAAAGATACTGCCGTGAATAAAATTTTTGTCTTGGCTCAAAACAAAGGACAGGTTTAAAGTAACAGTGTATTGTTACTTCACATCATCATGGAAACTGCAGTACAGCACAGAGCTATGGTTTCATTGGACTCGTAGTTTCTCATAAAACAGCATCTCCTGACACAGTCGTCATCCTTATTATAATTTTATGTAGATATAATGCGAGGTCACAGTATGAACCAGGCTTCACATCTAGTGCACTTATCTGTTGAGCTTCTGTAATAACTGTTTTGTTATGTTTGGTGAGATATGAGATACTAAGTAATGTTACAAGTGATCTATAATTGGAGCTATGTGTCGTGTTCTTAATGTGACGTGTGATTGGACCCCAGAAAGAGTAGCTCTGATGCAGCTGATGAAGACCATGATGATGTTCACCTTGCAGACTTGGGCCACGCGGGCGATCTGCAGCTCGTCCACGTAGCTGAACTCTTTCCCAACCTCGCTAAAGAAGAAGTAGAGTTTCCTCTCTGCCGGATCTGACGACGCACTCAAGAACATTGGCTCTGAAATACAGGAAGTGATGACAGAAGAGGAAACTGAGGGCCCTCTCCCACACGGTCTGAATGTGGGGAAAAGAAATCTGAGAGCACGTTAAGTTTTCAGCTTTCAGTGACTGAGAACATTGCATCAGAGTGTTCGTATGTTGTACCCTGATGACTACAAATCCTTCCTAATGACCATTTTCCAAATCGTGCCACGTGCTTTTAGAATCATGACCAGACATTTGTAACCTGACAGCTACCGATACCAAGTCCTGAGAACTAAAGTTTACAGGAGTTGTAGATGTAGGTCAAAAGCATTTGGGAGAAAAGAGGAAATTATTGATTGGGGAAGTTCAGTCTGTAAAAATCTTGCACCTCTTGATTGGTTTGTATGAAAGCATGTGAGGTGACACGGTTGTTTGTGAAGTGCATGATACTGAGGTTTTTAGGGCTTTTAAACACCAGCATTTATTGATTCTCATCAACAACAGCAGTTTTAAAGACTGTTGACAAACACGAACTGGTGGGAGTCGTCTTCCTGAGCCTGGTTTAACATCCGCATGGATTCACCAGCATCAATCAGAGGACCGAGCTCATCAGAGTCCTTTTAATATTATCTCATGTTATTTCAACAAGGTAGGAGTCTTTTCACCAGAGCGTGGACAGAAGTATCATAACAGAAGTTTACTCCTGTTGTGCTGCTATAATTGCACAGCTTGGGGTTTTGGTTAAATGTCTGTTTTTTGCTAGTCACTCTGGACTTTTTTCTGCATCAAACCATCTGCATCTTTCTTGAACCTTAACAAAGTGTCTAAACAGAACCATAGTTTAATAAGGTTCTTCACACTCAGATTGTTTGGTGGAGATCGAATGAAATATTCTGTCAGTGAACATTTTGCAGATTTTTTTCAGTTCAGCTTCTGGGGACTCATCAGACTTTGTCAGGATATGATGGATGTTTTTATAAAACCAGTGTATGAAATAACAAAGTGAGGTAGTGAAGGTCCCACAGAGAATGATCAGCTGAATGAATGTAGGTAGGAACATAATGAAATGTTCAAGTGAACATTATGATGGAGGGTGTAATATAACACTGTCCTGTTAGCCCTCATTAGTTTTGGCTTGACAACTGATTTTATTTCGTTCTGATTTTTTTCCCCCTTTTTTCTTTTTGTTTTGGATTCACCACAACATTTTGTTCCCACTCCCCATTCCTGCTGCCGTTGGACTGACGGACACACAGGGATTCTGGGAAGCTGAATTCAAATGTGTTTCACTGGGTCGATTGTTTGATGCCTGTTGTAAACCCTAATCTTCACTCACCCTCGAGTAAACTGACTGACGAGTCCTGGCTGACATCTGGGCGATTGTTTTTGCTGAAGTGTCGAGAAATCTGTGGTTTGACACCTCTGAAGTCGCTTGTCGTAGCGGTGAACAGCTCGCCATCTGCACACAGATAAGCAGAACGACCGGGGATTGTTTTTAAAAAATAAACAATCAGAATCAGTGACAAACTCGGCTCCAGGTTCAGGATTGTAACAACGAGGTGCTGACCAAGGACATAGATTCAGGTTGCTCACATCCTCTGCTTTTTTTTTTGCAACTCAAAAACTATCTCAGGGACATTGACCATGACAGGATCGTTGGTGACTGATTCTTTCAGTCTTTCTGAAACTGCTGATCTCCGACAGTCTCTAGAGTTTTTACTCAAACTAGAGGCAAGAACAAAAAATGTCCATTGAGCAGCAGTTCCTGCTGACAGAAAGGCTACACTAACTCAGATCACCACTCTTTACTACTGTGGTGACCAGGGAAGCTTCTTAGGATGAACAACACGTCCGACCAGGAGGTTGATGAGCTACAACAGCAGAGACCAGGTCTGGTTCTGGTCCTGTCAGACAAGAACAGAGATCTGAGACTGCAGAGGACCAAGGTTCACCAGACCTGGACTTTTGAAGACTGGAAAAAAATGTATCTTGGTCTGGTGGACCTGGATCCAGCTGAGGCAGCCGATGGTCGGGTCAGGACCCTTGAGTCAACAGCATGAATCAAAGGCCCCAACCTGCCCAGTGTCAACAGTCCAGGTGGTGGTGGTGGTGGTGGTGGTGGTGGTGGTGAGGGCGGGGGGCCAAGGGGCGGTCCAGGCCCCTTAACACCAACCAATCATTGTTTTAATTTCACATCCTGTCTGAGTCCTGTTACTGACCATGTTCTTCCCTTTATAGCCACAGTTCACCATCTTCTAACAGCCACTTCCTGCAAGATAATGATCCAGGTCATAAAGTAAAAGTCTCAAACTGTTTCATGAACATGACGGTGAGTGCAGAGGACTTCAGTGCCCCCCCTGCAGTCTCCAGACCTGGATCCAGTAGAACCACCTTTGTGATGTGGTAGAACAGGAGACTGGCAGCATCAATGTGCAGCTGATACATCTACAGAACAGATGTGATACATCATGTCAACATCCAGTGTTTGGGAGGTGCTTCTACCTGAGCATGCTTTTTACTCCCTGAAGACAAAACTGAGGGTAGACAGACCAACAAACAAGCAGCAACTGAAGGTGGCTGCAGTAAAGCTAGCAAAGCATCTTAAGGGAGGAAACTCACCTTATGGTGATGTCCATGGTTCTAGACTTTAGGCAGTCATTGACTGCAAAGGGATTTCATCCAAGTATTAAAAAAATAATGCTTATATTCATAATTATGTTGGTTTGTCCAATTACTTCTGAGCCTCTGAAAATGAGGGACTATGTATAAAAATGGTTGTAATTCCTAAACTGGTAATGTGATATTTTTGTCAAACCCTGTTAAATCAAAATTGAAAGCTGACACTTCACAACTTGATTTGTTCATTTCAGATCCGCCCAAAAATCGCACCAATAAGCATCAGTGCTCACAGGAAGTACAAACCTTTTCTTCGGGATGCTTGGACTGCATTATACTTGCTCACAAGTCTAGTGAATTAGTGTTGGTTCAGCAGTTTTGTCTGTAATAAACTTCCAAAATGTGACAACCACAGTTTTAACTCAGCTGACTGACCGACGGAGATGGCGATGTTCCTCTGGAAGGGGCTGAACGGACAGCGACCTTTAGCGCTGCCAAGTGGGACCATGGTGAAGCTCTCGGTGTCCTGTAGGAGATGATCAGAAGCTGGACTGGTGAATCACCACAATTAACTGATTTCTATCAGTAACAATAAGGAGAAATGATGGACAAAAAGCAGAATTATCCCTAAACTCGGTGTCTGCGTGGCCTTACGATGTAGGCATCATGGGGGCTGTAGGCGTAGCTGCCACAGGCGTAGAGATGGGTGGAGTTTATTGGCTGCAACGCACGGACAAAGTTTGGACAGTCGACCTGCAGATAGACGGAAAGGCGATCGTCACTGTCCAGCTCATGACGGTGTTTTAGAATAAATGGCATTTAATGGTGATTTCAGGTTCCCTCTGTATTTCCCACTACCGAGGGTCAGAATGTGACGCAGACTCAGAACAAAGCACAGCAGTTCTGAAGGAAAGTGCTGAAGAGAAACCGACAGAACTTGATACGACAACCAAGGTACAGCTCTGTTTACATTTTACTGAATCAGTAAAATGTTGGCTGATGATTTGGCTCTGTTCAAAATACACAAAACAAAACCACAGACATATCCTGGTTCTGTTGGAGAAAATCTGAATCGTAGATGCTGGGATCAAAGTCTGGGATCAACTGACCAACCGGCGATGGGACAAAACCTCAGCAGCAACATTTAGCTGAGCAGAAAAGACACAAATCGTGAAATAAACGGATGCGGATGGAGTTCGGTCATCTTTACCGTCGGGTCCTTCCCTTTGACTTCACAGTCTTTTATCTCGGTCTCAGATGGACTCCACGCTACCTGGACAAGAGACAGACAGAGACGCTGCTGAGTCAGTTTTCAGTCCCAAGTTTGACAAACAAAATTTACCCTTTAGAAAACTGGACTCGATTTCTGATTTGACTCTTCTTTTTAAATGGAAATGCAAAGTGATCAGTGTTGCCTGGCCCAGCGGATGTGGATGGTTTGAGAAATGTTTGCTATGAGTTTCCTAGAGATCGTTTGTTGGCCCCAGGGCCTGATTCCAGCTGCAGCAGTAGATTAATCTGACCTCAAACACTTTGAGATTCAGGTCAGAGACGCCTCCAACTGAGCGGCCTCCATGTTTGTTCATCGTCAGTGTGTCAAATCTCAGGTCTGGGACTTGAGGCGAACCCAACTCTAGCTCACCTTCCTCTTCAGGACGATGGCATCACTGCGACTGACGTCCAACGAGAGGATGGCGTCTCGCGCCCCCACATACAGGGTGGAGCCGTCGTTGCTTAGCAACAGTGTGGTGGTGTTGTGGACGTCGGGGAGGCTGAATCTGACCAGAGGTCGACCGGGAGAGTCTAGATACAAACACAGCCACAAACAGATCTCAGTAAGCCCCAGTTTAAGAGTGGGTCTGATCTAGACCTGGAGGATGACACTGACTTTGGTCATTACACAAACAGTTTAACAAAAAGACAAATAAATATTCAGTTTACGTTCACCAAGAGTAAAAAATAACAGAAGTCAGACCCTGGAAGATTCACACAGTGACAGGCTGAAGCTACAGCTCATCACAGAAAGGTCCTGACACTTCAACTGTTCCATCAACAGACTGGACCTTAACTCAGGGATTTTTACAGCAGCCTGTAGCCTTGGTTCTTTTATAATATTTAAATTCTTCAGACCAGGTCACGCTGGTCCAGGAACTAGAGGACACACCACAGCCCTGGTGTCGTCCATGTGAAATGTACTGAAAAAATGTAAGAAAGGCTACTTTCCACTGCTGACGTTACACCTGTGGCAGGTCTAGGTGCTGGACTCAGGTCTGCAGCACCAGTCCCCCCCCAGAGTGGGGGTGGGCTGTGGCCTTCCAGTCTGAGGACCGAGTCAGAAACCAGTCCAAGCTGCCGTTTCTCTAGAGGGCCCGCAGCCTTCCCATCATGCACCTGTTGTCAGCTCAGTGAGAGATTATTTATATCGTTTTGTTTTTTGTCACATCGAACTAGACCAGGACTAAACAAAGACGTGGTTTTTATCTTTGGCCGAGCTGAGGCTATAACAGGAGGTGAGGGAGCAGCGAGCGGAAAATATTAACAGCAGCAGCACATTTCTGCTTCTGCAGTCAGCTGACCTCCACACACACATGCCTCTTCCTGTTCTCAAGGCCGAGGTCGACTGTGTGGGTTCAGGTTTATGGCGGATGTGGGTCAGAGCAGCAGAAAATGGTTCGTGTTTGTGTTACATCAGTGAGAAAAAAGGACGATCTACTCTCTATGCTGTGTGTGGCTCAGTTACAGTCAGAGCTTTGCAATAACACCAGAACAAAACCGTGGTATTACAGGAGCAACGCAATCCAGGTCCATAGAAACGTCTGGTTCTAATTAGATCAACGTGTTTTTACCGTCTTCAACAGTTTCAGCAACTTTTCTGGCTCCGAGGGTTAAAATCATTGCTCTTCTTTCCTCTGCAACCATTGTCACAAGTAAACAAAACTAACCATGCTACACAGCTGATGTAGCAAGAAGTCAACTAATGAGAATAATGACTTATTTGCACATTAATATACAGCTGATATTGTCAGTTAACCCATAAGAACCACTGGTGACACAGATGTCATAAACCCAGATGATGGTGCATTAGTGGGTCATTATAGTTTTTTCAATCTTCCCCACAATTTTCTTCTATGGAAACATGAGACTGAGCTGTTCTGGGTTAAAACTGCACTGAAACACTACGTTTCTGTCATTGTTGCTTTAAACTGTCAATGAATAATGTCTTGATTTCACCATTTTGACGGCAGCGACATCTTTGATAACCAGGAAGTGAAACATATAATTCAAAAGAGAGGAAACAGGGACAACTGTTAAAACAGAGCCAGAAAAGATCTGGCGGACGATAGCGAGGGACTGAAAGTTTCAGTGGCTAAATATAATAATGAACTAACACAGATCTGGTCTGACTCTGTCATTATCAGCCTCTAAGGAGAAACTGGTCATTTACACATATTAACAGGTGTTTCTACACTTTGATGTAAAGGTGTGAGTCAACGTTCAGCTTCTCTGTAAAATATCTGTGAATTTCTGTTCATACAGAACAAACATGAACTTGGTAACGAATCAAAGTGAAGTAGATGATGTGACGTATGGTTCATGTTTCTTCTCCGTTTCATCATCAGCGAATCTGTGATCAACCCAAAACGTCTTTAGAACAAAACCCTGAACGTCCCTGTTTCAGAATCACTTAAACCTGGTTTGACACAGCTGCACCTGTTCGTCCAGGCTCCGCCTCCATGAGACGTAAAGACCCCGGACGAGCGGATCAGGCTAAGTTGAGTTCAGCTTTTTGCGTCATCTGGGATTTCTTCATTCTACTTTTGTGAAATAGCCATCAGAACTCTTTGTTGTGAACAGTCTAACTTGCACATGGACTGATAATGTGCTGATAATTCATGTCTTTTTTCATACACGTTCATGTTCAGGTGCTGATGAGCAACGTCGAGAGTAACTAGTAACCAGAGCCTAGTTTTCAGTGTGTGTGAACACACTTTTCCAATGAGGCCGATTCTGATCCACACTCTGAAAACCAAGAAGCAGGGACAGAGTCCGATGTCCTCTGTGCATTGAACCTGTCAAGATGAGCGGCAGACGTATAAAAAGTACAGTGAACATGGCAATATACTCCTCTGCCCCGAGACCCCATTCAAAATGATGCAGTTTTGGATTTTTTTTAATTCAGGGAAACTTTATTTACTCTATGAAACTGTGTCTGCAACAAATTATTAATTCTTCAGGGCCTTGGAAAGAATTCGGCATAAATGTAATGAACCACCTGTAGTTCAGTTCTCTGATTCTCGCCTTGTAAAATCATCCCTAGTCTTTTATATATTTATTTTCTCCAACACACCACAGTGTGTGTTAATGAGTGACGCTTCATCAGGTCAAAGGTTCAAATATAATAATAACCATGTCTGGCTTTTTCTCCCTTTTTACTGCTTAATTACACAATTAGAACGAGGCTGTGACTAATGGATGTTACATAATGAAATAAGTTACACAACATGAAATAGTCAATTCATCGGTTAATAGATCAATAGGAAATTAATCAGTGAAAACTCGGATAATTGATGAGTCGTGTTTTCAGCATAAAAAAGGTCATAAAATCCCTTGCTCCAGTTTCTGTAATGTGAATATTTTCAGGGGTTTTTTTTTTTAGTTTTCTGTGACGTTAAACAGAAAATCTCTGGATTTCTGAGCTTTTTTCATCTGATCTCATCAGCTCTGGGAAACAGAGATGAACATGTTCTTTGTTTTCTGACATTTTATTGATCAACTGATATATTGATAATAAAGATAATCATAATTTTAAAAGAAAGCCGAGTGGCATCGCTTCACTAACTAGCACCTGTGATAATTTACCTGATAACAATGAAATTTAATGAGATGAGTTGAAAATGTGAATAAAATTATAGAATAAAATGTCACATCTTACAAAAAAGCAAAACAATGGATCATGGACCAAAGGACCATTTCCAATAAAAATGAGACATGCTAATTGATCAACATCATTAGATTCATTGATCGAACCACCAGAGGCAGAAAAAATTATCAGCAGTGATTGACAATCGATTTAGAGAAGTTTTTTGGACTTGCCGAGGAGGAAGGAGGTCCGTGGAGGAGGCAGGGAGCCGACGGAGCTCAGCAGGCCGAGGAGAAGGATGACTGATGGCGCCATGACGGAGGAGGAGGAGGGATGATGCAGAAGATTGACGACAGGTAGAGATTAAAATCAGACCCTCAACGCTGTCAGAAAAGAAAACACACCCAACGCCCTGCACTGAAAAGGCTGAGTGTAAAGAAATACACAGGAAGAGTCACCACAGCTTCCTCATACTGTGGTTAGAGGTGGGCGGGGCAGTGGTGGTGGGGGTGGGGGGGGGTTACAGTACTCCAGTACTAGAGCAGTAGAGGAGGAGATGATGACGTCCCGCCTGGAGATAACAGGCTTTTGTCAGAGACCATTTCTCTGGCATAGGGTCAGTCAGGAGACGTTTTGTTTCTGATCTCGCTCAGCTTCACTTTGACTTATTTCAAATCCTCCATCAATAATTTTAAGTTGAGGTAGGGTGGGGGTTCTATAAAAGGACGTTAAAGAAGACAGTTAGAGCAACTCAGACTCATCTCACTCCTCCTGTGGTTTTACTGTTGATCCACAGCTGGAGACAACAAATCCACCAGAAGTTAAAAGTCGGCACTTATCACCGTTTCCTCCAGAGAAAGGAGAATGAAACGGACAAAGTAACAACAAACACAATGAAGGGACTGCATTAGTTCTGAAGATGATTGGTCATAAACCAAAGCACTGCTCAAATTATAATGTGGACGCGATGGTGGCGCCACAAGAGATGTCAGAATCAGCGTAAGTTGTTACGATTCATCCTGAGGGGACCAGGAGCGTCTGGACCACATGTCCTCACAGCCCATCCAAAAGTTACTGGGATGCTTTGGTCTGGACCAAAGATCTTTTATGAGAGGACGCTGCACTCTGTGACACCACTTTACAATCAGAGTGGAGGGTCACTCAAACTCCAACAGAGTGAGACGTATTCCATCTAATCGAGTCTCACATTCACATCAGATCAATCAGCCCTCAATAAGCAGTATCGGTATCAATACACCGGTACTGCCCAGGGTCTGGCCCAAGAGGCGGCTCCCACCTTAATCTCACCAGCTTGGTTCCTCTGCCGCTGGCCCAATGAGCATTAAAGGACACGTTCGTGGTTTTTCAACTTGCCAGAAACAATGAACCTGGTTTTACTTCCCATAGGAGGCTCTGGTCTGGATGTGTCGAACTCAGACTGTTGAAGACTCATGGTAACTTGCAATAAAACCCAGATTTTTATTTTCAAACAGAAAGATGACTTGTCCAATTTAAACTCTGAGCCTGTCCTTAAATTCCTCAAAGACTGAGAGGAGACTCTTTCCTGTAGAAACCAGACAAGAGGGAATAAAGACCAGTGAGAAATTCGTTAAGTCAGTGACTCGGTTACATCAGTTCATGGTTTCAGACCCCAACTTGTCAGTTAGGTGAAAAAACAGAAATTAGCAGAGACGGTTTGAAGTCTGTTTTATTGAGGACTTTTCCTCTAGCAGCAAACATGTGAAGACAGCGGGACGGTAACAGCATGAATACCGGCCATCGATCATCTGGTCTGAACGATCGGGTCATGCTTGCTCAGAGAATTTAAGGATCGTCGGGTGAAAATATTCAGTTCTGCAGCACTTTCTGCTTCCACAGTTAAACCGGACGCAGTAACACTTTTACAGTCAGAGCTCTGAAAGAAAAACCTTCGGGCTGTAACCACAAACCATAAAACCTGCTGGAATAAGAAGCGCTGTTGTCCTGGACACTTGGACTATTGGTTAAACACTCGTCGACAGATATTGATAGTGGACAACCCACAGCAGCAGCCACCAGAAGTCACAGTCCCACTTTCGCACCCTTACCCCAGAGCCACCGACACCAGAGGACTCAGAATATTTCAGTTTTATTCTGACCCCCCTCCCCCAGTATGATGTGAATCTTTTAATTCATCAATAGTCTGTTTGACTTTCAGTCCTTCAAAAACAAAAAGGCTCATCAAGGATCTGTCTTTTTCAGTTTGTTTGGATCCCAAACGCCTTCTCGTAAAGGTTTAGTCTGTGTTTTTATACTGTCTCATTAACGGTTGGTCCAGTCTGATTCAGTGTTTTTTGATATTTGACATCCAGTAGCAAAATGTTTAGTCCCATTTGATGAACATTCAAAACGTAAATTGTCCATTTTCACTGCAACAATGATTAAAAATCTTTTACATTCTGTCATTTTACGGTAAAAATATCTGTAATTTTCAGAGGAACCTCCTCTGGGTCCAGCAGAAGGCCCTGAACCACAGTTTGGGAACCGCCCGACTACTCGGTCTCTACTTTGATCACAGGTTCGATCCCTGTCCGGGGGTCCTCAAGCAAGGCACTGAACCCCCCGCTGCCTCCGGGGGTGCTGTTTTAAGACACCAAGACACTTTAATGCAAATGTCAACCTTAGGGCAGAGGTTGCGGGTTCGATTCCCGAGCGTCCTTACATCGCTGCTGTGGTGCTGCGGAGCAAGGCACTGAACTTTGGAGATACATTACTGCAATGTTTCCTACAGTTTCTGTGAGTTAATGAGGGACGGAACCAGAAATCCGATGACCTCATCATCATCATCATCATCATCATCATCTTCAGTCTCTCTTCACCGGGTCCGACAGAGAAACGTTAAACCATCGAGGTTAAAGTGGTGGCGAGGTCTCAACCTTCCGAGGGATAGGGGGTCGGATCGGAGGAACCGGAGGTCGTCTGGAAAGAGAAAATACAACACAGAATTATTATTTTAAAAAATGAATCAAACTACTGGAAAAAAAAAATCACATTCTACCGAAACCAAACTAAAGATGAGGCAACGATGGAGGCTCCTTCCTCTACTGTGGCTTCCTGTTTGTCATAGACTTCAAACTGGTTCTGATGGTTCCTGAAGCACTGAATGGTCCATTTCTGATCTGCTGCTCCACTCTGAACCCAGAGTCCAGACCTCCCAGGTGCTCTGGGAAAGGTCTGCCCTCTGAGACCCTGGTCATAGTAACAGTTGTACCTGTTGGGAACGGCTGCAGTTGCGATGGCTCCATGTGGCAGCTGTTTGTTGTTGGAGTCGTAGCCGGGATGAGGGGGGAGTTGGGGTCGGGAAGGCGGGACCAGGAGGCGGGGCTTCTTGGGCACAATAGGTTTGAGTTGAAGGGGAACCTGAGGAGAGAATCAGGGGATTGTTGTATATGTGAAGGCGACAGAAAAGATTATAAAATGATAAAAAATGTCCTCACTTCATTTCACAGGAACATAAACACAAAATACAACCTGAAACTGAACTTCCTGTTTTGCCTCAAACTAAAAGTTTTTCTGAATTCTCCACTTCATTAACCTGCCTTATTTAAACCCTTAAAATTGAGGAAACCAGATCAGAGATACGTGAGAGGGAAACAGAAAAAATCTTCAACTCAAAATTTCTCTTGATCTACTGTTAATAAAACTCATTCTCAATATATTTCAAATTAAAAGCCTCTCAGCAGCTCAGGGCCATGATCAATTCCGTTCCCAGTGAATTTTTAAAGCAAACCACAGTCTGAGGCCACATCTTCACATCTCGTTGATTTGTGGAACAAAAGAGAGAAAAAAAAAGAAAATCTGAGACGCTGCTTAAAAACAACTGAAACTAGTTTTTGATAATTGAAATGGTTGCCATTAATTTTCTGTTGATCAACTAATTGATCATTCAACCAATCATTGCAGCCCTAGAATTTACCAAGTAAGATGTCTTGTACAGGTAACCCCCCCCACAAACACACACACACACACACAAACACACAGACACTGTTAATGTAAAACCAGCATCTGGGATGTCGGATGCTCATTTCTGTCCCTGAATGGCTCATACATGACAGGCGTCATGCGGTCATGATTCATGTCCCGTCAATCACCTCAATCAAACCACATCATGCTGACATTCATTGACCAGATTATCGGCTGATCCCAATAATCACAGTGATTTGTCCATCAGATCACCATTAACCGATCAGAACCAAATTACACCCAAAAAAACCCAACTTTCATCCACCTGCTGATCGATCACTTTCCAAATGTCCTCTCTACATGCTAAGGACATGCCAGCTACACGCTAAGAGCTACCAACGTATAGGCGTGGTGTACCTGTCCAGGTGCGATGGGGTCGGGGGGGAGTGGCTTGTTGGGCGGAGCTGGTCGACTCGCCAGCTGCTGGAGGGTTAATGAGGAGGAGGAGGAGGAGGAGAGAAGAAGAGTTGAGCGACAGAACAAACTCAGACACGGACGACGTTGTGCTGTGAGACTCATGTTTTCAGTCACATGCAGGCACAAACAGGATCCACATGCTTCAGCGGTCCTCAGACCTGGTTCCACCAGAACCCACAACTCTGTCACTGTTTCTATCGACCGGGCAAAACCTCATGTTCATTCAATCACAGATAGAATAATCACACACGGATTCTAATTTAAAAACACGGGAAACCTCATTCATAAAACCGTCCATCTTTAAAATGTTGAGCCTCGGCCCTGACGGACGTGACGCTCCACCCGTTGTTTCTTTGGAGAAGGAGGCACAAACCGCGGCGCTGCAGCAGCTATTAACAACAACCAGGATGATCCCCGGACGCCTCTGTCCTGACTTTTTCCAGGGGAAATGCAGTTCGCCTGTCACCATTAGAAACGAGGGGACTTTGACTTTCCCTGATTGATCAGAGGTTGAGGTCAAGCACTGGGGAGGAATAGTAAAGGCAGGTTGTCTGTTTGTGGGCTCAAATTTTAACTGTCATAAGTAGTTTTGAATTTTTTCAATTTTAGACAATAATAAGAACAAATAGTAATCATCTTGTTATTAAAAAAATATTAAATTTTATTATATTAAATATTAAAAATATTAAAAATTGTTTTGGAAAACACCCCCCCTGAAAAACCAAACTCTGATTTGGGGGGGTGAGGAGGTCTGTTAGAGGAAAAACCAACAAATTCAGGAAAGATGTGGGAAACATTCATGGACCTACTGAATAATAATCAAGTATTTTATCTATTTCTGTGTATTTATATTTTAGTGATCATGTTTAGTCTGATAGAAAAACAGAATCAACACAGACTTATCGATTAGTTTACTGCAGCCTGAAACAGCTGGATCGAGCAGCCATCCAGCTGTGACTCCACTTTAGAAAACAATGGACACTGTCTACTGTGTCTAGAGACGACTTCATCTGGACATGAACTGCAGACAAACACAGGACAGACAGTAACACTACACACTACAGGTAGCGATGACTGTACCTGGTTGGTGGGTGTGTAGGGGTCAGGGGGCAAAGGCTTGGTGGGGGGGGCTGGCCGCTGTTTGTCAGACTGAAGCAACAGAAATAGAAGTCAGAGTTTAAAAGGATGGGACGAGGGATTTATTACGATTTCCAACACGTTCTCACTCCAGAGTCGTCGCACACAGACAACAGCAGCAGGAGGACTGTTAGACCAGAGACCTGGTCCACATCCAGAACCAGAACCAGAACCACAGTCCTGTCTTTGTTCCAGGTTCATGAAAGATGGAGTTTCTGGTTCAGTGTAAATAAACAAGTTCTGTCTGAAGTCAATGGGAACTTTTTTTGTATTAAACCAGAACAGGATCTTCACTGAACCTGAACCAGGATCTTTCCTGAACCTTAACCAGGTTCTGTGAGGGTCTGAACAGAACCAGGAACCATTTCAATGAAGCTGGAGTCACTACAGGTGGAAAACAAACACACTGTCTTTGAAGATTTGTTCTGTATCAATGTATTTACAACGTGTCAGAAACGTAAATTTCCTCTTTGTGTGAACAGGAAACAGAATCTGATCACAACTACGTGTCATATAAAATTTGCTGCTGTAGTTTATTGGTACAGAAGCGTTATTTGTAGGAGACAGATGACCATGACCAAGTGTCGTCGTGTGATGACTATGGAGTTAAAACATGTTGTAGTTTTAATTATATATTTTTCTATAAAGGAATGGGTCAACATTCTGTGAAAGTTGCTTTTTTGTTTGGCTGTTGAGTGTCGGTCTCATGTTGTAGGTTTTCGAGCTTTTAGCAGAGCCTGGCTCGTCTTTATGCTAAGCTAGGCTAACCACACAGACATGAGATCAGCAGAAGAAATGACCTTTCCGTCACCTCGGTTCTTCTGCTCGTTCGGTCCCGACAGCGAGGTTTACGTTCACGCCAGGTTTCTACGCTGACCTCGGGTCAGCCTGCGCTGTCCTGACCCTGAGGGTTTAACAAGCTCACAGACAGAGAACTGACCCATCATCGGTCCAGACTGGAACAACCGTGTTGTCTGAGGTGTACGTCTTCATTCTCGCCGTCTCATGCTCATCCTCGGTGTATGTTCTCTGTCAGTGACGTCTCCTTTCCCTATTTTTGCGTCACCGTGAACGTTAGAACGACCCCGAACCTGAACTTGACCTTTACATCGTCGTCCTGACTTTCTAAGCTATGATTCTGTTACTCAATGAATCAAATGTAATGAAATAAGGCGTTTAAAGAAACATGGTCCACCTCCTGTGTCTGGTTCCTGCTTTTTCTATTCTACAGGAATGATCTCTTTTTAACAGTCGACATTATCGCTGATGTTTTTTCTTTATCACCGTTCTCTCCCCTGCAGTTACAGTCAGAGCGTCCTCACATTAAAGACTCATAGCAGCCGACACCAGTCTGTGTTCCACCTGTCACCTGCTCGTAGTTCAGGTGTGAAATCCTCTCTCCTGATTGGATGCTGACAGCAGACAGTTTGAGTAGCTGCCTTCACCACAGCTCAGACACAAGAGTGAGATCCACCGTCTTTTGTAGATTCGGAGACGACAGTTCAAACTTTTATTTCCTCGATGGTTGTAGTTCTCTCTATTCAGATCTTCTGTGCTTTTATTAATCGACCTTCATCCTCTCGTGTTTATCTGATCATTCCTCTTTTTATTTGAATGTTATCATCAATAAAAACCTTGTGATAACTTCATCTCTCTGTAAAACACCATCAACATTTGTTGCTCAGTAAATAATCTGATGGGACCCAAACATCTCATCATCAAAAAAAAAAAGAATAAATGACTCGATGAATCTTTCCTGACACAGACGACATCTAGAAAAATCTCATTCATGCTTTACTCAGACGACGCAGGTCAAAAACATTATGCAGGACTGAACCAGGACGACATCACAGACTACACAACAGCAACAACAACACAAAGGCCACAGAAATATAACAGACTGAAAACCGTCACACAAACTGACACTGTTAGCAGCAATCATGAGTTCAGGTGAGGTTACCTGTAATGGGGATTTTAGGGCAGGGTCAGGGGGGAGTGGCTTAGTGGGAGGAGCAGGTCTCTCATGAACCTGATAGGAGAGAAACAGGAAGCAGAGGCAGAGTGAAAGCTGATACATGCACGGGGGGGGAGACCCAGAGGTCAAAGGTCAAACCAGGCAGATGTGTTAATGTGAGGTATCAGCAGGAAGAAAAAAAGAGCAGCAGCTGTTGTGTCACTTTCGTTTTTCATCCACAGTAAATAAGTATTGAAACAGGCTGTGAAACAAGAGTTGTACACTTATTTCATAATAACCAAGGAAGAAAAGTCCTCAGGGTTTTAAAACATCGATGTTATGAAACTAAAAATCCTTCATATCTCCATCAGCTCTCGACCGTCCCGACTCAGTTTTTCTTCTATATGGCCACTGGCTTCATTCAGAGTCACATGACACTTCATGGCTAATTGTTCAGGAGGAGAGGAATAGGAATCAATAAAAACAATAATGTCAATAAAAACAATGCGAGTTTCTGACAGCGACGATGTCGACCAACTATTTACATCAAAATAAAATCCATATTAACTCGGTGAACTCAGACTGTTTCAGGGAGCTGATCACCATGAGTCAGTCAGTTTACTGTGGTCCACACCTGGAACATATGAAGAGGAGTGATGTTTCAAAGGCGTGTCAAGGGGAGGGAGTCATTCCAGGTCCCATTAACGTTCTGCAGACGTTCTGTGGGCATTAGTGACTCACACTTCTCTCGGTTCAAGTTTTCAATCAGCATGAAACTCAAACTAAAGATAAAAAATGGGGTTTCTAACCTGCACTTTCCAGTAATGACTTTGACAAAAATCCGTCCCACCAAGTCAGTGGTTGTTCAGCCGTGAAGAGCTGAGAGTCAGCGGCGCTTCAACCTCTCCTTTTTTTAAATGTGTTTCACAACTAGTATCGCTAAACGACTGAGTTCAACACTATGAGTGTGTTCAAAAGGCTGTGGGATCATGGTGAAGGCAAAAAACATGTTTGTGTGTAACTATCACAAACATAATTTGTTTTTTAAATGATTCGTTTGTGACGAAAAACCTGACATTGGTTAAAAAACAGTTTTATCCAGAAACTGTCGAGTGCGTTTCACCAATTGTTAACTACCCAGGCATCCATTGTCGGAGGCGGGGTCAGTGTGGCTGGGGTTGCTATGGTTACCTCTTTGTGGGGCGGGGTCAGCGGGATGTCTGTCTGCGGGTTCAGGTGGTATCGGAGCGGTCGGACCTGCTCCCCGTTCCTGCCATCCACTCGCTCCATCGCTGGAGTTCTGGAGCATAAAAGACAACATTTATTAAATAAACATAAGAGCTAGAACCCAGATGTTCCCTAAGGAGGAACCTGGAGGCTGCTTGGTCACTCAGAGACTCTCTGACATCTCAGAACCAGCAGAACTCTGATCCGGTGAAGTGATTACTTCCATCAGTGCAGGGTTTTATAGTGGCGGGTGTGTGTGTGTTTGTGTATGAGTATTTTATTAATAATAATAATTATTATTATTATTAATTATTATTCATAAAATACAGAGCTTCTAATAATAATAAAAAAGATTTATAGAATAGGTTGTTCTGAGCTACGCATGTTTTCTGTCTCACTATGAGACTTTAAATGTAATTAACAGGTTAATAATTGTGACCTGTTTTATTTATGGTTAAATTAAATAACTGTTGTTGTTGTTTTAAAATATTTTTTCTTCAGCTCCTCACCTTTTGTGTCTGAGATTAAAACCTTGTTTCTCATCAGATGTTTATCAGGATCTTCATCAGCCTCGTATTCACGTTACATTACCGAAGGGCTTTGATGCAAACTGTAACAAGGACTACTTGGGCTTTAGCCTGGGGGGGGGGGCTGCTGCTCGCCTGCCACTGCTTTAGCACTTTGTAGTTTTATTTAACTGGAGCTTGTCTCTGTGTTTCCGGTCAAATCTCAGGTCAAACTGTGTGAATATTATGTAGGTTGTGTTTTATATGTTGACCGCAGGAAGAACCAGATCTAAACAAACAAACAATCATCAAAATGACTTCATTCTTCTTTACTTAGAAAATTCAACATCGACCTCAGGAAAAAACAAGGTGAATTCGCTGTTTAGATTATCATCTATTATTAACCTGATCAGTTGATCGGGTGACGATTTGCGGGCGGGGTTAAACACTCTCCTGCATTTTAATGATTCATTAAAATCAGTGTCTAAATCTAAAATCATGGTAACATGATGTCTGAAACATCAGCTTCAATTATCCAGCAACATTTCACCCGAACACTGAAGGTACAGCGGGTGCAGTTCAGGATCTGCAGTAAACATGGAGAAAACCAGTTTGTATTAGTGGAGATGATTTAGATTGCCCCCAGAGGCTGGCGGCTGTAACGACAGTGAGTCCTTATAGGTTGTTTTTGGTTGAGTGGTTAACGTCCAATAAAAAACAACATCTCACACCTGTGGGAGGGACTAACAGGTGACTGTTTTCACAAACACGATCTAAACTGGCCTGCACAACACACTTAAAGCTGCACCTGGAAACTCCATTACCCAGAAACCCCTCTGACCTTTCTGTCCAATTTTTATTCCATCAAAGACCTGCAGATTTAAACCAGGACAAGATATTTGGGTTCTGAGTCAGGTTCTGGCCTGGGAGACTACAGGAGCCATTAATTCAGATCAGTGCAGCTTTAAGTCCTGAAGTGGTGACGGTCAGCAAGGTGAAGTCAGCAACTGAAGATTCACACGATGTGATAAACCAGGACTTCAGCTCTCTGACTCTACAGGGACGGACTACAGACCAGGACCCTGCAGGTCTCAGGTGGACCCCACGGGTCCAGCAGTACCTGGAGACGTGGGCGGGGTCAAACTCCAAACTCCACATCTCACAGTGAGTCACACTGCATCATGAGTAAGAAAACACATCAGCAGCAAACTGAAGATGAGTTTTGAGACGTTCACGTTCAGAGTTAATGAGCGTTATCTTAACATTTATTAAACCTTGTGAGTGCTCGCCCACACACACACACACACACACACACACACACACACACACACAGTACCAGGGAATTTTAGTATTTGTCAACAACCTTTACTATAATTTATATAGACAAATATAGTCAACAAGTATTAAGTGGTAAGAAAAAAAAAAATGTAATAAAAAATTCTATATTTTGAGAAGAGACATAATATAAAGTCTTAATTTTCAATGATTAAGTTGTTTTTATGACAAAATAAAATCTTAGTTTATGAAAAATATAGTATTTGAAGTCTTAAGTCATACTTCAAGCGTTTTTATAAAATAACCTTTAACCAAATGTATCTATAGAAATGTGATCAAAGCTGCTATAGGTATCTGTTACTTCATAGTTGTACAATGAACCATTTATGAATCGTTTATAAACTGTGTGTAAATTAAAATCACTTGTAACAAAGGCACTAAATCATTTTTATGATGTTGTATATTCTATGGATTCTTATACATGACTGTATTGACCCTTATGTCACACACACACACACACCCAGATGATATGTATTACCGGTTGTGTTGTCGGGACTTGTGGAACGGGCTGTTCGGTCCCAGGCAGAGGATACGCCGACGGAAACGTGGGATGCGAAGAGCGAGGAAGAGGAGGACCACCGGCAGGACAAAGAAGAAGATGACGAGCAGGGCAACTCGGACTGGGTCGGACTCTGAACACACACGCCCACGCACACACACACACACACAAACACAAGGTTAACCTGAGTCAGGGCTGAGACGGGCGCCAGCTAAAGTCCTGATGTTTCTACCTGCAGCAGCTGTGGCCGGACCGCTGTCCACGCTGCCCCCGTGACCGGAGTACCTGCAGTCAGGTGGAGCCCAACCCACATCGCAGTGACAGTTCTTGTTACTGTTACACACCTGTAACACACACACAGCAGATTATAGACTGGGATTAATCCTGTCTGAAAGGATCAGACCTGAGGTCACCTGGCGGCTCCTGGTGTCGGTTTAACACACGTTGGGTTCAGAAATAATTTGTATGTTTTTTATATCATCTAATTCTTATTTCTGTTGGTTTGTTTGTTTAGGAAAACAAAGTAGTTAAAACCAGACATGTGCCACAGGGACACATGAGAGTTTAATGGGCTTTGTGAAACTGAGGCTTTAGATTTAGCAATTGACAGAACTGGCGATGCATCGTCCGTCACTCACCCCCTGACCATTGCATTTCCTGCGACATTCATCGACGCCGAACACTGACACATCCTGACACTTCTGGTTCAAACAAGCCTGCAAATAATGAATTAATAAACAAACAAACAGCAAATAAATAAATAAATTCTACAGCAGCTTTTTAAATCTTTTCTGTGGTCATTTCCCAGAGAAATCTTCAAAATTCTTGTGAACTTTTAATATGAGCAGCATCTAAATGGCCAAACAAAACTCAACTCAAGTTTAACTCCACTTTTATCCTTTATATTTGATTATTTTATTAGTATTGTTTTTATTTTGTATTGTTGCTCCTGTTGTTATTCAGTGAACATGTATTTAGCACAGCTTGAATTTCATACACTTCATGTTTTGTGTATGAGAGAAATCAAACCTCTGGAGCCTTTTGAAAAACTGAAATATGTTTAGTATCTTTTCATTTCCTAGTTTATATGTTTTTTCAGATCCAAGACATGTTAGAAATTGGTCCATTCTCTATGAACCCTGAACCCTTCTACTTGTTCTCGTCTGCCCCCCCTCCCGGCCTGCGGGGGCGCTCTCTGACCTTGCCAGGGCCGCAAGCGGTGCCCTGGGCCACGGTGGCGGGGTCCGACACATCGTCCCCCAGGTGGAAGAAGGTTCCCCTGCAGACAAGGTCGCTGTGGTTGAAGTGAACAGTGGTGGTGAGGATCTCAGCGTTGGTGCCCAGCAGGGGCCGTTCCCTCCCCCCCTGGCACTGGATCCTGCCACAGTAAACATCGCTGCAACACAGCCACAAGAGGAAGAGGTGTGTTTGTTTGTGTGTGTGTGTGTATGTGTTTGTGTGTGTGTGTGTGTACTCTGATTACTGCACTCTGAATACGCTGCATACTCTGATTACTCAGCAAACACTGATTACTCTGCCTACTCTGATTACTCGGAGTACTCACGAGCTTCCACAGGCGATGTAGGAGCCGTTGCTCGCCTGACCACAGTTTCCGTATTTGTTTCCCTGTTTGTTGACTGAGGAGAAACAGACGGCCGGAGCGCTGGTGGCGTCTGAGGATGGAGAGACAGTCAGGTCAGTGCGGTTCTGACCGAACTGGTAAACTGGTCAGCACTGGTTTAGGTTCAGTAGAAAACTGGTCTGTGCTCGTTTAACCCATTCAAAACCACTGTAAAATGGTTTGGCTCAGTGTAAACTCGTAGCCAGTCAATACAAACAGGTTCATACTGAGTAGTTTAGCTCAGTATAGTCTGGTGTTGGCCACTGTAAATTGGTTTTGGGTCAGGATAGATGGGGGTTTGTCTAATTTCAAACTGGTTTAAGGCAAAGTGAGAAAACACATTAAGGCTCAGTTTAAAGAGGTTTCAGTCATTCAAAATAAACAGCGGTTTAAGCAGAGTTTAAACTTGGCACATACCAGTTGGGCCTCAGCATAAACTGTTTTTAGCTTTAGCTGGACCAATATAAACTGGTGTCTTACTGGGTCCCCACAGCATCCTGCACTGGGTGTGCATGCTGGCGCAGACGCCTCCGTAGCAGTAGGAGGCGCCATCCTCACAGGGCTCCCCGTTCTGCAGGAAGACATTGGGGGGACAGTGGGGGGAGGAGCCCGTGCAGAACTCGGGCAGGTCGCATTCTCCGAGCGGCTCTCGACACACCGAGCCCGCCACCCGCAACTAGAGAGGGAGGGGGGACACTCAAAATCAGACATTGACTGAGACGGAGAGTGGTACGATGTCGGCTGCGGCGGCGTTTCAGTCTCACTTTGCAGTCATGGCAACAGATGCCGTCGGATGAACACTGGGCTCCAGGAACCAGCTGACAGGTGGAGGCGTTGCAGCAGGGGTCCCCACATTCCTGACCAATCAGAGCACAGCAGTACATCAACAGGAAGAACAGCATAAAAGTCCCCCGACAAGGGGCGGGTGAGCAAGCGGGTGGGTGAGTGAGCAGGCAAGCGGCAGGTGAGTGAGGGGCAGTTGAGCAAGGCGGGTACCTCCAGCAGGCCGCAGTCACACTGCTCCCCCTTCTCCACGTACAGATTCCCACAGCGAGGTCCTCCCAGCAGGCGGTCTGGCTGCGGGACGTTGAACAGGCACATCCCGCCACCGTGCAGCAGGCTGACGGACAGGTCGGCGGCGCTGCAGCTGCTGAACTGCTGACCCGGCATGAACCTGTGGGGAACACGACACACACAAGGGTTTGGATCCTTTGAAGGGTTCTAATAATCTTCTAATAACCTGAGATTGTTCTGCTGACCAAGCTTCAGATTCTGCCAAACCAATGATTAATCAGGATTGGCATAGGGCATGGTTTTACTGACACCGTAGAAGGATCTTTTGACCGAGATGTGGTTTGGTTGGCTTATGACTCAACTGACCCAGATTAAAGGTTTGGTAGTGAGCTTTGTACAGATTTGGGTACAGAACCAGGTTAAATGATCTTTATCTGATACAGGTTAAAATATCTGGTTCTGAACCAGGTTAAATGATTGAATCCTGATCTAGGTTAAATTATCTGGATCTATCCCCGGTTAAATGGTCTGGTTCTGACCCAAGTTTAATACTGGTGCTAACCCATCTTAGTTGTTCTAATTCTGGACATTACTGGTCACTGACCCGGTCGAGGGCTCCATGATGCATCCCCCGAGTCGCCGTTCATTCTGACAGGAGCAGTGGCGTTCCGCAGTGTCGTGGCTCATCCCCAGGTTGTGACCCAGCTCGTGAGCAACGGTGGAGGCCACTCCCAGAACACTCACCAGGTGATCCTGAGGGAGACAGACGGGTTTCCGAGTGATCCCTCAGGTTCTACATGGGTTTACCTCCTTCAACATGGTCACCATTCTCCAGGAACATCAACTCACAGTTACTGGGTCCGTAGTTATAAGAGTTATAGACCAGATAATACACACAGCCACATTAATGGACCATGTACAAGCTCTAATTAACACTATGACCTTTATCTAATTATTGATGTTATAAATGTCAACACACCTACGTGTACGAAAAAAAACACTGAACAGCACATAAACTACAATGTTACTAAGAATGAAAATAATGAACACAAATGACAGTAATTGTGAGTCTGATGCTTGGTGGTGGTGGTGACGAAGCTGAAACCAGCATCATTAACCTGAACACCACAGTTGAGCTATGAAGTGGACTGAGTTTTAATGACTCAATAAACCGGGTCTGTGACTCACAAGAACCTTTCCTTGTTTTCTTTTCAGATTTAGAAATGAAAATGAGGGACAACAGGCTCCCGGTATCGTCTCAGTCTCAGTATCAGAGTTATGATCTCAGTAACATGACCACACCACGTCCATTCTGTGACTCAGCCGACTCCTGGACGGTCGCCATCGGTTGCCAGACTTTAATTTTACTCTGTGCCTGAATGTGGAGGGGATGGGGCTGGGTCACATGACCACACCTGTCCAGTCCATCCCCTACCATTCAGTCTGAGCAACTTCATCTCCACAGTTCCTCATTTGCTTGTAAAAAGTCAGTGTGAACACGAAAGAGACCGAAACTAAAGGATCTACATTACCCACCAGGTCCGGGACAAAATGAAGCTGAACACTGTTGACCTCCCTGGGTCTGAATTCACACCCACAACATCACAGGTACACGGTGATAGCAGGTGATACTCACCACGTTGACTCCGCCGGACCTGTCTCTGGAGCACATGGACGACTGAGACGCCATCCCCACTGTGGTGCCATCAAAAGACCCGCCCCTGTGAAAATAAAATGCGTTGCGTGATTTTGCCGAACGATCAGAGTCTGAGACTTTTATTCTTTTGAATGTTCCCGTCCTACATGACGAGCTGGGCATTGTCATGGCGAAGACGTGGCAGCAGCTCCCTGGTTCTCCACTCCAGGAAGTTGTTGAGGGTGTCCGTGGGACTCTTCTCCACCCGGATCTTGTCTCGGTCACTCCAGATCTCCAGACCGGTCAGCGCCACCCGTACGTTCAGAGGACGGTAGAACTGGAACAGAGGGAGGAGAGACAGCTCGGTTCTGGTGTTACAGAAGATTTACACCAGTTGGCGGGTACGGGTGGGGTGTCTCACCCAGTCCACCTGGTTGGCCACATCCAGCATGCGGTAGATGATGGTGCTGTTGTCCTTCTGGTAGTTCAGAAACTGTGAGGAGCAGATATGGTTAACCCAATGTTACAGAAAACCTTTATATAACCTTTAAACAACGTTAAGAAAAACTCCCACACGTTGGATTGTCTATTCATTTACAACTTCTGGGTCTGGTTGTGCTCTACTCTGACACTACTGTCACAAATTCAGGTGTGTAATTTCTAACAATGTGTTGCCCTGAGGCCTTGTTAAGTTCACATCCAACTGTTGGGACCTGGTTTAGATAAAGATGACGTTGGGACGTTATTACATCATAATGAAACATAGTATCAGGCTCATGAAGCCTCAACTTAACTACAACTTAACAATGGAACCATCAAGTCTTTGGCTGTTTCACGAAAAATGGACATAAACAATTGGTCAATTTTCAATGATTATTTTTCCTATCAAATAATCGATTAATAAATAATAGTTTCAGCTCCAGAGACATTAATCACAAGATGAGATGTGTCGTGATCCATGTGGTTCAGCTCAGCAGGCTACAGTGATAGATTAACTGATCACATCCATTGATTACCACTGCCACTAACAGTTTTCTCAGAGGAAACACGACACACGTCTCTGGAATTGTGTGTGTGAGGATCAACAGACACACACACACACACACACACACACACACACACACACACACACACACACACACACACACACTGACCTCCTGGTGATCGGCCACGAGCACCAGCTCAATGTACTTGGTCTCAGACAGGATGTCCCTCTTCCTCTGCAGACAGAGCGAACGGATGACAGAAGTCAAACAGGAAAATTAGCACAGCGACATGTGTCCTTACTACAATGTATCAATTCAAGTCGATCTGTTTATCTAAATAGAATCATAATCATACCAGAGCTTCATGTAGAGCAGGTCTAGACCAGACTCTTTATAGTTATTATTTACACAGACACAACGTTTCCCCCATGAGGAAGAAAAACTCCCTTTAACAGGTAGAAACGTTGAACAGATCCTGGTTCATGGTGGGGGGGGTGTCTTCCCCAACCAGGTTGAGAGAGAGATAGAGAGAGAGAGGGTTGGAGAGAGTGAGAGAGAGAGGGAGAGCAAGCTAATACTCTTCCAGCAGGTACTGCTAATTATAAAATGAGTTTGACACACTATAGATTTAAGTATGAGGAGTTCCTGGTTCCACAAGTTTTTCTCCTCCTCACATAGAACGCCTGGGCTCTCCGGCACCATGAGACCAGACTCCACGTTCATTACTATATTCAATTACTACAATACCCATGAGGCCCAGCTGTCATTGCCATCAGTGAGAAAGCTGATCCAGAATCAGGGGGGGATCTAATCTAAATTACTCAGTGTTTTATAGGGTTTCTATAAAGCATCATCATTGCTTCAGCAGCAGCAAAGCTCTGTGATTGGCCGCTTCTTAGTGCAAAGCACCCTGGGAGTCGTAGTTGACTTCTCTCCTTCAGTCTTTGTGGCTTTGACTGTTTATCAGAGAAGAAGATATTTTATAACACAGCTGTTCATTTGTTGTTGTGGGGATTTAATGGGGGGTCCATCTCACCCTGTGTGTGTGTGAGGAGCTGTGGATGGGGGGGACAGCAGTGTGGGAGACCCCACAGCCTCCAGGACTGTCACTCTCCAGAGGGCTTGTGGAGAACAGCAGGTGGACTCCGTCTTCTTCATCACCAACTCCTCTTCCTCCTCCTCCTCCACTTCCCCCGCTCCCGTCTCCTCCGCTTTCCCCTCCTCCCCCATCCTCCTCCCCCTGCCGCTGGTGGAGGCTTTGGTGATGGGGGCCATTCTCCTGCGGTTGCAGCTCGAAGCTCAGCGTGGCGTTGATGGCGATGACGCCTCTGCAGGAGGAAGCACAGTCAGGGTCAGTGGTGATTCAGGGGCCGTATCCAGGGGCCTCTGAGCCAGCGGGCCCCTCACTAAGCAGAGACACACAAACACACACAAGACTAGAAAACATTTGTACACGGTTATTTGCTGTTTGAGAACAGATTAAAGACCCGGCTTTAAGATTCCCTGAGCTTCACCTCAGATCCCAGTCCAACCCTGGATGTACCTGCAGGAGTTATGACATCACTACAAGCCAGGAGCCAATCAGGATCCGGTGTGTAACCAAAGCCTCCAGGTCACAAACATTGAGACTTTACAGTGAAGGAGGAAACATCTGGCATCCAGCTGTGATGTAGAGATTCATATTGTCCTGGAGAGCCAGACGAGGTCTCACACGGTCTGGACCAGGTCTCAAACGGTCTGGACCAGTTCTGGCCTCATTAGAGCAGATTTACATTGTTTGTTAAATCCTTTTACTGTGTTCAGCCTTTATGCTTTGTACGTATTTGAGGTCTTTTATCACTGAGGCAGTCACTACAGTGTAATACTGAATGAACCACAGGTTGATTTTGTTACTGGACCAGCATCAAAGTAAAACACCATAAATCAGATTTTTGTTTTCTTTTTCTATCTCATCTCAAAGTGAGACAGTAAGTGTTTGGTAAAACCAAAACTAGGAGCTAAAAGCGGCTAAAAGCTGCGGAGACAATGAAAATCCACCATCACACAGTCAAATGGATTCATTCATTATATAAAAATACTGATTAGTCATAAAGTCTGTCTCTGAAACTCCTCACATCTGACTGAACTTGTTGTTTATTTTCAGTTTGCTCAGTTTGCTCTGAATAATCCAAAGCAATTAATTAAAGGTCTAATTCTGTTCTGTGTTGATCCGGGTTTCTGAGTCCAGAACCTACGGAGGCTGCCAGGTCAATTGTCTGACCCTGGAAACCACACACTGGACCTGGTCTCTTCACGTGAGCAGATAAATAATGGCGCTAATCCTCCTGCAGCCTCCAGCCTCTGTGCCGTAGGGGTCAGAGGTGGCTCACACTGATCCGGATCAGCGCGACCCGCAAGGGACCGCTAACGTCGCCATTCACATATTGTGCTGAGAACGGCCCAAGAACACAAAGACATGAAACATGGTAAATCCTGGACTCCGGACAAAACAGATTGGAGGTTTTTAGGTCTAAAGAGATTTTTTTTCTTGTTTTCTTGTTATTGGAGAAGAAATTATTTTCCTCTTTACCGTGTTACACCAGCTCAGACTACATGTTTGTGTCTCTCTGAACTTGTCCGTCCGGAATAATGTACATATTTTCCTCTCATCGTTTCTTGATTTTTGACGTGATTTGTGATGCTGATTTTACAGTTAGAGCCGCTGGCTCTGGTCTAGTAAACCAGTGGTCAGGTTTAGTGATGCTAGCTCATTCACATAACAAGGGAAAGAAGAAGGGGGGGGGGGTTAGGTGGGGTACGGGGGCAGATCATGGATCATGGTAGTCACGGCCCCCCTGACATGGAGTTCTACTCCACAACATAATCAAACAGTCTATAAGGATTAATTGATTATCAGTTAATTCTGAAGTAATCAACTAATGTAGTGGAAATAAGAAGTAATGAAAATATGACGATATTACCCTGGATTATTTGTTACCGAATCACATTTTTTCAGCTCATGCTAAATACGACAATAATTCACAATGATAAAATCGATTAATTAATGCTACCAGGACCCTGATAAACGGCATAAAATAGAGGGATGGAATAACCAATGAAAAAAGATTCATCGACATAACATCTAATAAGAGATCGCAGGCGACGGACAAGATCCAAGACCTGGTTTTTACTTACCTGAGTCCAGAGCAGGTGCTCAGAGCCACTCTGGACTGAGGGAACCCCCGGACGCTGCCGTGGTAATAACAGTGAGTCTGCGGACAACACAACAACAACATCTGTCACAGCTGGAAGAAACCAGATGGGTGGACTGGGGTAGATTTGGGCGGCAGACAGCAATACGTTCACAGACTCACCACGGGATCGGCTTTCACAGACACCCCAGTGCCGTTGGGCAGGTAGTAGAAGACATTGGGTGGTTTGGGCAGCAGGTCGCTGCAGGGACACATCGGGTCAGACTCCTTGTGTTCGTGTTTACCAGTGTGTTTGATGTTACGCTGTGAATCGGACTCACCGGTTCTTCTCCAGGTCCAGCAGGAAGAGTCGTCCCCCCACCTCCAGCCCACACTGCAGCTTTTCAGGATGGCCGTCCTGAAACAGACAGGAGATCAGATCCTGACTCGACAAAGAGGGGGAAAGAGGGGGAAAGGGAGAACCTCTGAAGAACTCCTGAAAACCAAAGCGGAACCAAGCAGCTGAGAACCAGAGAAGTCAACTTTAGACATGGAAGGTTCATTTGGTTCTTCAGAGACAGAATTGTTAATTGTTCTGTTCTCTTATTTTTTCTTCTCTTAAATGATTTCAGATATACATTCACGAGTAACTGTAGTTTTTATTTTATTTCACAGAACATTCACATTTAATTTATGGCTTATTTTTGATTGAACTTGACAACCATTTTTTTTTTTTTGGTTTTTAGTTTGAAGTCTGCTGGAGACTCTTTGTCATTTTAATGACAAAGTGATAAAGCGATTAATAGAAAAAATAATTGTCAGAGTAACTTTGGATGTGGACCAGAAACCAGGTCCACATCCAGAGACCAGGTCCTGGAGACTCTGCTGCTGCCAATAAACAGATTATAATCCAAATGAAGATTAAATCAGCACCACAACAGTTTAGTTGTCTATGAACTGGTTGGATTCAAGTCATTTTAAATAAACTATTAATTAAATATAAAAACAAGTCTGTTTCCATATTTTTAATTCCGTCTGTTTTTTTTTCAGGTCCCATAGGATGTGGGTGGGTCTGAGTACATCCGTTAACCAATCAGTGTTTTCCTGCCTGTTAATGTAGCTGCTCTTTGAAGAGAAGACACTTCCTGTCCAATGCCTCCTCGCTTTCTCCTCTCAGCTCCACAGGAAGCTAAGGTGTGTGTATGTGTGTGTGTGTGTGTGTGTCTTTGTGTTCATGTGTGTTACTAATCCTACCCTAAACTCTGGCCCTTGTGTCTCAGATGAAACGTGTGTTCATTCGTGATCAGATATTTATCGATCAGCGGACGTCAGACATTGATAACAGATAAACAGTGTTAAACTACATTCACAGATGTGAAACGAGAGTCTGACCCAGACCCAACAAACTGTCAGGACCTGTTAAAGGAACCCTCCACTGAAAATCCACCATTTGGGCTCAGTATGACAGTTTGCTGCTTGTTTGGTCCAGTCTGAAATGTTTATCTGACCCAGGTCTGACTCGTTGTTCTGTCGACTTATTCTCAGACCGGATTAGACCAGTCCCAGTATGGATTTTATGTAGACACGTTTCAGGGGCCAGGTTTCGGGGCTGGAGTTTAGAAAACTGCTCCAGTCGTCTACTAGTGTCTGTTCGTCTCTGTACGTGGTGTATATCCTCTCACAGACCCTTTAAACTACTCTTTGTGGTGGGATCTGTGTAGTCCACATCCAGGAGAGAAGCACAAGAACCACGCATCTAACACATTGCAACTTTTCAGCAATTTTACTTCAACTAATTTATCCCTCAAAGTCGGACATTTAGATCAATGCTGTTTTGGTGTCAGTGCCTGAGGATTTCCAGCCCTGAACCTATGGATGAAGACTGAGAGGTAGATCCAGAGGTCGAGAGGGCCAGATTCACCTTTCAGGAGCTTTAGAAACACTGAGTCCAAACTTCAGGAAAGTTACATCAACCACTGACACACTTTGTTTGTTCATTAAATGTTTATTTACAAATTATTTACATTGTTTATAAACCATACTGACTGTAATAAAGTCTGGAGGTGTAAGATTTTTATCTGGACTGAGGACATGACCTCAGGGTTTAGAGCCTGATGTTCCAAAGGCTTTTTGGGTGGAGTATTCCTTTAAAATGAGCAGAATTCCCCTCTGAGGCGTGTTTGTTTTCTCCACCCTCTCCGTACTTTGTGCTGTGGTGGGATCATTGTGCAGCAGGATGGGGGGGGGGGTTGTTGGCTGAGTCATGCTCGGTCCGAGCGGGTGGGTCCAACTCTGGAACACTGGCAGCGGCTCAGACGCCTGATTAGTCTGATCAGCAGCAACCCCGGTTTTCTACAAGCCAATCAGACTCTGAGGTTTAACATCTGAGGAGTCTTTTACTGCTTTGTAAAATCAGTCTGCTGATGAAGGCCATATTATGTGGCTGAAAGCTTTGGAAGCACCAAGTAAGAAGATTTTATGCTACAAACTTAAGGAGGAACCCTTCGGCTAAACGGCAGTTTCGAACTGCCTCTTTGATTTTACCTTATTTATTTTGAGGCTGTGGAAATGACTGGTCTCTCTTTCTGTCATGGGAGAGTTTCAGAGCCTTCGTACAGCCTGTCGTTGGTCTGAGGTCTGCAGGACTGTGTCCACCTTCACCCTTTAGGTTTTTTTTTTTCAAAGGACCAATCAGAGGACTGACCTAAGATCAGCTGTGAGGCAACCATCACACACAGTCTTCAACTGAACGGTGTCTGGCCACAGACGGTTCAAACAGCAGGAGAACTAGAGTAAGCTCACATTAAAAGATGAGTACCACAGTGATGCTTCAGCTGCTGCTCTGCTGGAGGTGTCAGGGAATCGAACTAGCGACCCTCCGTTCTGACGGCAGCCACGCCCCTAACTCTGACCGAGCAATCAAAAGCATTTGAACACATAAGACTAAACAGCATCAACAGATTTATCGTCCTCCTGTGTTTTCTGTTTTTCACACCTCCTCCTGTTTTAGTACCTCTCTCTCTCTTTTACCCCTAACTGTGTTCTGCAGCCTCTCGCCCACTCTCTCCCCCTACATGTTCTACACTTTTCTCTCCTAAAATCTCTCTCTCTCTCTCTCTCTCTCTCTCTCTCTCTCTCTCTCTCTCTCTCTCTCTCTCCCCCTCTCTCCCTCTCTCCCTCTCTCCCTCTCTCCCTCTCTCCCTCTCTCTCTCTCCCCAGATGATGTCAGAGCTGAAGAATCTCTGGGCGAGGCTCAGAGCCACCGACCACAAGAAGAGGAGGAAGAAAAAAGGAGGGGGGGGGTGGCGGGACAGGACAGACGTTCTGATGGCCTCACAATGAATTCACAACGCCTCCAGGTCGAGTTTCCTGTTTCTCTTGTGCTGAATAGAGGAGGAATGTCTTTATTTGTGAACTTATTCTGATCATTTGAGCTGAAACAATTAGTCACCTAGTCACCACAGTGGTGCAGTGGTTAGGACCCCCCTTCCCCAACAGGGTTTCTCCCCTCAGTTTCCTCCCACAGAAACACGCAGGTTAACTGGTGACTGGTTGTTTATCTCCATGTGTCCCATGTGTCCCACGTGTCCAGGGTCCAGGTGAAACACCCCTCTAGCCCAGTGTTGGCTGGGATTGGCTCCAGCCCCATTTATATACGAATCCGTTCATTCAGAAAATAATCTGCAGATCAAAATGATGAAAATTCTCTATTGATATTCATATTAATGTGTTTGGCTTAAACCAAAAACAGGCTCCGTCTCAGTCTTTAACCGTGCGATTCCACCAACATGTAACTGCCCACCTGGTGTCGGTGGCTCAGACAGAAACTACTAACCCGACTAGTCGGTAACTGTCCATCTGGTGGTGAATTCACTCACAGACGTTGGCAGACAGACAGAACATCACCACACAACAGCTGAGGCTTTTATTTTCTCACTGAATTGACATTAAATTATAATAAAAAAATCACAGTGGAAAGTAAACATTAATTTAGACTTGGACTCTGAATCACATAAAGGATCTTTTTTGTTTTGTTTTTGTTTTTTTTTCAGTGGACTTCCCTTTTAGTCCGACTCCCACATCCCACCACATCTCTCCTACTTTCTCTTCTCTACCCAATCTTTTCCTCCCGGCTGGGTGGGGTCAGGGTGGGGGGGTGTCAGGGGGATTTCTACAGGAAATGATCTCAGACCTTCTGTCAGCTGCACAGGAAGTGTCCGTCCTCTAACCCCTCCCCCTCCGAGTTCCAGTGTTCCTGCAGGAAGCTCCTGGAGAAAACTGTCAGCGCCCCAGCTTCCTTCCTCTCTCTTATTACAGTGGTTCCTCCCGGTTCCTCCTCCAGGCCAAGTTCTGTTCCTCAGTGTACTTCCCTTCTGTCATCAGGTTTTGTGAGAACCTAAAATCATTTCCTGAGGTTTTCTGATCATTTTCTGGACAGGACAGCAGAGTCTGACTTCACCCTATCAGATACCCAATCAGGACCAGCTTGGTCCTGCTCAGGGTCAGGGAGACCAGAGCCACCCTTCACCAGCTCCACACACAAGACTCCGTTTGAAAATAATCAACATTCCTACAAACCAGTCACCACTGAAAATCTAGTATTAACTTTCCTGGTACCGTTGTTCTGATACATTTTGTCATCCTTAGATTAGAGAGAAGAGTTAAATAAATCATAATGAGACCAAAAATTAGCATCTAATCCATCTTCTCTACCAGAAAACTACCAGAAAGCTAGAGCTGCAACTAGCAACTGTTTTCACTACTGATTAAAGCTGATGAGTTTTTAGCAGCAGAGTCGTGAACTCTGGCACAACTTTGCCCGCCTCAACCTGAAGAGGTAAAAACTCCACCAACGCAAGAAAGACCAATGCCTTTCAACTCCTGGCATTCAGGAGCACCAGGCGTTCAGGAGCACCAAGCGTTCAGGAGCCCGATGCCCTCAGGAGCCTGATGCCTTCAGGAGCCCGATGCCTTCAGGAGCCCGATGCCTTAAGAGGCCTGATGACCCTGCTGGAGGCCGCGGGTCGAAACACACTGGTCTGACAATGAAGTTGTTCCTTAACAGGAAGTTCTGCCAGATTTTGTTCCTTATTCAGTGGAAGTTTGGCTGCGACTCAGGGCAGTGAACTCAGCTCTTTCACACAGAAGCGGCAGGAACTTTTTCACACATGCCGCAATGCTGTGTTAATCTTTTAAAACACACCATCCCTCTGTCCCCGGTTGTGCTTCTTCAGGTGCTGGACCGGACTCAAAGGGTTTTCCACACATTAATTCCTGCTACTGGCCTCAGAAAAAAAACTGTTTTGCTTTGGGGCTATTATGTTCAGCTTTGTAGACAAACTGGGGACCTGGGGGTGGGGGGGCTAGGGCCTGGCCTGCTGCTGCAGCATTTTCACTTTTTTTTTTTTTTTTAAATACTTGTTTATATAACACCTGAGTTCTGGTATAAAAATGTATATGAAGGAAATCGGCCAATCTTCTCAGTTACTAGTGTTTAATTTGTTTAAAAGAACTCGACTAAAATCCAGAACATAAAGAACCGACAGTTTTATCTGCTGTGAGTTCGACCCGTGGAGAAAACATGAGAAACACAGGCTGCAAAGAAAAATACAGAACTGCTCAGTTATGACACATAATATGTTCAAACATGAGGCTTTGACATGGTCAGACCATTAACAGTCAACATATCCAAACACTCCCGTCAGGTAACCATGGTAACAGGTGGAGGACTTCTGCTTTTATTTTCTCCAATGAGGAAAGGGAGGGTGTGTATGTGTATGTGTATGTGTGTGTGTGTGTGTGTGTGTGTGTGTGTGTGTCCCACCCATCCCAAACATCCAGTTTCTAGGACCAGTACAACATAAGATAAACACCAGTGCCAGACCAGAAAAGAACCAGGGAGCGAGCAGTAATACCAGTAATTAACCAGTACAGCTCCAGTAATAGGCCAGTAAAACACCAGTAGAACACCACAATGAACAAGTTAGAACCTTGTAAAAAGTCCAAGGCGCAACAAGAGCCAGTAAAACCAAGAAATAAACCAGAACAGCATCAGAAAAACACTAAAACGAGTCAGAACCAGTATAAGATCATGTTTCCATGTCTCTGACCTGTAAAGCTTCAGCGAGGCTCTGTCTCCGTCCGTCCACCAGGATGAAGGGACGAGTCTTTTCCAGCAGGAGGTGCCTCCGTCTGTCCACACCTGAGGACACAGACAGAGGCTCAATTGCAAGTTCTCACTGGGAGAACTGGAAGTACTGGGTCCTGGGGCTGGGCTCACATGTCGGCTGATGGCTGCTGCAGGTCTCTACACTGTTTCTGTGTCAGTTGGTTTTTACACTGTCATCAGTATATTATTTATCCACTAGCTGTACTGTTTATCCTGTGAAGGTTGCGGAGCTGTGTGTGTGTTTGTGTGTGTGCGTGTGTGTGTGTGTGTGTGTGTGTGTGGGGGGGGGGGGGCTGGAGCCACACATATCATTAGAGAACTTGATTATTATAATGAAAAAGATTCCTACAATAACGACAATGAACGAATGAGTAACATTTGATAAATTTTCCCCACGCTTGTCCGTACGATTAACCCGTCACTCTACAACAACCAGGTCACATTGGTGACAGGTGTTGAGGCAGAACCAAGAGGAAACAAGCAGGTGATGGTGAAGGACTGTGGAGTCGGACGTCCATGCGAGACGGGAAATGGGGCCATTCAAAAATGCTTCTGATTTCTGAGGCTGGATCAGCAGCGGAGCGACACCTGTTGTAAATACTGAGACATCCGGATCCAATGAAGACGGACACACCAGACCTTCATCACGGTGCCACCGAGCGAACAGAGACAAGCCACAGCTCAGGCAGCCGGGCTGGACAACCACCGTCCTGTGGTGGCGCTGGTTCCAACCCAGCAGCCGTTGCTCATGATGGGAGAGTCTGTTAAACCCACAGCAGCTGCTGGAAAACAAAATGCAGCGTCTTTTGTCATAAAGGCTGACGAAAGAAATGCTGAATGAGAGACTGGAGGTCACGACATCAGCTCTACGACCGTCTCAGAACCCCTGTCCACACGCCTGACCCGTCTCCAGGCCTATTCGCCACATCTCTTGTTATTGAGGCTAAAAGATGCAGCGTCACCGTGAGTTTGTTGGTTTTGCAGTGGACACGCAGAACTTGTCCGTCCATCGGTGAAGACGACGCTACATGTCCATGACCACAGCCTGGTCTAGACCGTCCGACCTCTCTGGGCCTCTGAGGACAAAGACGCTGGCCTGGCGAGACTGAGTCGACGTGGACTGACCAGATGGGCGGCGGACTGGCCGCGTTTAGACAGAGCGGGTGGACTGGGCTCTTTTACAGCGGAAGTTAAATGAAAAGAAAGATAGAAGGGGACACGACGAAGGCGCAGGTTCTGTGAAGGCAGCAGCAAACAGGCACAGAACGATGATCCAGTAGGTTCTGGACTATTCTCTGAGATCTCTGCTCTAACAGCAAACGCAGTTCTTCCTAAGTCAGATCGTGTACAGAGCTCAACACATCAGCATACCCTCTCGTGACTGGTGTTAGCTCAGTGGCCTGGTTCTGGTCACGAACCAAGAAGAACCTGAACCAGGTTCAGTCAGAACGGTTCACTACAGCAGGACGTTCCCTCCCAGGGAACCTGGTTCAGTTTAGTCCAACTGGGGCCAAAGGCAGATTAGACTGAGACCGAGACCTGCAGCGTGCCAGGCTTCCAAGCAGAGGTCAAAGGTCACACACAAACACCCACACCATTTTTTTCTAAATCCGATTAATTGATTGGTCGATAAACGCCAAAATTGACGTCATCAAATTATCTGTTTTGCTCGACCAACAAAAGACACTAGACGCTTAACTTCCCCTGGCAGACGCCATGACAACAGCCGGTCGGACGTGACTGTTGGACGCCCTCATGTTAAAGATGATTTAAATGGATTATTTGGTTTCGACGGATTAATCGACTGACACGTTTACTGTGAAACCTTCGTCTTAAAAGTAGCTAAATAACTAAAGCCGGGAGATAAACACAGACCGGTTAAAGTCCGACTTCACCTCTGAGATGTTCTGGAGCAGAACATACGGATACTCACGTAAAGTACTGGAAATCGGTAACTGCTCCGGAGTACAGTAGCTGAGTAAATGTACTTAGTTACTTCCCACCAATGTAGCAGTGCCTGTCAACTTACGTTATCAACTGTGTAACGTCAGGCAGGTAAGCCTTACCTGTCACGGCTCCGTTCAGATCGTCGGTACCGTCCGTCAGCCCGTCCGGAGCCAGAGCCCATCCGTCCCGCGGTGCGTTCAGGGACCTGCCGACCATGAAGGTAGCACGGCCGCCGAGCAGCAGCAGCAGCAGCGTCGCTCCGGCTCCGCTCATCTTCTCTGCGTCACCGGCAACAGGTTGCTGATGTGTGTGTGTGTGTGTGTGTGTGTGTGTGTGTGTGTGTGTGTGTGTGTGTGAGGCAACCCCGTCCCGCTCCCGTTACCTCACCGTGTCGGAGCACCGGGGGACGCTCCGCCGAAACTCCATGGTGCTACATCACAGAGGAGAGAGCGGGGCGGAGCTGCTGCTGTCCTGGAGGACCGGCGGGGAAGTGACCATAAATTCGCGGTTAATGTAGCGGGAAGACCCCTCGGTCCTCCGGTCCCTTATCTGCGCGGCTCAGGAGAAAAAACTGTTTCCGTCAGCAACAAAACCGCCGTTAGCACCGGGAGGACTCGGCCGGTTCGTATCGTTGTGTTCGCCCGGACATCGGACATCGGACATCGGACAGATGGGTCCAGCCGCCCGAGAGGCCTGAGAACGGAGCGCACCGGAACGCACCGGAGCGCCCGTGTTTATACCGGGGCTAACGGAGACGTCACCATGCTAGGTGAAGCTAACCGGAGCTAGCTGGAGGCAGGCCGGAAGCTCCTCGAGTCCGCCTTCAAAATTAGAGTCCGCGAACACTCTAGTCTGCATTAGTTACGTCTACATTGATCAAGTGAGTCATACTAAGGCGAAATTATAATGTCATCATTAATTTTTTAGGGCACCTCGTTTCATGGAACATTCAAACAACCAACTACCAGTAAAACTACCTTCATTTCAAAGCCTGTTTTTTCTTTAAGAAGCTCAGTGTCTTTTTAATTGTCAGACTCCCGGTAGGTCTTGAGTCCAAGTGGAGACAGGTGAGAACGTAAACGTTACATTTAAAATGTGAATAAATGTGATGGGTCTTGGGTGACAGGTCTAATCAAGTCAAAGTTATACATCGATCCTGAGAGCCTCATGAAAATAACCCATTAACCGCGTAGAAACCTAAATAAAGTCGTCAAAAACCCCTCATTACTATAACTAACTGAATAAATCCTCCATGAACCCTGAGCTACTTCTACTTTGCTTCAATATTTACATTTAATGTTGCTCTAACTTCCCCTGCACCACATGTCAGAGGGAGTCATTGGACTTTTTACTGCTCTACATTTATTTAGGAGCTTCAGTCACTTCTTACCTTTCAGGTAGAGACTTAAATAAAATATGATGCACTGTTGGACATTAAAGTACCCAACAGTATATTAGGTAGATAAAATGAGCTCCACCCTGACAGCAACAATGTATTATTGATTCACAATACTGTATATAGGATAAATAACCAAAGCGGCCAAAAGCTTTAGGACGCCTCCATCTTTCTAGCTGGGATATTTACAGTGTAACATCTCAGTGTTTCTGAAATTAAAGCTTAAAACAAAGGAACAAAAACAAGGAATCTTTGAATATTCTACGTCAAACTAAATTAAATCTCAGTTTCTGATTCGTCCAGCAAATGAACTCACTCGTTTCCTTCTCTCTACGACGGAAACCAAACAATGTTCTGAGAGTTGGTCCAAGACCAGGTCCACGGGGTTCAGGTCTGTTCAGGTTCCTTCTGTCTTCCTCTGTCCCTGTAAACTGTAATCTTCTATTTACACTTGGCAGAATCATGTTTGTATTTATAGGTTTACACTGATTTATTTGGCTGCTGTTGGAAGCGCATAACATGGATTTTATTTTGAAAGGAAAATGAATGCAGTGTCTACACACCACAGAGGCTTGACACAGGTATTTGAGCTGCTGTGAAACACTCTCTCCCTCTGGCACACACACACACACACACACACACCCAGGGTATTTCCTCAGTAGATTTAACCACTTCCTGTCCGGTAGGTCTCTCCGATAAGCTGAGACTGAGCTTCTCGTACGTTTAATTTCACACTCAAGTGTCAGTCTATTAGGAACAGCAGCTCAGACTGGGTCAGTCTGATCCAGTCCAGCCATAAATCCTCCTTCCTGGAGGTTCTGATGTTCAGGTTGTGTTGGATCTTGAAAACAGAATCCGAGACGACTTCTTCAGAAAAGTGTTCCCAGAGGCAGTTCCCAGATCAGCTGAACTGTTGTTTTACAGGCATAAAAACAAATTCAACAGGTTTGAAATTTGCCTTTTAAAACGTGAAAAGAAGGTCCAGCTTGCCATGGTCCGCATAAGGCTGACAGCCGAATATTTCCTGGGTTCAGGGGGATTACAGAAACTGTTGAGAGACCCTGCTGAGGCGATGACCTCACCGTGAGAAGTGCTGATCTAAATTGATCCAGCATCAGTTTGCTGTTTGAGGATCAGATTAAAATTATGAATGAAGCGTGTGCTGCACGTGCTGCAGTGGATCAGCTGATACAACACCTCTGTGCGTACCTAATCTGATCGCGTGGTCTCACACACACACCCATACGTACTTGTTCCTATATACTTGTGAGGACTTTAACCTGAATGCAGAGTAACCTGTGGGGACCCATGTCCCCACTGAGGTCCCAACAGGTAGAGGCCTTGTGTTTGAGGGTCCAGACCTGGTTTTAGGGTCCAGGTTAGAATCAGGTTCAGGTCAGGGTAGGGGGCTAGGGAAGGCATTATGTCAGTGAGTGGCGTCCCTACAAGGCTACACACACACATATATGTTTAATCATTAGTGTGTGGATTGATTGTTTTTCCTAATGACTGATTTAAACCTCCTGATTAAACTCCAACTAATGTAAATAAGCAGAAGGCTGCAAAGCACCGTTGGTACTGGGGCTCGTGGCCGTCCATCCTGGGTCCTGGATTCTGATCGGCCCTATTTATACACGTGTCCCAATGCTCTGCCTCAATTTTTCTGGGGAAAAAAAACCTGGAGACATTTGACAAACCTGCTGCTGTTCCAGATGTTTTCCTGCTCTCTAAAGACTCTTCAACGTCTGGATAGAAACATTCTGTCATTACAAAGTCCTGTTATATGTTTTCACTCAGGTTATACAACATGAACCAGAATTTAAAAGCTTCATCATCAGTATCATTCATCTGTTCTAATGTTACTTTCTATAATTCTATATTTTTGATCATTTCTTCAGAAACATGTTCAACGTTCGAGGATTCTGGAGACAGTCCCCAGATCAGCTGAGCTGTTGCTGTCCTTTTACTGGATCTCTGGTCCTCCAGAAGCCCACAGAAACCAGGCTTTAGCCAGGACCATGTGAGTCCAAAGAGCCCAAAACAAGCCTGAGTTGAGGCCAGGACCTAGACGGTCCCTGGTTCATCATTTATCTGGTTTATGGTCATTTGATTCATTTTAGTGCAGTTAAATAACTTGGTTCCCCTGCAGGGCCGATTAAACCAATTCAGATTTGTCTGATCAAGTGTAATAATTTTTACTGGGACCTCAAAGATTTATCTGGACAGAATGAGACCCACTCCTCGTTTTCTTCCTTTTCCTGTCCCAGTCTAACCATTGTCATAATGCATAACCTCTGAATCGAACATTTCCAGCCTGTGATCGAGACAACGATGACATCCACACCTGCTCAGACACTGGAACACCTAGAGGGACAAAGCAGCAGAAAGACAAACAAGACTTTTATTAATGAGTCAAAATCCACATCTGGACAATGTCACACATGAAATGAAATAATGTGTTTTCTATTCACATAGTTCTTTTCACATAATTCTGCAGTATTTTATTTTTACAGCATGAACACAAAGTTCATATATAATATGAATTATATATATATATAAATATATATATAATATATATATAAAACATATAATGAATCTGAGAGGAGGAAAAAAAGACCTTTATCAGCCTTTTTATATCAAAATTTTAAAAAGATGATATTTGTTTCTATAAATCAATAAAACGGGAAATATATTTCATAAATAAAACATTAATATATCAATGAATAAAATTATGTATCGCAGGAAATAAAACCAATGATGATTAACTCAATAAAGAAAGAAAAACATTACACAGAAAATGAATCGATCTGATCCAGGTGAGAACAGGTTTAAACAAGTCGTCTCCATTTACGGATCGTTGCATTAGAGAACTGAGCTGCAGTGGGAGAGTCGTGTGTGTGTGTGTGTGTGTGTGTGTGTGTGTGTGTGTGTCAGATGTTGTCTCAGCCTAAACACTGAGGGGGCGTCGCATGTCCTCTAAACGTCTCAGCCAAAGGAACAGAGAGCGACTCACCGTCCTCATCCTCCATCCACACCTGGCGATGCATTTGCTGTCCACGGAGGAAATCCGTCTCTGGAGCTGCAGGTTGTACAAGAACAAAACCCGCTTCTTCTCCCGCTGAGACAGACACAGAGACAGAGAGACGGATATCTATCAATAAAAATGGTTACGTTGAATTAAACCATTTGATGAGTTTTCTATTCCTCCTAAAGATAAATCCAGTCCCTGTGTTCAGGCTGGAGGGAGTGTGGAACCGTACTGTAGGTCCAGTCCATGTTTTGGTCTTGTCCTCATATCTGTCTCTTTATAGAGAGTGAGGTGTCTAGTGGGGGGTACGGTGTAAAAGCAATATATGTGGTTTCATGTCAGGCCTCTTCTCAGGCTCTTTGGTCTCATCTGCAGGTTTGTGAGCAATGGTTTTTCCTCTCAGCCTCTGATTCCCTGCAGTTTTTCCTTCTCACCGTCTGATCTGTCACCAAAAGTCCAGGTTCCACAGTTCGCTCCTGTTTTTCAGGCAGACAGGTAAACCGGAGGTTGCATGAACAGTATACTGTGGGGGGGCGTCAGTTTTCGAGGACAGACACTGCTCCTCACGTTGGTGTCATGGTTCCTCCTGTCCCTCCTCCCTGCTGCTCCTCCCCGTGCGGAGCCCTTTTCTGACAGAACCCAGACCAAACCGAGGAGGCTGTGGTGTACACAGGTTGCCCATTCACCTCTGATTTGTTGAGGTTTCACTTTGGGTCTCAAATTTTTAGTGTCGTCTCTCACACCAGTTGATTGTTAATTATGAATAAGGTCCAACGCACTTCACTTGAACTGAACCAAGTTTAGCTGTAGACTTTACATGTGTGTAACAACAAGCTTTGACCTCTGACCCTCACTGAGGCAGTGCAGGGTATTCGGGTAACTGCAGTGACAAACCGGAACAGGTATAAAGTCTGAATGAAATATATTTAGAAAATATCATGGTAGGAATTAATAATAGTATTAATTATAAAATCAATGTTAACAAAGCTGAAAACTTCAGGCCTCGTTCACCCATCACTGCTCTCTCTCTCTCACTGCCTCTCTGGATGTCTCTCTACCACAGTTCAGCCAGTCAGCTGTTATAATGCTATTACACTAATCTGCTCTCAGATCAGATTTACTGCAGCTCACAGGGCTGAACACGGTTTGTGTTTGTGTGTGTGTGTGTGTGTGTGTGTATGCGTGTGTGTGTGTGTGTGTGTGTGTGTTAATGAGATTTATGAGTTTGCTTCTTCATCGGTGTGGGAGAGGAAGTGACATCAGAGCATAGCATCTGTTCAGCCTGGAAGATTTATGTTTCTGTTGTTTACAATGAATCGTTTCACCTGTTATAACAGAAACTGGTGCAGCCGACATTTGAAAATCAGTCGTCCGCTGTCCTACACTTTTTTATGTTTCACTTCCTTTATGTTCAAAATGTTTTACAGCCTGTTTCAGTTTGTGTTTCCCTCAAATTCATTTTTTTCAAATTAGATTTTATTTTTTTGATCAGTTTTTTTTTTTAAACATAAATAAAGTTCTTTAATTCATTTATTCAGTTTTAGAATTTAATAAAAAATTATTTCTACTCAATAGTGTGTGTACAGAGCAACTGCTGCGACCATGAAAAAGTAGCTGAGCTCTGATTGGCTGTTGAGCCAGGTCTACACTCTCACCTTGATACACTAATGTTTTACATCTGCACGTTTTCACAGATCTTCATACGATTCAGTTATAGTAAATATTGATTATCATATTTGTAGCTTCTAAATCAATCTTTATATTTCATTTATTTTTTCTGTCAACAAACCCTTTCAGTTTGTTTCTGTGCTCGACTGGAGATCAATAAAGTCTCTACATCAACATCACAAATCAATCAATTATCAATTACCTAAATAGAATAATTTCTGCTATTTTAGTCAAGGTTATGTCTTTAACTTTTGTATTATGTCCCACTGAATATTTATCATAACCTTTCATTTTTTACAAATAAGTGACTAAAACTCAGTGTCCACTTTATTAGGTACAGCTGTACAATCCATGTGTGTTAATATATGTGTGTATATATAGGTGTGTGTGTGTGTGTTAATGAGATTTATGAGTTTGCTTCTTCATCGGTGTGGGAGAGGAAGTGACATCAGAGCATAGCATCTGTTCAGCCTGGAAGATTTATGTTTCTGTTGTTTACAATGAATCGTTTCACCTGTTATAACAGAAACTGGTGCAGCCGACATTTGAAAATCAGTCGTCCGCTGTCCTACACTTTTTTATGTTTCACTTCCTTTATGTTCAAAATGTTTTACAGCCTGTTTCAGTTTGTGTTTCCCTCAAATTCATTTTTTTCAAATTAGATTTTATTTTTTTGATCAGTTTTTTTTTTTAAACATAAATAAAGTTCTTTAATTCATTTATTCAGTTTTAGAATTTAATAAAAAATTATTTCTACTCAATAGTGTGTGTACAGAGCAACTGCTGCGACCATGAAAAAGTAGCTGAGCTCTGATTGGCTGTTGAGCCAGGTCTACACTCTCACCTTGATACACTAATGTTTTACATCTGCACGTTTTCACAGATCTTCATACGATTCAGTTATAGTAAATATTGATTATCATATTTGTAGCTTCTAAATCAATCTTTATATTTCATTTATTTTTTCTGTCAACAAACCCTTTCAGTTTGTTTCTGTGCTCGACTGGAGATCAATAAAGTCTCTACATCAACATCACAAATCAATCAATTATCAATTACCTAAATAGAATAATTTCTGCTATTTTAGTCAAGGTTATGTCTTTAACTTTTGTATTATGTCCCACTGAATATTTATCATAACCTTTCATTTTTTACAAATAAGTGACTAAAACTCAGTGTCCACTTTATTAGGTACAGCTGTACAATCCATGTGTGTTAATATATGTGTGTATATATAGGTGTGTGTGTGTATGTGTTGGTGAGGGCGTTTATATGTGTGTGCGTGTATTAATAAATGTATGTCTGTGTGTGTTAATACCTGTGGGTGGTAGAAGGCGGCAATGACCCGTCGGAGACGGTTGGTGTAAACCTGAAGGCAGGTGAAGAGCGCCACCAACAGGACACAGCACACACAGCTCACGTACACACCTGCTGGGAGGGAGGAGGGGGTGGACACACAACCTGGGGAGTGGGGGGGGGGGGGGGTTAGTAAATTTAAACTGAGGAGGGAAACTGTTGCCCTCTGCTGGATCCTTCTAAAATAAATCAGTGCTCAACCAAACCAGATTAGTACTAAAAAAATATGATCTGAAATAAATAAATCAACCAATGAACAGGTAAATAATTAAACTCTAGCCAAAATTACAGAATGTAACTTTATCGTTCTGATTTTCACACAAAGAATTTTAATCAAGTTCATTTTTGTTTCATTATAGATATTTCTAGCTCAAAAGTTTATTCTTATTTCAGCAGTCATGTTTATTACATAAAACAATAGATTAATAGATCAATCTGTGATGTCATTATTCAGAGTAAAGGAACCAAATCAAAAAAAATGCCATTGGGGTTTGAGTTGACCAGGAATCGAACATAGGTCAACTACTTAGAAGGCAGCTATGCTAACCACTATACCACCAACGCATCTATTGTCTATAATAAAACATTTTAATCGGCCAAAAGATCCCCACACAGACTGAGTGAACTCCTGATCCGTCGGACCTCCGGCCAACGCCGGCCGCCGCTGCTGCTGCTGCGGGGGTCAGAGGTCACACACAGGGGTCAGGAGGCGCGGGTTCGTCCGAGTGGATGTTGACAGAGAGCCGTGCAGTTAATAAACTGGCATCAATATAGGTTAAAGAAAAAGCCGAGTAAAGTTTCACAATAATGAGTTAGGTTTTAACAACTTATGAGTTTCATTCACACATTTCTATTATTATATTTATTTTTATTATTTATTTCATATTCTTACATTTAACAATGCAGCGTAATCTTACTCTATAAAGAGTTACTGAATTTAATTTTATGTTTCATCAGTCTGATAAAAAAAAAAAAAACAACATTTGAATATTTTTCTCTTTTAGCCTCTGAAGGATTTGTATGCAGCCTGAAAGTCAAAACTCAGGGTGATGAAGTTCAGCCTAGATTGAAAGTCTGTGATAGTTGAGAAGAACAAATCAAGTCAATAATCTGTCACTGCTCTTTACCTAAATCCTATTTTCCAAACTGAACGTTTCATGTTGAACATTTTAGACCAAAATTCCTGTGCTGGTCCTTTAATGACTGATGTGTTTCAGGAGGCCTGTGTGACCCCTGACCCCTGACCAACCCTGGTTGTCTGTGTGGATGTGGAGGCTGGAAGAGCTGTTGAAGGCAGAGATCGTCTTCCTCAGGAGGCGGGCCATCATGGAGGTACCGCCCACACTGATGTCCACCCGGTGAATACCTGCAGAGAGGACTTCATTACCCACAAACCCTCAGTGGTGATGCCAGTTAGTTCATATTGTAAATCTGAAAATAGATCCTGAAGTCAGTGTAAAAAGTCTGTTATAATTTGGTTCTCGAACAAACTAATTATTATTGACATTATTTTTATTGCCCAGGAGCTAAAACTGGAAATAATCAAAGAATAATGTTATAGAGACGATATTTATTTTTATTTGCATAAAAACAATTTAATTAATTCCACCATCATTGTTGCTTCTACTGGATTTGACTTAATAATTAGGCTTTAAAATTAACTACTCAAAGTCAGAAATTATTCTCAATCACAAACCTGATTGTGAAGATGAAAGAATTAATTTGGATAGTTTTCTAAATTCTATTAGATTAAAAAATATATGTTCTGAATAAGGTTGAAAATCCATATAAATAAGTAAATTAAATGATAAAATTCAATTTATTTACATAATAAATATTACTCACTTACTTTATTTATAAGAATAAATATTAAACTTATTTACAATAGTTTTTACTAATGTCAATATTACTTCTACTGATGAAATTATTACCTATATGTCATATATCAGTGCACTGATGTGGTTTATGTTATAAAATGTCCTGATGAAATAAATTAAACAAATAGTTTTAAACCACCATTTGTTTGCTTGATGAAGACAAAGGTCTATGCTATATATTGTTATTCGCGCGCACGCGCGTGTGTGTGTGTGTGTGTGTGTGTGTGTGTGTGTGTTTACTGGTCAGGTTGAACTGGGTGAAGGTGTGTCTGCTGACGATGTCCAGGATGTGGAACAGAGAGAAGTCGACAGTTAGCAGGACCACACACAGCAGAGAGACAGACAGCACCTGAAACACACCTGACATCTAACACACACACACACAATCACACACACACACACACAAACACACACACACACACACACACACACGCACACACACGCACACACAAACACCACATGTTCTTACATTGATTCTTTAGAGACTCACCCTGACCTTTAGCCCCGGCCCTAAACTTGACCCCACCCCAGTCCCCCTACAGGAAGAAGTCTGTGTTCACTCTGATGTTGTTGACTTCACTGTGCAGAGTGTGTGAACTGTGGTTGTTGTGGTTCATGCTCGACCCCGCGACATGACCATCTCACTGTGTCTCATGCGCCCGTCTTGGGAGGCTGTGAGGTACTCAGGTAAACTGATCAGTGGCTGATATAAAATATTGATTAGTGCAGCTATGACTGTTAGGTGAGATGTTACAGTTGATTCAGATCCATATTTCTGTTTGGTGGGCGACTAGATCAAAGCTGAACCCACCACTTCTCTAAACTCCTCAGGATGGATCTTTAGACTCCGGGGGTCGATGAGCCTCCTCCTCTCAGACAATTTCAGCGGCAGCAGGCAGCACTTCCCCTGAATGCACCACGGGAGGAGACAAGTGGACAAGCGTCTCAGATTAATCACAAAGCTCCATCAAACTGTCAATCATCATGCAGCAGTGATGATGATAATGATGATGATGATGTTACTGCTCTTCTTCTGCGGGCATCGATCCGTCTGAAGTAGGAGGTGATGTAGATGTTGTCAAAACGAACGTCCCCCCGGTAATGTCTGAGGTAACAAAAGGCCCTGGGGGGGGGGGGGGGCATAAGTAACATAAGTATCAAATAGTTACATAAGAGCATCATTAATTTTCAGCCATCACATGAAACACAATTTAACAAACATGACAGACATAAAACAGCTACAGCTAGAGGTCATTGTTATCCCCCCCCTCCAATCTGCAGTTCCCCACAGACTGAACATGAATATCTCAGCCTGCCCCCCAGGTAATTAGATCTCACTGGATGAAGATGCTGAGGAAGTTGAAGGACAGCAGCAGTTGCAGGACGTCCAGCAGCTGCTCCATCGTCGTTTCCAGTTTCCGGAAAGATCCCCAGACAGACTGAGTGAACTGCTGATCCGTCAGACCTCCGGCCAATACCGGCTGCCGCTGCTGCTCCTGCAGGGGTCAGAGGTCACACACAGGGGTCACGAGACGCGGGTTCGTCTGGGCGGACATTGACAGAGAGCTGTGCGGTTCTAACCTGGAGGGCAAGCTCGGCGCTGAACTCCCTGGACAACAGGTGGACGGAGCGGTTCAGCTGATCGAACAGTCGGCCGAAGTTTCCCTCCACAGGAACCTGCTCTCTGCACCATGGCGTCATCACTGGAACAGGAAGAGGAAAACCAGTCTTTGTCTTCAGTCTGACAAAAGACTCAGCAAACACTTGAACACGCCCAGGCCCCAGTTGACAGCTGACCCCCCCCCCCCCACACACACACACACACACCTTAAAACCAACCAGTCGTGGACGTTAACACCGGAGACAGCATTTGTTTCCGACTGGCAGTCAACAATGTTTCTTTTGACCTTAACCACATCGTTATCACTGTTACCATAACAACAAACGTCCCCTAACCTTGACAAAGCCCTTAGTGTAATTGACACTAGGGACTTTCTCTACACCTGATCAAACCTGAAACTAAAAGTTACCTGTATGGAGGTCTAGGTCCATGTGTTTCCCCCTTGTCTTTGTTACTGCTGCTGTGTCTTGTGTGTCAGTTATTAGCCAAAATACTTGGCTAATAAAACTGACTGATTCAGATTCTGATTCAACTCATCAGAAGTCTGTGTTTATGATCCAATAATCAGACCCAACAGTTTAGAAGCACCAGACAGTTTGACTCTGATGCATCTCTTCAACATATCTACAGTTTTGTCATCTTCTAACTCTGGTAACCGACCGGCATCAACCTCCAGCTGCATCCTGATCAGTTTAAACAGAAACATTTCACTGACGGTTCAGACCATGAGTCCAAATCTCGATTTTGACGGAGACTGTGGGCGTTCAGCAGCCAGCGTGACCTCTCACCTCTCATGACTTCACACAAGAACTGGATCTTCATAGGGACGCAGAGGATGTGGTTGATGACGGGGACAGGTACCACCTCCATACACTCTGCCCACCTCAGTCGGAACCAATCAGAGCAGCGTCGTACACCCTCGTCCACCACACCTGGACAGATGTGACATGCGTCTTTCACACATATATTTTTATTCTCCAGGCTCCAAGCTTCAGCACCTTCATATAGATATACAGTAATGGATTCTACATTAAAGAGCCAAGTAGATGTGCCCAGGGTTCAAAAGTAACTGGACAGACACACATGAGGTCAAACAACATCATCATGTTTCATATTATGTCCTTCTCATACTCAGACTTCTGGCCCAAGTCTCTGACCCTCAGACGTCAGCAGACGCTTTGTTTCTTCCCTGAATGTGCAACCATGTGTAACTGTCCAAATACTTATGGCCCAGACCTCCACCATCCAGAGGTCGATGCTGTGGTCTGACTCACTGTTGCACTGCAACATGGTCTTTGTAGTGAACTGCTCCTGGGTGCTGTTGGCGGCCTGGCGGTGTCCTGGTCTGAACCGGTCGTATCCGTACTGAAGGATGACCTCGTCTCTGATACTCTGAAACTTCCTGCTGACGCTCAGGGCCTCCGACTCCAACTCAGCTTTATCGTCCTGAACAGGAAACAACAGGCGGATCAACAGCTCCTGCTGCCCCCCCACCCCAATAATCAGATACTGATCAGTTCATTGTGGTCGTTCTTATTGATTACAGATTATTATGTTGTTGATTTGGTTTGTGTTCAGTCTGTCGTTTCATACATTTTTCTAAAAACAAATAAAAAGTTTTTTCAACTTTTATAAACTTTTCTTTATCAAATCTTTATAGTTGCACAAAGTTTAGTAAAACTGGTTTATTTATCTGTATAATTAGTATAAAGACGTAATGACTGGTTTCTATCAGACTCAGCTGTGATCAGATCACGAACCACAACACAGTGAAACAGCTGGAACCATACAGACCATGTGGAACATTAATAAACATGTTGTTTTACCTGCTTCTAAACCACATCACAGTCTGTTATAAACCAGTTATCAATGTTTGTTAGCTGATTATACAGGATAAATAAGGGAACTTGAAGTGAAGAAGTAACGTTTACTGTCTAAATGATGATGATAAAACTATGTGGTGACTCCTTGTATTATTATAGGTTGTCATAATACACATGATCTGGTAGTTACTTGTTTTTGTCCAGTTATTTTCTTTGGTGCTAAAGTTGTGGACAATTTATGACTGATGACTGATGATTGAACCAGATTATCTAGATTTTCCTTAGATTCCTTTTTATCCATGGACCAGTTGATCCCCAGGTGATTGTTGTTGTTTTTGTTGTTGTTTTTGTTGTTCAGGGTCTTTCTCACCATGAGCTGTTGACTGATGAGCACAAACGGTCTGATGGCATCTCGCCACAGTAACTTGCTGTGATGAACCTGCAGGTCCAGGTTGCAGCTCAGAGACAGAGCAGCTGTCTCCATGTTGCGCTGGACATTAGAGACCGGTCCTGCAGTGAGATGGTGAGACGGGTAGAGACGAGGTGAGATAGGGTGAGACGGGAGGAGACAGGGGGTGACGGGGGAGAGAGGGTTGGGCAGGGTGAGACGGGGTGAGACAGGGTGAGATGGGGGAGATGGAGGAGACAACCAAACAGCACCACAGAAGGCATCGTAGAATAAGTTAAACATGACCCATCTTAGTTAATGATGAAACAACACAGTCTGGTTTCATTACGACAGCTCGCGATTAAACCCTTATCTGTGTTTGTCTCTTTATTTTTGTTTGTTTTTTGTTTACTACTATCTAGTTCTCATGCATTATGGACTCTAATATTCTAACATAGTCATAACAAGTGTTGTAATGTACAACTTGTATACAGCTTTATAAATTTATCACTCTACTTTCCCTCCTTCCTCTTATATTTTTGTTGAGTCAGTGAGATGTTGATGTGTTTTTCTTCCTGATCAGCTTCAGTGTCTATGAGCTGCTGGAACAAGTGAACGTGACTGTTCTCTGCTGAAGAACAGATAAAAATGCCCTTTGTCAGTTAATTCCTTCTTTAGTAGTTTTCCTGGAGTATAGAGGCTTCTTGTTTTGAAGCTTCAGTTCGGTCGAACTGTTCTCATCATCATCGTCATCATCAGAGAGGAAGAAAACCACGGACGGCCAACGACTGCAGGAGTTTTTAGTCTGGGTTTCCTCTGACGGACCAACCTCACCGAGAACGTACTGAACAAACCTTTAGTGGTATATTGTGAATCAGCATCAGACCAGGAACCAACGTGTCTCACAGTCTGGACTGACGCCGACCTTGCAACCAGCGAACCAGACCCGGTCCAGAGGAACCAGGGTTGACCTGTCTGCTCCTCTGAGGCAGACCGGACTGTTTTATTTATTCTCAATCGACGTGTAAATATCTGGATGATGCAGCTGTACATTCCCATAAAACCTGCTACCAACCACGTGTCTGTTAAAAAATCAGACAAAATGAAGGTTATGCCACCTGGTCCCAGGTCCTGGTGTCCTATCTGGGCCCAGGTGTTACCATCGATTCTGACAGGATCAGGTCTTTCCTTCCCTCTGCAGGTCTAGAATGGGTCATTCTGCCGTAACGCTCTTAATTCTGGTCTCAGCAGGTGAAACATCCACAGGCTGAAACTCTGCATCTACGAGAAGCAACCAGCTCAGACCGATCCTTGCTATGCTAACTGAGTTTCAGAATCCCTAAGCTATAGAACTGCCCAGTGTCACTTGTACCTCATGGCCTTTTCCTGCCTTATGTTCCTGCTGTTGTGTTTTTTTTTAATCATTCATCTTGTTTCAGATCCTTGTTTTTAAAGTTTAGACTTTTATTCTTCTAGTTCAGGAGAGTTAATGAGCTGAAACTGGAACTGGTGAAGAAGACCAAACCTGATGACCTGCCCCACAAGAAAACTGTGTGGCTGGTGTGCATGTTTGTGTGTGAGTGTGTGTGTGTGTGTGTGTGTGTGTGTGTCTGTGTGTGTGTGTTTACCTCTGTAGAGCACAGACAGGATGAACAGCATCAGGTACGATCGGCCACGGGAGCCAAGCATGCTGGGAAACATAAGGAGGACCGAGCACCTGAAAGAGGGGGACAATGCCCCGCCCACCACACACACACCTGGAACACATGGAACACACAAAAACACACATACATACACACACACACACACACACACACACACACACGCACACACGCATACACACACACGGACACTAGTGTCAGCCAGATGTTGTCAGTGTGTTTGACACATTCAATTAAAATCCAAGGAGTGTGACGTCTCCTCACCGACAAACACACATCCTGCCGTCAGCTTCAGGTCAAAGGTCAGCGAGAGACTGTGAGTGATTCCCAGGAACAGGACTGAGGGACGGACCCAGGAAAACAGGAACCGCATGAAGGAAGGTTATCATGAAGAATGTTAACTGGACATTATAACAAGCTCTTTCAATTTCAATGTATGAAACATTATAAAAATAGCAATAGTTTTAACAAATACCAGCTGTTTTATTAATAAAATTTAAAAAAACAACTAAATTTAGAATAAAATCTGAATACAAACAAAAAAATGTATTGTTTGCTTTTGAAAATATTTAAATCGATATTTAAAAAAAAACAACAGTTTGGTAAAATAAATAAATAAAAGATTGAACATTTTTCAATTTTATTCATTGATATATTTTTCATAATAATAATATACAATAAAATATAAAATATTAACTAAAATAAAATTTATGAAATATTTTAATTATATATTAATAATTTATTGGAATTTAAATATAACTATTACAATAAAATACATGTTTTATAATAAAAATGAAATTAAAACTGAAAAAAAAATGTAAGGGTTTAGAATAAAACTTAATTCTTTAAAAAAAAAAATTAGGAAAAAAAAACAATATAAAAACCTATCAGAACTGAATAAATGAATTAAAATGAAAGTTTTAATGGGGGGAGCTGACGCTGCTAATCAGGTGGACGTTACCTGTACCACTCACTGCTCCGAACAGCGCCCTGAGGACCAGGTGCGCCACCACAAACTGCTCCGACTGGCTGAGGAGGAACCGACGGAAGGATGGAGGCAGGACGGGGAGACTGAGCCTCTGCACCGCTGGAGGAGGCACAAACATCTGGAGGTCACGCGGGTTCAAGCTCCTCGAACGTTGCTGTTTATTTTTTACCTGCCGGAAGCTACTAGCTGAAGGTAGGTGCTATGACAGGTGACTTCAGGTGATGACAGCTGAGGTTCTGTCGCTGGACTAACCGCTGACAGGAGCTGAACGTGTCCGCTAGAGTCTGACCATCATCCATCAAAGCTCCGCCTCCTCAGCCTCCGGGACCGGGGGGGGGGGGGGGCAGACCGCGGGGTGGGGGCAGCCCCGCGGCGGCGGTTGGTCAGGTGACGCCTGGAGCTTCTGGAAATTTCCGGACGTTTTTTGGTCTCCAGGCAACGTGAAAACACGGGAGTCCGCCCAGGAAGGCGGAAAGGAAAAGACACCTGATGAAAACTGACATCACAGTCCAGGTGGGAGGGGGCGGAGTCAGACACAACGTCATTGGAGTCCTGAACAGGTAAACGTCCTCAGGTGACAGACAGACGATACTGGCAGGCAGCTAAGGGCTAACAGATGCTAATTCAGTGCCGGAAGTCTACAGCGATTGGATCCGCTGCTGATCGATAGATGATCGATAGGCTCAGGGTCAATGATGTAAAGATGTAAATAAAAATCACTTCACCGCGTAATATTAGCGTTTCCTGATGAATCCGAACTGTAACTACATTAACCAAAGGATTCACACTGAAATCCAGTCTTACTGGAACAGTGATTAATTTTGGTCTAAGATTAAAACAAATAAAACAAAAAAAGAAACATAAAGAATAAAAGTTTGTGAAATTGGAACAAGTGTAGAGACCAGATGTCTCCACCACATCATCCTAACGGGGATCTTTCCTGGTCACTGGTTTGAACTGGTATCTGTCTTCACCTGGTCAGGTAAATCCCCAATATGATGCAGAAACAGGATCTAGTCCATGTAAAATAAACACACTCACTGTAGAGTGTGGCCACTGTGTGTGTGCGTGTGTGTGACCCAACAGTGATGTCACAGTGTCACGTGTGCCTCCTTTAATGTGTTTAAATGCAACAGGTCGTGTTTTGCGTTGTCAGTGGTGGTTCAGATTATTTCTTCTGTATCATTGCCTGCATTGATCATACAGACAGTTGATAGACACGGTGTGAATATGACAGCCTGTAGATGGCGCTAGAGAGACTTCAGGCTTTCATCTTCTCTCCTGTCACAGGTCAGCGGGACGCGCTCGCCTCGGCGGATGGAGGAGGATCAAAGGCCACCTGTCGGAGGGGGGGCGGAGCCTTGTGGCGTTCATCTCGGGGCTGGCGCTGGCATCCCTGTATGGAGCCACGGCCTTGTTCCTGCAGAAACAACCCCTGTGGTTCTGCGTGTACAGCTCGCTGGCCGTGGCCTTCCTTGCAGCGTTCAGCATGGGGCTGTCGGCTGGGGTCCGGGCCGACATAGCGGTGATGCTGCCCTCGCTGTGCTCAGGTGGGTTGGCGACCGCGCGTCACCGCAGGTTTTCTCAGACCATACGGGTCGAACACCTGATCTGTCTTAAGACCGGGGGTGTGGTGCTTAAAGATGTGACTCTAATCAAAGACACTGACCATGGTGCCCTATGGGAAATGTAGGAATCGTGTTTTTGGGCTAAAATTCAGTGTAGTATTGTTTCCACTGCTTTGGCTCATGACCAGATACCTGCAGAACTGTTGACGTTCCCATCCAATAGAAGTGGTGCTTTAAATGGGGCGTGGTCTTGATCAGCCTATAAAAGTCGCTCTTCTCCTGTGTTTCAGCTCACGGCAGGAACTTCCTCCTCGTCCTGTTTGTCTCGGCGCTGATGTCCGGTCCACTCACCAACACGCTAGAAAACACGGAGCGAGCCGCTGCCAGTCTGCTGTGTGGAGCTGAGCTGGCAGCCAATCAGACGCAAGAACTGATGCAGCGAGCAGCCATGCCCCTCTTCTGTAAGACACGCCCACTGTCGCTGTCACAGTATATTGCAGAAAATACTGCTTATACTACTGGTTCCGCTACAAGTACTACTACTGCTACTGCAACCAAAACTTTGAGTTTTGTCTTAATTTATTTCATAGTTAAAAACTTACAGAAGTCATGAGTCCCTCTGCGCCCCCCTTTATGTTTCTGTGTTTTACATATAAACTCAATGAATGAATTTCAATAGCCTTCCCAGAAGTTTGTTTGTGTTTTGTTTTGATAAGAACCAGATTAAATTCTTATTCCAAGGCAGCTTCCTCTCGCCAGGAAATGACCGACAACCGTTTTAATTCTCAGCGTGAAAATTTCTAAATGCTGTTTTTAGGTGTGCTCCACTCCAGTTACTAAATTCTGGTAGAAAATATCCAAAAAGACCAGAAAAAGACTGACGAGTGAGTTTTTAAGTAGTGAAGTAAACTCTCCCAGTGTTGCTCAGTTCTGCAGCTCAGTTACTTTTCCTGTGTCACAGATGAATCAACTCAAAGAACTGAATCTGAAATGGGAATATTTCCTAAATGCGCTGATTTTCCTAATCTAGGTGTGAACAGTTCATCTTGAAACCTTGATTTAGGCTCTTAGGCTCTGAGTCCAGATCCAGAGTAATTCCTTGCCTTCTCATTGAAGCAGCAGTGCATGTGTGTGTGTGTGTGTGTGTGTGTGTTTGCAGCTGTGTTGGAAAGAATCAGAGAGATCAGCAGCAATGCTTATTCTGTCGCCGGCAGAGTCCACAACTTCATCCACGCTCTGACCGACAGTGTCCAACATGTTGGTGAGGGACATTCACATAAAGACGACCGGCGTCGCCATCACAGGGGACACGAAGTCTTTATGTCCCAGTGACAGACGAAAGTGCACTTAAGTTTCATTCAAATTCATTCAGATGAAATAAAAACCAGGGGCGGTGCCAAGATGGCTGCCGATCGGGAGGTTTGTGGAAAAGGCAGAGTTTACTTGCTCACACACCAAGGATGTTCAATTTTTTTTTAATGGTCATTTACGGTGAAAAAAACAAAACACTAAATAGTGTCTTCATAGAAAAAGACAGAAAATACACCTGGATGAAAAGATATTAATGTAAAAGATGAAAAAACAGGCTAAAACAAACAAGGATGTTAAACAGAGAGCAGCAGTCATTGGGGCCTTTTCTGTCCAGCCTCTGTTAAACAAGCTTTTCTTCATCAGTCAAAAGTTCCTGGGGTCGAGTTTATATATTCTAAGATTTATCGGGTTCTACTGCAACAGCTGATGTAAGAAATGGAAAACTTCCTTTATATAACAGTGTTAAACAGCCTGTGCAACTTTTATCCATATCTATAAAACTCTCCAACACTCTCCTCAAAACGTTTTGTCCTACTGTTACTAGACACCTAAACTAACCACAAGATCTGGACTGTCCCACTGTTGTTACAGACACCTGAACTAACCACGGAGGTTTATAATAAAACCGTGGAATAAATAACAGCATTGGATTGTTTTTCAAAGATTTACCTGTTTATCTGAACATGTGAAGTGAGCCACACTGTTGAGAAAGATGTTTAATTATTAGGGATGTTACAGATGTTAATAGTTAATTGTTCTGGTTTCACTCTCTAGTAATAATAATAATAATAATAATAATTATTATTATTATTATTATTATTATTATTATTATTATTATTATTATTATTATTATAGTTGAACATAAGTAGCTGATGGGTAATAGAGCAACAGTCAGAGCGGTGACTTTTCTTCCGAGTATATCCTGAAGGATAAACTCAGGACAGTACGCCCACTGTCTGTGTGCATATACCTGGGTATACTCAGCTCTCACCTCTGACCTTTGTCCTGCAGCCCGCACTCTCAGAAACGTCCTCCACTTCCTGGTGGACATTGGGGACGTCTGCAACACCAAGCTGGGCTCGCCGTACAGGAAGTGTCGGGCGGTGTTTGCCAAGGCTCGGGCCGACTGCGCCGAGCTGCTGGGAGACTTCAGCTTCCTGTGTGGCATTGTGGACGGCTTCCTGCCGCTCTGCAACCTGGCCCGCGGTGCGTTCACTGACACGTCACCTCATGCCAACTCTAAAGGGGCATTACGCAGAGGCAACGTGGAGCTGATGTGCCTCAGATCTGTGATATTTTAAGTTTGCAACAGAGCAGGAATTTTTTTTTTCACTTTGGAAAACAGAAGGATCTCTGGGCAATTTTAATCTTTATTCAACTCACGCTGGGAAGTGTATGTGAATAAGCCAACAATGTTTTAAATAACACAACCACAATCCATGAAACCCTTGTGAGTCTTGGTTGTGAAAGTGATAATTGAAAACTGATCTAATTACTCCTAATAAAAGAAGTTTAGTCAAAAATATAATGTATTCTAAGATTTTACACAATAAAGCAAACATTGAGTGAAAAGGTTTACCTGCATTAAACAGCTAAAGAGGACAAGTTAGCAGAACTTTCTCTATTTGTAATGAATTACAGATTAAATTAACAGCCACTGAAGTCGCCCCCTAATATGAATCTACTTACAATGGAGATGTCGATGTGGATAAAGTCATATCTCGTCATCATAACAGAACAGAAAAAGCCAATCATGGATAATGACAGTTTTATCATGTCATTCAAATAAATTTTCATTTAATTTGAAGACAGAACCTCCACTGAGAAGTTGCCTGTATTGTATTGAGTCTGTCATCAAACAGTAATTTTTGACCATCAGCCAAGTTTCTGTGTATTTAAAAAAAAAAAAAAAAACTGAATTTCTCATTACGATTGAATCAATTAATTATTAGGTTCCATTTTTTTGTTAAATGTATTTTCCCACATTTTTATATAAATATGGTTTAAAGCTTTGTCTACATTTCCAGGTATAGAAGCTACACGGGGAACTTTATTTGTATATTTTATTTCGATTTACTTCATTGAATTCTTGTTTAGAAATTTACTTGGCTAAAGTAGAGAAAACTGCTTCTGTGATTAAACCCCCTCCCCCAAGTCCCAGAACTGCGACTGAATAACATGAGCTCAGTGCATTTAGTGAGCCTTTGGGTTCCTTTGTTTATCTCTGAGCGTTTGTTTTCCAGCTGCTGAGCTCTTCTGCATCATCCCGTCCTACGTCGCAGAACATCTGAAGAAACGTCTGGCAGCTCGTAAGTTCATGACCTCGCTAGTGTTCTTTGTCAAGCGTTCTTGTTGTTGTCTAAACTTTACTTTTGTTTCCCTCCAGCCACTGTTGCAGCATTCGAGAGGATGAAGCGCGAGTTTGAATTCAACATCTCGGCCTCGGTGACCTTTGACCTGGACGCCAACACCAGCCGTTCGCTGCAGCAGGTGTCCCAAGACATCATGGAAGAGGTCTCATCAGACTTGCAGGTGTTCCAGAAACTCAGCGGGCTGTTGAAGTACGGTAGCCTCGTGCTGCTCGCCTGCTCCTACCTCAGGTCAGAGGATCATTCAGGTGATTTTGGGGGGGGGCGCACTGTGGTTACGTACTTTTATCACTGTCGACGTCTGTGTGTCTGTGTCTGTGTGTGCATGTGCCCAGGGCGGTGCAGTACAGGCGCCGGTATCTCCGTGAGCTCAACTTTGACAACATCTATATCAGCTCTGGGTTTGAAGAGCTCGACCAATGGGTGACCTCAGGGGGCGGAGCCTCTGTCCTGCCGATTACCCGCAGAGAAGCCAAGACCTACATCACACCAAGTCAGTACACCTGTGTGTGTGTGTGTAATTTCAGCTAGTGATTGACAGCATGAGTAGGTGGGACAAATATAAAGCTAGTACCTTATTGGTCACTGTTGTGTGATGTCACAACTCTCAGCTCAGTCGTGTTTCATTAAAAAAACAATCCAAGGCTTCAGGATGAAGCAAAATTAACTGACGTGACCTGAAATTACCCTTGTCGTCTGATCTGTTCTCCAGTGTCGTCGTACCTGTCGAGCAGAGAGCGGCGAGCTGTGTTGGGGGGCATGGTCTCAGTCCTCAGACACCTGGTGATGGGGAGCCTGCTGGTGGCGCTGGACTTCTTGGTGTTCTGGGTGCTGGATCAGGTGCACCACCAGGTGACAGAGGACGTGGTGGCCCGAGGTGAGGCACAACGTCCAATACGAATGTGACAGTGTTGTTGGTCGAAGCGGCATAACCGTGGTAACCGCTCTATCCTGTCAGCTCCGGTCACCGTGGCAGTGCAGGTGAACGGATCGGGCTTCGCCTCAGACATCTTCAGAGACCTGGTGGCTTCCTTCAATGTCCTGCAGGGAGGAAACATCACGGTGATCAGCAGGAAGTGCCTGCCGGAGCCGGCAGAGCCAAGCCACGGCACATGCTTCCTCCTAGGTGAGGCCCACGCAGGAAATGACATCATACAGGATGTGACATCACAGCCTGCCGCAGGGGAGACAGCTGAGGGGTGTGTCTCTGACCATGTCTTTAATTTCCTGAAACACGCTTCCCTCAATGATTGGTCAGCTATGTTCAGGTGAGAAAGTGGGCGGGGTCAGAACTCCTCTCAGCTCTTTTTTCTGGCACTTTTCATGTGAATAACTGAGGCAGTATGGACATCTTCAGAAGAAACTCTCTCTCCTTTTCTAAATTACATCTGGGGCCACTTTTTTCATCTGGCTCAGTATACGCCTGGTTCCTTGGCCCACATCTGGTATGACTGTCAGATGCTACTTCCAAATCTTCTTGGCTGTCAACCAACAGTGGAGGCTGATGGCCTAGAATCGGCCAGATGTGGATGTATAGGGGCTGGTCCCGGGCCGGATCCAGGCCCAACTTTAACATTATTTCTGGGCTGGTTATTTATCTGCTTTAGAATCACCCTGAAAGATCCGGAAAGAAAAAAATTGACAATCACAGTGACACTCGTGGAAACTACAGGTCGCTAGTCTGAATAAAAACAAACTGCAGCAGCCTGGGGGTTTGTGTCAGATACACCCAGTCCTGCAGACTCCACCCTAGGTCTGACCCATCAGAAAATCCTGCATGAGAAGCATGGGCCAGGATCCAAAACTAGAACCCGATTCCTGCAGCTGAAATACAAGTAAAGATGATGAGCTGACAGGTAAACAGGTGAGTGAAGATCCTGAGACAAAGGTCAGGAAAAACAACAGATCAAGAACTTAGATCAGCTCTAAATTGAGGAGCTGATTGACTGGGGCCTAGAGAGAGAGGGAGAAAAGCCCCCCCCACACACACACACACACACACACATCGGAAGCCAAAAACACAGGGAAAAGGGAAACACTAGAAACACAAGGGAAAGAACTACAGTCACGGCCCAGACCATGACAGCAGGTCCCAAATATGACAAACACTTCCTGTGTTCAGGATGATGAATCCAGTTTAAACTCCCCTCAGATGTCAGTCTGAAAACTCTCTGTAGGGAAAACAATGGGATTCAACGTGATTCATACGGGGTGTGAGAAGTAACTGCAGAATAAAACAGGAACATATGTTGAGTAAAACAGAATAAATACGAGATAATAGAGAGATATGAATTATTAGTCCAAAATTTAATTTAATAAATGGCAACAGAAATGTTTTTAAGCCTTCAAAATTAAAAAGATGTGCATATAAACGTATATAATGGATATATAAAAAACGATAGTGATCTCTGCCTGTATGTTCTGATGTCTCTACTGGTTCTTCTGGTTTTACTGGTCCTGGTCCTTGCTGCAGGGTTCCTGTTGGGTCTGGCCCTGCTGGTCTCTCTGACCGGAGGATTTGTCCAACGCTGCAGGAGACTCGTCTGTGCTTCGTTTCACCCAGAGAGAGAGCTGGTATAACACACACACACATACACAAACATACACATGCTCCCTCATCCATTCTCTTACCTCCACATAAACCAGATTGTAACCCAAACCTTCGGTGCAGAAATATCCTCACTACAATGGTTTAAAACTTAACCTGGTCCTCACAAAGATAGAAATACCAGCCCCCCCCCTACACACACACACACACACACACACTCTTGAACATGTCACCAGTTTTTACTCCATTTCCTTCAAACAGCAGTGTCTGTCATTCAATAGAAAATATCCTCACATACAGAATCTACACAGATCATCTGTAAGACCACATCTACAGTTTCTGTTGTCCAGGTGGGTTAAGTCAAACACCTGGACAACATGAGGACAGGTATATCTATTCCTCTTCACTATCTTCAGTTAAACAACACTGCCTCACAGCAGCGAGACAGACGGGCAGCCGATAAAATCACCATCATCTTCTTCATGTCCCTTGGCTCCGACCTCCACTGAGCAGCTACAGCTTCCTTCTCAGTTTGACCTGAACACCTGAGACGCTGAGGTTCAACACCTCACACAGCCTGGAGGCCGTTTACGTGAGCAACACAGTCTGAGTCTGGATGGAGTATGACTAAAAAACACACGTTGAATGTTGATGTTCTGATGGAACCTTTTTCGTTCTCCTGTTGCTCATGGCAAAGTGAAATATCAGCGGAGTAAACGCAGCCCTGTTCCACTGTGTCTGTAAAATGCAGCATTTCTGCCAGGGACCTCAGTACATCGTTGCCTCGTGTCCCTCCCTATGTCTACGACAGCTGTAAACTGTCTTAGACATGTTTATTAGTAATGGACCTGCACTGATTCTCACACTGATCTCTGCTCTGCTGCGTGAGAATTTTTATACTCTAGAAATGAATCATACTGTGAAACCAAACAAACGCCAGCTCTAATTTTTCCTGGAGGGTTTTGGACGACAGCCAGCGAAACGAACATGACGTAAACTGATCCGTCAGCTGTGTCTACAGCAAAGCCAGGATCAGGTGACTTGTAGCAGGACGAGAAGCAGCCGCAGGGTAGATTTTTTACCTGTAAACCCCGTCCCCCTCCTGCTCTTAGCAAAGGTTAGTATTTTAGACTGACTGAGACAGAAAGACAGACAGACGCATGAGGAGAGACAGATTGTTGTCAGACCTCAGATAACAGAGAGGAAAAGCAGCTGCTGCGGGTGAAAGGTCACAGAGAAAGAGGAATCTGAGGAATCCGCAGAATGAAAGAATGAGAGGAGGAAGCAGGAGGCAGGTCTGAACTTGTCCACACTGAGACCTGGACCAGACAGAAACTTGCAGACCAAAACCCACCGAAAACTCACTGAAAACACTCCGAGACCCGAGACACACTCAGAGCACTAAACTGTAGAGTCATGGTTGCACAATAAGGTTCAGGGGTGAGCCAAACTCCGTTCAAATTTATTTGAATTTCACTTAATTTGACTTTTATTTTGCCACTTGAGAGGAAGTCACTGGGCTTATATGGCTGAATCAAAGATGCTCTATTGACTTGCAGCAGTTGACATCCACAATTCCTGCCCCAAACCAGTTTCCATTCAAATAACGTAGATCTGGGAAGAGAGCAATGGATTTAATGTTTGAGGCTGCGAAGCTGGACGGTGGCATCTGTAGTTCTTTAGTCAGCAGCACAACACAGGAGGTGACAGAACACTCGGCCTTTCTAGGCTTTTCACGTTACTGAACCAAACGGATCAAAGAAATAAAGATGAATTTCATTAATGATGCTTAGGGTTGCTTTTTGAGTCAGTGAACATCAACTGACCCTGTGGGCACTGCACTAAAACCACCTCTCAGCCCGGAGCTGCTCGTTGGAGGTGGAGACCTGCAGAGAGGTTTACCTACAGTCTATCCTCAGGGAACCCCGATCCCAGCCTCAGTCCCAGGCTGCACAACAGCTGCAGCATCGCTACAGTTTAACTTTCTTTACACACAGAGTGAGATGACTCCAGATTTCAGAGGAAACTGCTGGAGGCTAAAAGAGACGAGTAACTGCTGCAGTGGACAGACGAGGCAGCTCTTATGGTGTCTGGGCATCAGACAGAAGTTCATCTGTCTGATTTTACAGCATCATTTCACGTTTTACAGTCAGTGTCATGTTCACGGACACGTCCTGCCGCTGCGCAGGCGTCCTGTCGTCCTGCCGTCCACGTAGCAAACACTGACTTCTTTATTCAGAGTAAATCTGATGTGAAGTGTCTGCTCCAGAGGCTCCTCAGCAGCAGACACTCTTTGTTCAGTCTGAAACGTGAGGAAGTAAAAACTGAAACACAAATCTGACGAGGTGCTGTTTGTTCGTCAGGAGAGGATCCAATTCCTCCGTCAGCAGATCCTGGATCAGAGGAGGACAGAGGAGGAGGCCCTGAGGAGGTCTGCAGTCAGGAGGCGAGCTGACCGAGGAGGAGGAGGAGGGGGTCACCTTCAAACGCTACGGTAGAAACATGTGATGAGTTTTCATCTCCTACTGGAGATTTAAGGTCTTTACACATCAGGAGAGAAGTTCGACAAACCATATCAACTGATATTACAAGATAATGTGAGACAAAAAAAAGTAAATATCAAGTGATGAGCTGGTGTCCATTCTACTGAGTAACAGGAGGAAAAAACTTTTTTAGTTATAACTAATTCATTGAATCTAAAAGTTTTTATTTTTTCATCATTAATGTGAAGAGGTTCACTAACAGGATATTGATTACAAAATGTCAAATTTAATTGATGGAAATTCACCTCTAGTGGGTAAGGACTTCAACTTCCTGCTTCCAGGTTTGGACCTTCTGATGTTAGAGACGTCTTTTTGTCAATGTGTCCTTGAGTCAGGTTACCTGGAGGAGTCCACCTGTCTCACCTGCTGGGTCTGAGAGCACCAGTCACCTGTCTGGCCTGTGGAGAGGTGTTGAGGTCAGAGGAGGACCAGTTCACCTGCGAAGTCCCACAGTGTACAGGTAAATAAAAGGGGGCAGGGGCTGTTTAATGTTAATGTGTTAATGAACACTGCCACAGAACCCTGACATGCAGAATAACCGAAAGACCAAGGATGCTTGTCTTTTACAGAGTCACCATTTAACACATGCTGTCCTCAGTGAGTCACTGCTGTCGTCATTTCTATCCCTTGTAATAAACTATGACTATGAATTTAAATGGGATCCAGTTTTCCGCTGCACTCCAGAGGTTCTGCTGTTATTACGTGATGAATGTGATGTGAGACCTTGATCAGGTAGAGGGTAACTTTAAACCACACAACCAGCATCTGTCTCAACATCTACTGGATGAACAATCACGTCCCCAGAAGATGAAGCCTACTGACTTTGACAAGCCGTTGACTTTCCCTCTAGTGCCACCACGGGGGCCAAACGTATGCTGCTGACAGTCACTGTAGTTCTAAGAGGGAGCTATTCATTCTCCTCTAAGCTGTTTTTACTAGCTTCTCTTCCTCTTGTTGCCGTAGTGATTTAGAGTCGCTGTCAGACACTGAGTATGTCTGTGACCTTTACTGACCTTTATTTATCAGACAATAAAGTTGTTTTCTAGTGATGTTAAATGGAATCAACGGTTAGAGTATAAATCTGCTTATATTTTCAATATTTCAGTTATTGTCAACACACTTCAGACACAGACTCAAACCATCATTGACTCTCTCCTGTTGTGGTTGTTTCCAGAAACTATTAAAACACATCAGTGATTCACCCTCTGTTTCACTCAGACTTGTTCCTATATCCCCATGAACACACAGACACACACACACACTTATTTAGACTCTGTATCACACACTCACACACAGCCCTGCTGCCACTAACAGTCACTTCAACATGTGGATTCATCCACTGCTGAAAATAGTTCCCAACAGATATTTTATGTTTCCTCCTGATTATCTGATAAAAAACAACCGTGAGCAGCTGTTTTAGGAAATACTGAGATTTTTAAAAAGTGAAACTATTTATTTGTGAGAAACTTTTGAAAGATTTATGAGAGACACAGACGGGGTGGGGGGGGTCTGGAAGTGTTGACAGATGAATTAGCACACATGGGATTTGTTGATAGTAATAAAAATATAACATAAAAACATAAAAAATGTATCTTTTTTATAACATAAAGACTCATTAAAAGAAGTGCTGTGGTTCAGATCTGACATTGAAATTAAATCCTCCACTGTGAATAGGTGCAGCTGACTCTTCTGTTAAACTGTGAGTGTGTGTGTGTGCTGAGGGAGTGTCCTGCCACTCTAACTGCTGTTGACTCAGCTGAAGTCAGAAAGATAACAGTCTGTAGCTGTAGCTGGGCTAAGATCTGAGGCCACGCTTTCCTCTCAGACCAGTTCAGTTAACCCTTCGCTGTCTGCCGTCTGCTGACTGAGGAAAGAGCTTCTCATGTTTGTGACCTTCAGGCCCCAGACTAGTTGTTTATAAGGAAGCGCTATCCCAAAATTCAAAGTATGTGACTGGGAGGAGATGTATTATAGTTTTAATGTCCTCAGACGAGCTGTAAGAGTGAAACTCCTCTGCTCAGCTTTAGGAAATTGTGTAAGAAAGAAATCAGGAGATAAGATCAAGAGATAATATCAGCTGTTAACATCATCTGACAACGGCAGTAATCCTGATGATATCTCTAAACTCACTAACAGCCCCTGAAGTTCCGTAAAACTGCATGATCCAAAGACATTTATGGTGTTGAAGCAAATTCAACTTTCTGTGGAACTTGAGCTTTGATGAGGGTCCAACCAGAGCCAAGCTGGTTCCAATGGGGGGAAAACTATTTTTATCTGGTGTTTCTGTCATTTCCCACCACGGTTTTCCTCCAGTGACTCACTAATGTCACAGAATTATTATTTTAAAATTATTTCCTCACCTGGTAGATTTCTTACCATATACAGCATCAAGGCTGGGTCTTTGCTCCAGTGACCCAGGTTCAGATCCGGCCCGGGTTCAGATCCGGCCCGGCCCCTTCGCTGCATGTAATCCCCTCCTCCTCCCCGCTTTCCCGTCTCTCTTCAATGGCTGTCAAATAAAGGAGAAAATGCCAGAAAAAGCAATTTAAAAAAGAAAATAATAAATCTTTTACTCAGTAAGTGTCATATTTTATCTCCCTGTATCTATGAGATGTGTAATATTCTACATCCTGTCAGTAGCTTTTTCAGTCTCACGTTTTCCAGCCACTGCTCCAGCTCTCCTGAATTTTTATGAGCTACTGCTGTCTTGTTTTTGCAGGCCTGTACTGTCGGCCATGTTTCCACAGTTTGGGAAACACGTGTTTCGTCTGTCGGCAACCTTTGACCTTCCAGGAAGACAGCGAGGAGGAGCTGTGAGTGACCCCCTAGGATTGAAGAACTGGATAGAACAGAACATCCAGTTATCTAGATTTCTATCAGTGTATCAGCAGGGTTCATATAATGTGAACATAGTAATATACAGCAGAAAATTCCAAATAGTCCCTTCCTACATGAACACACTCCAGCTAACTCTTTCTATTGGAACATACACAATGTAAAGGAAGTAGAGGCAGATTATTGGGTCTGTAAATGCCTTGCTCAGGGGCACATTAACTGCGACTGCAGTCATGTGACAGAGCAGACTCTAACATCCAGGTGACAGGTAACATGTGGACTCAGCCTGGCCTTAGCTAGGCTTTAAAAGATAAAATAACAAAACATCTGATCTACAGTCAAAAATCTGCCGACTCATGATTTAAAACTGCTGATGCACGCTTTGATATTAGTAACTCAGGTTTGGACATTTGAATATTGCTGACTCATACTTCAGTCTTGCTGAGTCCTATGTAATCGAGCGTCTTGTCCTCGCCTACCTGGGCTTGTTTAGTGATTATTTAATAAACGGGAGAGGGACGCGGCGCGACAGCGATCGCGCCAGACGGGACTCCACCAATAACTGCCGCTGTACGGCAGCTTTACGGCAGCTTACGGCAACTCTCAGGGGACACGTTTCAGGAACGTCGCACCATGGTAAACACTGCCAATGGTTCAATACCTCTGAGTCAGGTTTGTCGTGCATCAGAGTTGCTCAGTCAAAATGAGTCATACAGCAATATTACCAACTTATACCTAATAAAGCTGACTCAGGTTTATTATCTTGCTGAATCATACTTCTTTATTGCTGACTATATTACTGAATAATATTTAAAAATTGCTGATTCACAATTAAATATTACTGACTCAGTTTTATTTTTCTATGAGTATCGCTGAGTCAGGGTGAAATATTGCCGATTCACAATTAAATATTGCCAAAACAAAGCATACCTGAATATTGCTGACTCAGGCTTGAATATTCCCAGATACTCAGATGCATGGCATTCCCTAAGCCAGACTTGAATCTTGACTCAGACTAAGATAAAACAACTTTAAACCAGACTTGAACCTGAGTGAAAGCTGCTGTTGCTGCTGGTCTCAGTCTGTTCAAACATTCTTCTTTTTCTCAGAGACTCCAGTGATGACGAACAGCTGACTTTGTGGTCTTCGGCTCTGGACTCCCCCCACATTGCTGACCTGCGAGCCAGGAGACCGATGAAGAGGAGGATCTCCGCAATGTCGCGACAAAGACCAACCGACTCAAACGGTCGAGTCAGAGCGACTGACGACGGAGGAAAGAACCTTTACTCCGACTCTGACCCAAGGTAGGACAGGACCTGGGCTTCATCTTTACCTTTATTTTCCTAATGATGCCTGAAAATTGATATTGTTAATTGGTATTGGTATAAATATAAAGAAAATATTGGAAGCCGCAGGCATATTTTGCTTAAAGCATAAAAAGAATAAGAATAAAAATTTGATCGTCTGTTTTCCCACTCTGGCTACTGTCAGTGAAGCAGACATGACGTACCAGGACTGGACCGGGTCGGACAAGTTCGACAGCGATGCCTCACTCCCCTTCACTTTCTCATCGCAAACCAGCAGTCACCAGGACGAGACCCTTGTCACAGTCCTCATACACAGACCAGAGTGTCCCCAGACCCTCTGGGACTCTCCAGGACCATCTGGGACCCAGTGCCCAGGATTCTGAACCAACACTGTCTGATGGTTGGAGCAGAGGTTTCACTTTGTGATTAAAGGTGTCAACGCATGAAATGCAACTCTGAGATCTGAGTGATTTAACTCAACGACTCCAGGTGTGAAGGAGTTTTACGGAAACTTCAGGAGGAAACCCTGCCTGGGTTCTGCTCTGCTGACTGCTCTGCTGACTGCTGACTGTGCTGACTGAGTGGAGCTCAGGCGCTGTGTAGACAAATATCCTCAGTTAGTCTGGTCTGGTCTGGGTGCGTCCACGTTAAGAAGGCCACATTTGTACACTCCCAGATCCAGATGGAAACAGCTGCTCGGTGAAGGTCAGAGCTGAGGGACGGCTGATATTTTATAATAACAATGTCAGTGACAGTATGAAAACCGTGTTTGATGTGTTTAATGTTCAAGAGCTTGAGGTGGTGATGAACCTCCAGAGAATCATCAGCTGAACTTGCAGCTTCACATTGAGACTCAGCTCCTTGTTTATTTGTTTACTGCTCTGGTTCAGCAGCCAGATGTTTTCAGACAAACATCTGTTAACAGCCACCGTCCACCACCTGCAGACAGACCCAGTCAGAGACCAGCTGGTGAACATAGAGGAGCATTTAGCTGCTAAAGAGCCTGTGGTTTCCCTCAGGGGCTGGTGGAGACCAAAAACAGAGCTAAGAGAAGAGGGAGCACTGGAATTACCAGGTAGACTCTGGGACCAGATCCAGATGAAGTATCATGAGGCTCTGTAACATCTGGAGGTGGAAATAAACAGCTGTTTGATCCCAAGATCAACATGTCAATTTAAAAGTTGATGATGTTTCAGTGATGTGTTTCTCCTGTTTCTCCTGAAATTTGTGGACAGAAACATCCACTAGTCCAGATGTAAGAGGATGAGATTTGGTTGTCTCTGACTGTCTCTGTGCAAACTTGAAACCACAGTTTCAACATCGAAAGTTTAGAAGTCAAAAAATGAAATAAAAGCATCTTAGAAGATGTTACATTGAATATTAACAGTTTATGATATAGACCAGCTCTCTGTGGTCCTGGTCCAGATTATGACAGCAGTTCCAAACCCAGTTTAACCTCAGTTTGATAAAGGTGGAGCAGCTCTGAGCTACACAAGATCAGTTCAGGAGCTAATCTGAGTCTTTTCTTTTGGATGCATCTCGGGCTGGACTCAAACCAGAGTGCTGCTGGTTCATGGCATCCAGCCTGGACCAGCAACTGGACAAAATGGGGGACCGCCAAGGGGCCCCCGGGGGTCTCTAAGAACTCCAGTTTCACCTCACATCGGTAGGGTCGATAAAATTTGATCGATCACAAATTTGTCTGAAGAAGAAGATGAGGTAGACCAGGTCCTCTGTCCTCCATCCGTTAGGGAGACTCCGGGTCAGGATGTGGTTTTATGTTGTGATAGTTCATCCTGCTCCTGATGAGGGTTTACAGCTGCTCATGAAGGACCAGAACTCAGCTGCACCCAGCACACTGACTGACAGGCGAGCTGGAGTCAGTCCAGACAATCTCCGGTTCAACCGGCTGATGATTTACACAATAAACCTGATTATATGTCATTACATCCCATCTTCATCTGACCTGGAGCGGATTAACACGGCTGATTACTATTTTACAACCTGTATTGTAGAAAAAGAATTTTAAAGTAATGTTAAGCGATCAAAAATGTTTTTCCTTAAATCATTTTCTTCTGCAGTTGAGACTCAATGTCTTCTGTGTTTCTGTGAGTTAATAGAAGTTTAACAGGAGCTCAGCTGTCGTCCACCACCAGACTGGTTGAACTGGGCAGCTCCCAGTGTGCCCGTGCGCACTTGTGTTGGTGTGTGTGTGTGTGTTTTTGTGTGTGTGTGCGCGCGCGCTTGTGTTCAGGGTGTGTGTGTTCAGTGGGAGGACTCTGACTCTCAGCAGGAAACGGTGTGTAAACTCTGTCAGTCTCGCTCGGTGTCTCTCGGGGTCTCGCGGTGTTTTTTCGGAACTTTAGCGACCAAACCTGCACCAATGGCGACAAAGGTAAGAAGATCCAGATGTTCAGCCGTGTCCCGATCGATCATATATTGATTAGTGACAGAACTGATTGGGGGCGGGGGGGGGATCAGGAGGATCCACTGATGAGAGTGGAGCCGTCGGGTTTATCGCGCTGACATATTGAATCTTAACGACTGATGAAGTAACCTGTCAACATCTGTCAACATTCATCAACCGTCAACGCGTCTAGAAACAGCAAATTGAAACTGATCGTGTGGCAAAACCCATCAGGGTCTTTTTCACTGAGAGGAGTCAACGCAGACTGACCTCAGGTCAGCAGGACGCGCAGGGGCGCCGCACCGTTTCACCTACAGCAGCTCTCAGATCAGTCTGGTTCCCGAAGAATCCTGATATCGGAATGTAACCATACTCCGTTACGTTCCATTACGTCACATTAAGTTACAGCAAGTAAAAGTCTTAGGTCAAAATCTTACTGAAGTAAAAGTACAGAATCTTTCTCAGAGTCACGGTAAATGTACCTGACTGTGCAGTGACCTGTCTCCTGTGACTGATCTCTGATCAGATCATTGATCCCGAGTCATGGAGGCTTCAGCAGCTTTTTAATGTTGGAGCTGATTCAACTTCTTTATATACAGGTAGATGGTGCAGTCTGCTGGTTCCCAACCTTGGGCTCAGGGCCCTCCAGAGGGACACCAGATAAACCTGAGGGGTTGAAGAAGAAACACAGTTATTATTTATTGATTTGTTTGTTCCCATCTTTGATTTTTAGTGAAATGTTGATTATCTGATTGGTTATTGAAGTGAAACCATATGAGAAGTTTGGTGTCTCTTTGGTGAAACTGAAAAGAAGTGACTGAAACTTGACGAGGAGAAAAAACCACAGACAGATTTTATTTCAGAAGAGGCTCCGAGACTCAGAGTTTCAGGAAACACTGAGTTAATGTCAGTGTCTTGTTTTTAATAATCAATCACAACAGAATCAAGTATTTCAGCCTCCATCTTTACCTACGACAAACTACTGCAGCTGTGATTTTAAAATAACACACTCATGGACTATACTACAGCCACATACACACACACACTCACACACATAGAGGATGTGGATGTAAAGCTCAGAAAATGTGTTGTAGCTGATGTATACGTGAGGAAGTTGTAGCTTTGAAATATCTAAAGAACAGTTTTCTACTTAAAATGAATCTCAGGACATCAGAGTGTGAAAAGTCAAGATCTTGATTACTCTGTACATGAGTACATTACTGAGGTACTTGTACTTTATCTGAGTGTTTCCACTTAGACCAACGTGTAGCCGCAGTTACTGTAGTTACTTTAGTATCATTCATCACACATCTTGTTTAAAGCTCCACTAACAGTCATGAAACAATCAGCTGCTTCATGATGACAGGTGGGAAATACTACCACACTACTAATGGAGTACTTTTACTGCCAATGGAGTACTTTTTCTATTAATGGAGTACTTCTACATTGTTGTGATGGTTCTTTTACTGAAGTAATCCCTCCATCACTGCTGCAGAACAAAATAATCAGATACGGCTGTCAGATATGGCCATAAGTATGAAGATATCTGAACATTACACCCATATGCAAACACTTGATTCATGCGGAAATGGCATGTACTAATAAAGACTTTATAGGCTTATTGACCACACACATTCACCCATTCACACACACATTCATACACCTCATTCACCCATTTACAGAAGAGCCAGAGGCTTTTTTGCCCCAATGGCAGAAGCTCATGGTTCAGGTCCAGGGAAGATGCGGTCTTTGTTAAATACTGAAAGCAGACAGGATGTTTTTCTCTGTTAACATCCAACATCCAGCTGAACTTTAGCTGAACCTAATTTTTTTTTACATTGTTTCTGGTAATGCTCCATCTTATTAGTTCTTATGAAATTACCCTAAGATAAAACTGTGACACTGGTTCAGCTCCACTTAATCAGAAGCAGGTTCTCCCTCCTGCCCAGGTTCCAGGTCTTCAGTTGATCCAGACTTTCTGACTTTACTCCTGTCAACCTGTTTTCTAAAGCTGCAGCAGGTCTCACTCATGTCTAACCTACACACACTTTAACCCACAGACTCAACCATAACATGACTACATGTGTTCAACAGTTTAATCAGCAGGGGCGAGTTTACTGGGATTTTTACACTGTTGTGTCGTTTTACTTTCACTTGAATCAGTTGATTTTATCCCTAAAACTTCTCATATGAACCTTAATGTAAAATGAAGCTTTGAGGGACAGAACAAATGAACATGTTGTAAAACAAACCAGAGTCAGACCATGAATGTTCATGAAGCTCTGACTGCAGAGTATCTGACCCTGAGTCTGGAGTCCAGTCATCTGTTACCAGGCTGCAGAGGGAACTGTAACGTGGATCTGAATATTTGGTCTGGGATCAGGAGAACTGGTGCTGAATACTGTCGAGCAGCTCTGCAGCCGCCGCCCTGTTTCACAACAGTGGCGAGTCCTTGGAGAGCAGCTTGGTCTGATCTCACTCAGCTGCTTAACTAATGGCTCAGAATCGGCTCGAGGTCCCGGGACCCCTCCCACACCAGGGGCCCTCCACGCTCCCTCATCATGTCAGTATTTAAAGATAAACTGCTCTGAGTTGGGGGGGGGGGGCATTTCACAACACCTGCACTTTTGTGTTGACGCCCAGTTTCAGGCTCAGTTCAGTATCTGTGGAACCTTAAAAACCTGTATCTCCTATTCTACTTGGTCTTTTTCTAAAGACAAGTTTGAATCAAAGCTCCAGTGAATCCAGGAGCAGAGAAGCTGACACTAGTTAAATAAGTTACCATTGGTGGAAAGTAACTGATCACATTTCTCAGTACTTGTACTCTACTCGAGTGTTTCCATGAATCATACTCCACTAAATTTATTTTGTAACTTTAGTTACTTTACAGATTATCAATACGAAATATAATGAACAGATTAATTAATATTTACTTCATCAACTGCAACATTAAAGTGAAGAACACATGAATGCATTAATTATGAAATGATGAAAGCAATTATATCATATATATACATATATATATATTTACTTTTGCTGAGTAACTATATTTTGAATCTGAGTTTTACTTAAATGAAATGTAGAATGTGAATGCAGGACTTTTACTTGTACACTATGGTATTAGTACTTTAACTGAAGTGAAACTTCCACCACTGAACTGTGATTTATAAATACTGATGTGATTTTTTTTTAACATTTGTACAAGACCAAAACCTCCTCACCGAACCAGCCGCCACTGAAACTGAACCAGTTAACGATTAACTCATAATCACATCATACGGGTTAAAAATCAACATTAGGCATTTCAAATAAAACCCAATCAAATTGCTTATCAGGCTGACAGACGATTTATTGATAACGGTCAGATGAGTTTCTTCTTAAAAACAGCTCAGCCACAGTAGCTGAAGAAAAGACATGGGCATTCTGGGAAATGTAGTCAGATACACAGGAGCGGTTGAGTCTCCCTCCTCTTCTTCTTCTTCACCCCCATCAGCATCTCCGCTGAGTTTCCAGGTGTGTAAACACCTTCATGCTCAGACTGCAGATGTTGACCGGTGATAGAAACACCTTAGATTCAGGCTCTGTACTGAAACTGGGTCCCTGACATCCTGTTTCTACCTTCGTCAAAACGCAGACAGGCACAAGTGCAGAGCAGCTAACTAGGTTCAGCTCAGGGCTTCACACAGATTCTGCAGGAACGTGCCAGAAATGTAAAACTGCAAAAGCAGACCTTTGACACAGGAAGAGGAAAAAGTGCAGCGACATTGTGAAGGTAACGTCAGATATTATCATGTGGATTCCATCCAAATGAGAAAGAAAAAGAAAATGCAAATTAAGGTGCGGTTCCATCGGGAGCTGTTGGACAAAACTGGGAGTTGGTTTGTCACGGTGCCATTAAACCGCTGCAGAGGAGGAGATGAGGTTCTGAGTTTTAATGCAAGGAAGGTTCCGGTCTCCTCATCGACGCCACATCTCTGGGGCCCCTCTGGGACAGATCCTGGAAATTTACAGCTAAACAACGGAACATTATCAGGGAGTTATGAGGAAAGTCTCCAGGAAATTATCTGGAAAGTATGCAACCAAAAGTTGTTGGAGCATAAAAGACCTGTAAACTTTACAAGGTTTTCACTTCAGTCGGAAAAGAACTAAAACCAACGGCAGGAAGGAAACACTTCTAAGAATAGAAAAACCCAGGAGCAGCAGGAGAGACCCAGGCTGGTCCCTCAGCTCTGATCAGCTCTCACTGTTTACTGATTATCGGCTCTGCTGTTGTCGTTCCAGTACTCTGACCTGGAGCTGGCCATCAACACGCTGGTCACAGAATTTCACAAAGCAGCAGACGACGGGCCAACCATGAACACTACCCAGCTCCAGACCATGATCTCCAAACAGCTGCCTGGATTCGCCAAGGTACAGGCCGTGACATCACAGCTCATCCTCCAATCACAGCGCTGGTGCAGGTTTAGACCTGGTCTCTGGGTCCTGGTCGACACTCTGGGACCCAGAGACCAGGACTCCACAGTCCAGATTGTTAAGTTCTTAGATGTCACAAATCTGAAACTCATCTGATATTTACGCTGTTAGAGCATCAGTTATTAATCATAATTATCAAGTCATGTAGCAGCTGTTGACTACATTTAAAAAAAATATGCATGAGGTTCATATTTAAAGGCTGTTTTTAAATCACACTGTGATTGGAGGAGTTTTTGCTTCACTGATTATTACCTGGAACAGAATTTTTAAAAAACCTGCCCCAAAAAAAAATGTTGAATGAAAAAAAAGGATTAGTTCTGAGAAACGTTTTATTTGTTACAAAGATTGAATTCAAGTTTTCATGAATCCAAATAAAAGCTGACAATCTGTCGTGGAGGTGCTGCCTCCAAGTGGCCGCAGCCTGTAACTTCCAGTTGGACCAGCTCAGATTCTGGTCCGGTCCAGAGGAGAATAAAAGGTCTAGTCAGACTAAATCAGTTTCTAGTCACGTTCAGGTTTTATAAATGATCACGACCTGTTCTGATGAGTGGGGGAAATTTTCAGAGATCTGCAGTCTGAACATGATCGGTGATGATCATAATAATGTTTTGGTAATGAATCTTGTAGCCTTGAACCAGATATATTCATAAACACTACTTAAATATTTCTCCTCCAACTTTAATCAAAGCTCAAACCAGTATGAACTTTTGATGCAGAACCGCACACGTTTTCAGGAAAGGATAAAAAAAACCCTCAGTGTTCTGAGAAGTTCTGGTCCCGTGTGATCTGGGTCAGTTTTTCTCAAGTTTTGCAACATTTCCTATTTCCACTTTGGCTGATTTATGAGGATTTGATTATGGTCCAGACCCAGACCTAGTTCTGCTCAGTAACCACAGCAGGTTCTCACTAAATCCCTAGGTCATCCACTGGGTCCATTTAGCAGTTTTGGTTGGGCCCAGACTTCAACATGGAGAAACAGCAGCTTCTCCCCTTTCCACTACTTGCCCCCCCCATGTGTCCATGTGTCCACTTGTCCATGTGTCCCTGTGTCCCTGTGCTGACCACTGTTTCCTGTCTGCAGACCGTGGAGAACGAGGATGGTCTGGGCAACGTTCTGGAGCAGATGGACATTCAGAGCGGTCAGAACATCTCCTTCGACAAGTTCTGGACTGGACTGATCGAAAAACAGGCCATCCAGCTGTTCAACGCCACACACAAGGAGAAGAACGTCAAGTGCAACTGCCTACTGCAGTAAAAATACCTGCAGCGAGACCCCTGATGCACCTGACACAGCCTGCAGCACCTCCACACCTGGGGATGGAGGTGGGTGGTGGGGAGCTGCAGGACCAGAGTCAGAATCAAGAGAGGAAGAGTTTTACTGATGATATTCAAACACTGTTCTTGTTACAGCCGAGTCGACAGTCTGACAATACGGAGGATCAAAACTGACTGATTAGAAAATGAAAAGTACAATAACTGGAACCATCAAATAGACAGGGAATGCCATCAATACCATTAGAAAATGTAAAGAAAAAAAGCCTAAGGCAAAACAACTGGGGAATAAATTTGCAAAATTTGCAAGCAAAATAAACAATGTAAAGAAATTTGGCTATAAATGTATAGACAAAATAAAATGTAAAATAGAGAAAGTGAATGGAAATACTCAGAAAGTTTTGAAATTAAAATTAAGTTTAAAAAAAAGGAATTCATCGAGAAAAGTATTTATTAAGAATAAAATTATGAAAACACTGACAGGACATTGAGAAATGAATTTATAATGTAGGCAAAGAAATAAGGTAATGAAAAGTTACAGTTACTGAATGACAAATAATTATGATGGAATTAGTTCAAGATTTTTAATTTTGTCAAGTAAATTCCTCCTATTTATATCCAAATATATTTGGACATTTTTAATTTTTAATTTTAGATTTCTAATAAGTCAAGCTGGGTCTTGTGTATGCAGACTATTTGCAAATGTTGAGGAGCAAATCTGACTTATGGGGAAATAAAAATTATAATAATGGAAGTATCAAATATGCTTAGAGGAAAGAAAAAAATTTTTTAAAAAGAATAAATAAATAAAATGCATAAAAACTTTTAAAATTGAATTTATAAAATATACAAAGAAATCTGGAAATTAAGTTCTATGGTGATTTAAAAAAGAAATAAGATTTTAGATTATATAGAATTAATTTAAGGGTTTTACATTATGAACATTCATATTCATTTAACTGCTTTGTTAATCTCCATTTATTCATATTCCAATAAGTGGGGTTTGTTCCTCCATATGGGGTTTTTGAATTTAAAACAAAGCAAAAACAAAACTTTAATTAAACAAACTGCATATTTTTACAATAGTCAAAATATGATACAAGAAGCGTCTCTTACTAGTTAAAATGTCAGAGAACTTATGTTCTTTTAAATAGTCTTTGATGCAGTTCATGTACTTTTGCACCAATTTTATTCCTGATTCTTGTTTTATGTCTGGTCATCTCATGAATAAAACTGTTTTTTGATACTAACATCTGACTTTTATATTCAGCTTGAAAGTTACTGACACGTGTCTTTTCACACTAAACCTTCCAATCATCTCAGCTCTGATGCTGCGGCTCAGTATCTTTGTTCCCTTTGTGAATAAATCTGGCTCCACTTTTCACGCAATGAAACAATCAGTGTGTCTCCAGTGATTTATTTATGTGGAAATCAATGAATGGACGTTTCTGCTTCATCAGACAGAAGCAGAAAGTCTAGAATGAGGCAATGTCTCAATGTCCAAATGCCATTGGTGCTGCTGTTGAAGCTCCATTACACAGAAAGGTTATGTGATCTACCCTCAGTGATGCAAAAGAGGTGGAAAAAATAATAGAAAACACCTGTCAACTGAAACAAAAGGTGAATCAACACGTCTCTAAAACAGCTGTTTAAAAAGCCCTAAAACCCATTAAAACCTTCATGAAGGAGGATTTATTACAGGACAGACTCAGTTTTAGCTCAGTGGATGTAATAATTCCTACATAAAATAATAGTTACACACTCAAACAGAAAAGGGTGCAAAAGAAAACATGTTATCTTTAATCCAACAAGCAAAATCATAAATCATTGGTCAAAGTGAAGGTTATCAACAGGTAAATCACAATAGTTTTATCAGAGGGATATCACAGCCAATACAAATCAATACACTGATAATCAATCCCAGGTCAAAACTTAACTGTCACATAGACGTCTTCCTCCTCCCAGTCACCGGCGGGTGCTCTCTCCTCCTCCTCCTCCTCTCAGAGGAGAACGTCCCCATCAGGTCGCCTCCCCTGTCTGAGCTTCACCTCCTCTCTGACCCCACGCTCCTCCAGCTTCTGCTTTAAAATCCTTCACATCAGCATCAGTTCATTATCAATCACTGAATCTTATCAATGATAGCAAGTGTTACAAAGGGGTTTTTAATCCTGATGAAGCTGCAGTGATGATGTCTGACCAGCAGAGGGCAGAACGCCTGAGGTGAATAATCTGTAGTTCCTCTAAGATCCATTAGAGGCTGCTTCTCTCTACAGAATCAGGACAGTTCAGGTTCAGCTCTCAGCAGATTCACTGAACTTCTTCTACCATCACACTGTGGGCAGATTTCAGAATAAAAGTCTCAGTTTGAAGGTTGTGAACATTCAGATTCATTCAGCGCTAGCCGCCTTTGGTTGTTCCGGTTTAACCAAAGGCGGCTCCAACATGTTCTGCTGCCATTGAGGCGAATTCATGTGATGCCACAAAAGCACAGGAACATAAGTTTTTGACCAAGCGGTCCGTGAGAAGTGAAGGAGTCTGCACAGGTCAGGTGTCACAGGTGGCACAGGTGTCAGGTTGACATCTGTGTTTCCTGTTTGAGAGAACACAGCCGTGTGGTTTGTGGCCGGCTTGTAGTCTTGTAGTCAGCCACCATATCTGGTCTTCCTGTTGGATGACGTGGGACTTTCTGCACAGGTCTCTTTTGGGTCTTGCTGGCATCGTGATTTTGTGAAGTCTGACATTGACACTCAGAAAGCTATGAAAGGAAGCGCTCTCGTTGCCGGGGGCCTCTCTCGGACCTCCACACCATCGAGTGTTCTTTGACCCCCAGAATAAGGTCATCTACAGATTTGATTCTTTTTTTTTTTTTAAACTAAACACTGGTGAAAGCTGGTTGTGAAAAAGACTCGGTGCCTGTCGATCAATTTGTAACACACACCTAGATCAGAATCTACATTAAGTAAGTCTAGATTCTGGCCAAGAGGGTTCACAGTCTGGAGTGTTGTCTATTACCATGTGGGGGAACTGAGGCAAAGTCTTTTTTACGAGACCCAGTTTGTCAGAGCTAAAACAGAGATAAAATGCTTGTGATAACCAGTGTCAGCCAAGTGCCAAATTTTAGATAACAACTAAAATGTAATTGAACCCAATTTAATTACATTTCATTTTCCTTATCTAAAAAATTATTAAGCCGGATTTAAAGGCATGTGAGACCTAAAACAGACCAGTATTAACCATATAACCTTGTAATCGAGTGAATAAAAGGCAAGTGAAAAACATGTAAGCCCTGGTGTGACAGTTTTATTCTGAGACAGCACACAAAACACTGAGGGGGGGGGGGTGTTCTCCAAGCAGAAATCCGCCCCGAGAGGTGAGCCACACTGCAAAAAAAATTTAATGTGGGGTAGAGAGCCTGTGTGGGTCGGAAGCTCTTGGCAATGTCCATGTCAGGCCAGCAGGTAGAATCACATAAGAGCCCTCCCTTTTTCTTCAGTGGTCACACGTCACCTTGAGTCAGGGATGACCGGTGAACCATTATTTGTTTAAAAACGCAGCAAAAGGGAGCCAGAATATAATGGTGTTTACCTAGAGTACTACTGAGTAAATAATATAGACTTGTCTGGACATGTCCGAAGCTAATGGCGTAAACTAAAGGAGAAAAAGTAGGTGTATACTGTGATATCACCCTGCAGACTCAGCAGGTTTTGGTGTATATAAAGAGGTCGCCTGGTGTTGTGTTTAGGAGCTGATCATTAGCGGGACTCATGAGAAAAATCTGCATCTGCATCGAACCTTGACGTCTCCCGGTGATCTTTTCAGGACTTAAACAAGATTTTAGAGCATTGGAGAAAGAGTCAAGACTTAGACTCAGGCCCAGGACAGGACTTCCTGATCCATCTCCAGAAGTTGGTGAGCCAGCCAGGTGAGGAAACCAGTTGGGGACCTTTGGCCTGTGAGGATCAAGGCTTGCATTTCAGAACCACGGCCACCAAATTCAAAGTTAGGCAGAGCCTTTTATTTCTGCTAATCTGAATGGTCTCTGAATGCAGAATTGATTCTTCCCAGGTAAAGAAAAACTTCTAGAACTGTAGAACCTTGCCAGACCAAAATCACAAAATAACATCACTAAGAAGTGACCTATGCAGGGTTGAATACAGACATATGTTTTATGCGTGTCCTGTGTGTGTCTAAAAACACCATGGTGCGGAGAGTATGAATGATTTGGAAAGGTTGATATTGAATGTATGCATTGTATGCTGGCTTATTGCACGTTTTGTGTTTGCAGCAGGGTTGATTTGACCTGCAATAAGAGGGAGTAAAAAAGCTGAACGAGAGAAGGAGCAAAGAGAGGAGCAACAAATGTGATGAAATGATCTGACATTAAATTAAACTCAGTGAATCAAAGATGTTAAATTGGTTAATTGGTGTGTTCATCCTGTGAAAGAAGAAACTAAAAGAACACAAGAAAGTCCCTCTGAATCAATTTGATTGTTTGATTAATCAATTATTTATTCAGTATCTAAAATGTCAAAACAATGAAGCGACTTGTTTTTGTGACAGCTGAAGTCCAGTTAAAAAAAAACATCAAAGGTCAAAGGTCAACTGCCCAAGGTGTTCAAAAAAGAGGATTGAGGTTTGAAGTTTTTCAGGGATCAGAACCTGGTTAAGTTCTAGATCTTTCCTGCAGATTCACAAAGTCAAAAATTCCAATTAAATTCAGTTTAACAGAGAGATTTATTGTTTTTAAAATTTCCAGGTGTTTGTTTGTTTTATGGTTAAGTTTCACAAAAACTGAGACACTGAATCATGTTGATTTAAACAAGAGCTGGAAAAATGGAGGCATCTCAAAACTTTTGACCAGTACTGTATTTACATGTTGGTCTCTCTATAGTTGTGAGGACACTCATTGACATAATGCACAAAGCATCGGTGTCCTCAGTACACACACACAAACACACACACGCACACACGGACACACAAACACAACCTGTGATCTTGGTCCAGAATCTTTAAAACTGCTGACTTAACATCAACAAATCAGACAGAAGAATAAAACGTTTGGCCAACCACAGACCGAGGAGTGTGACTGACGGCTCAGAGACTCCACCCACACCGTCTACATAAAGACCGGGACCTGAACCAGGACTTTCAGACCCCACAGATCCCCGAAGGTCCGGAGAGTGGAGTTGCATCAGTTCTGATGGTGGTGGAGGTGCAGAGCCGGGCGGAGGCAATGGAGGGTAACCGGCCGAAGGTGGAGGCCAATATCCTGCTGGTGGGGGCTCACAATGTGGGAAAGTCTGGTAGGAAACATGTGTAACATGTTTAAGTTTACACTGACTATAGATTAATAGCTGTGATGTGATTAATATCATTACTAGTTAAGTTATCACTGATTAAATAGACAGAAAAATGACTAGTTCATGATTTTCTGCCTGAAACAGCTGCAGCAATAAAATGTGTTTGTAGTCAAATCAAAAGTGTATCAAAATATTAAAACTGCCTTATGAGAACGTTTAGTTTTGCTTTTTATGTAAAATGATAAATTACAGAGTATTTTTACATCATAGTATTGATAAAAATGTTTAATGAGGAGGTTTTAATTTGTCCATTGACTTTATTCTTCAGACAGTTTCTATAGTGGAAGGACAGATGTGTGGTTGCACTTCATTCATTTTCAATTGGTTTCAGTTTTTTGGAAAAGCTTCATCATCAGCTACAACTGATAAACTGATGTGTGTTAGAGCAAAAATCTCTGAGCATTTGCTGGTTCCTACAGCCTCTATGGCAGTGGTTCCCAACCTGGTGTTCACAGCCCCTCGAGGAGACCAGAGAAACATATGAGGAGCCATCAGATGGTTTAAGGGACAAAAAAGATGAATAAAAACAAAATCATGTTTTTATTTTTTGTTTGTGCTTTTCTTTCATTTTCTTCTTTTAATATACTACAAATTCTTTTTTGACCTAATCAGGCCCCGAAAGATCCTTTAAAATCTGGTCCACACCAGACGACATCCTGTCATAGGTTAGGAATCACTGTTGTCTGATAGAAAGCTGAAAGGACTATTGGTCATCGTCTCTGGGAAGGTGTGACTAATCAGGCCAATAATCAGCAGATTAATCAATAATCTTTCTGAGATCATTGTTGTTAAATCTTTCTCATGTGGTTGACGTGATGAGGATTAATGCTTGGTGTCTCTCTCAGCTCTGACTGTCCGGTTCTTGACCAGAAGATTCATCAGCGAGTACGGAGACATCGGTGAGGCAATAGATGTAAACTGCTCTGTGACTGGTCAGAAATGTCTGTAACACCTGGGCTGAGTCTGGTAAAAGGGGTCAGCTGGACCGGAGAAACCTGAACCCGGTCTCCTGTGTTTTTAGAGTCAGTTTACAGCCGAGTCGACAGGATAGATGGCCAGGAGATTTGCTTCAACATCTGGGATTCTCAGTTCACACAGGTAGGAACCACACCTGACGTCAACACACACAACAAACACACACGGGGACCTGAGCCAGAAGGGGGGGGGGGCGGGGTCACACGTCCTGTCAGCTGACACCTGAACCATGCATTGAAGGCAGCTGCAGCTCAGCTGTTTGATACAATCAGAGCCTTAGAAAAGTTTTATTTCCAGCTTTAAGTTTCATTCTAGACCTTTCAGCCATATCTCGTGGACTTCATCACTAGATAGCGTTTGCTCGGTTGTCATGGAAACGTTTAGTAGCTTCATGATATTTAGGTCCCGTGACAGCAGGAACAACTACCTGATGTCAAAGTTCCACATTCATATATATCTGTCTGATGACACCTGGTCCATCACCATGGCAATTGAGCAAAACTCCATGCACTGACGAAGGCCACAAGATTTGGCTGAAAGCTCCAAAAAAACAAGTACCACTTTAATTTTATTAGAAAAACTATTAGAAAATACGATGAGAGCCAAGGTTTTCCTCAATCACTTCAACACAGTCAGAGTCTGAGCACAGCGGGCTCTAAAAGATGTAGGAGGAACTGCAGCGAGACATGCTGACGTTCCACGTCGGGATGAGAGTTGATCTCATTTTATTTCCCCCTCAGGATGGCGACAAGTCTTGCTCCCTCAGCGACAAACAGCTGCAGTGGGCGGACGGGATGATCCTGGTCTACAGCATCTGTGACCGTGGCAGCTTCGACGTGGTCCAGAGACAGCTGCAGCAGATCCAATGCAGCAGGAAGCCGTCGTCTGTCCCCGTCATAATCGTGGGGAACAAGCGGGACCTGCAGCGCCACCGCAGCGTCTCCAGCGAGGAGGGACGGCTACTCGCTCTGTCGCAGAGCTGCGGCTTCTTCGAGGTGTCGGCGGCTGAGACGTACCACGGCGTCCTGCTGGTGTTTCACCAGCTGGTGGACCTGGTCAGAGAGACGCGGGCACTGAGGAAGGCCAACGCCGGGGTCCGGGGGATCGTCAGGAGCGTTTCGGCCGTGTTCGGAAAGAAACGGGCCGAGTAGAGGAGACGGTTAACTGTCTGAGGAGAATTTAACGCATGAAGGCTGGTCTCATCGCATCTAGTGCGGATAATGGAGCATCGCTTGCTTCATGAGATCGGTCAAAGGTTGGGGATGGGACGGGCCGAGGCAGGTCGAGGGGAGGTCTCTTCCTCCGAAAGCGTCAGCGCTAAATTTGGAGAAAGTAAAGTCGAACCGGTGCCTCTGACCGACGAGAGGAAGCTGCTGATTGGACAGAGGGAATTTCAGCTGACCGAGCTGCTGAAACGTCTCAACATAATCAGAGGGACTAGACGTTCCTGGTCCCCTACGGATGAACCGTCCCCACCATCAGATCAACATTTGACTGTGGCTTGTCTGGTTTCTAACCTGTTAAACCAGAATTCTGGACATTACACCTGCCTAACGTCATTGGCCCTGGACCAGTTCTCAGTTCATCTCAGGTAGCTGATCTTGCTCCCCAGAGGATGAACCCCCACACTGTCATACTGTGGCTGTAGCCTCCAGGGGGGCACTACCAGGAGTATCGACAGAGGTGTTCCCTGTGAAATGTGTTTTAACAGCAAATTAATAAAAAAATATTTCAGCAACTGCTCTGTAAACACGGGTTATCAGCAGCAGGCCAATTAAATTACAAATTATTTTTATTATTAATATTATTATTACTACTACTCCTACTACTAACATCTGTGTAAAAAAAAAATTCTAGTTTAAAATTTGAATTAAATTAATGTCACAGCAACATTACAACAATGTTACAACAGACACGAGGCTTCTAGGGAAGAAATGTTCAGAGGCAATCCTGCAGATCTGTGGACGAATACAAATGAACATATTAATTCATGTTGATGTGGAAAAATAAAGATCAGAATGAGTGAAACTTCTATCTATTTCAGATTCATGTGAACTTTGAGCTTTTCTAATAAAACCAGATGAAATAAATAGAATCTGAGTCTGTTTTTAATCCCAACAAAAACACAACAAGGTGAAGCTGCAGAGTCCAAGAGGTTTTATTCTGTGGACCAGTTTAACTTGTGGGTTTAGTGTTTTATGTCTAAAATGAATAAAAGATGGTAAATAACATTTCTAAACTTGTCTGAGCTCCATTAAAATGTTCTAAACATGAGAAAACGCTCAAAGCTTGTGTTCAGTCATCAGACGTCCTAAAGCCTGAGGCTCCAGGCTGTATAATCTGTAGCTGACTGAACCGCTGACAGGTTTCACCATTTCATTGCTGTTCGCAGCTACGGTGGCTCTCAGGAGCCAAACCACATCTCACAGAACAAATAATCAGCCTTAAGGTTTGTTCTTCAACAAAAAAATCTTATTCCCAGAGCTTTCAGTCACATGTCATTGACTAATTTGTGAATGAGATTTCCATAACAAATAAACTCCCTCTCCTGAGAAAGGCCATGAAATGTGAATGAAAGCTCTGGAAAACCAAGTACCAATATTCAAGATAATGACCCTCTCACAACATCAAATGTTCTTGATAAATGGAGAGACAGAGCATCGGAATAAAGGGGTGGGGTGGGGGGGGGTCGTCCATTGTCCGGGCCAACAGATGAATACATCATATGATGAGAATATTTTGTCAGAGCAGCTTGCATGTTTTCTGAGACGTTATTTTCTCCTGGAGGCTGCTCCTTTAAACTAAATATGAATTACACATCATATATTCAACATTATATTTATTCTATAAACTCATCTAAAATGAATGCATTGTGTAGTAAATGAATGAAATAAATAGCTGAACTGTTACGGTGAAACTCATTAATTTGTCAGTGATTTAAATTACTTTCCTGACGCCTCTGTTGGCGAAAGCGAATGCATGAACCAACACCAGCTCAGGCAGGAAGGGCTTGTCCTCGGACGGGAGGCTGCCATCGCTCGGGAGACCAGGCCGGCAGCAGCGACAGACAAGGGCAGGGTCAAACCTCAATTGGCTGTCGCCGTGGCAACGTCTGCGTCGAGGGTGTTGGAGCTCGGGTACTCGAAGGCCTTCTGGCTCTGAGAGATGAACTGTTTGAGCGGCGCCAGGACCATCTCGGTGGCCGATGGCCGCCGGAGGATGCCGCCATCGGAAGGGACGGCCAGGCCCTCCGCTTCCGGGGCTGGGGGGTCCTTCGATCCAGAGCGCCGGCGGTTGGGGCGGTCTGGGCTCTCGGGGCCCCCGGGGCTTCGGGCGGCACGGGAATAGAGACTCCGCCGGCGCCGAGGGCGTCCATCCATCGCCTTCAGGAAGAGGCTGTTAGCCGAGTTGCGGCGGGACGAGCTGTCGGACATGAAGTCCTCCTGGTTCAGAAAGTCCTCCACGTCCTTGTCCGTTGGCTGCTGCAGCTGAGAAACAGGGGGGGGACACCAACTACATGGTTCATTCACTCATTCATCCATCTATTTATCCATGTAATGAAGTCTCAATATCGTGTGTAGCTGTTTTTAAGTCTATGTTTCTCTCATATTTTATTTTATCAGAAGCAAAAAGCTTCTCATTTATTATCCCATACCCTGAATTCGGATCTTTGCTGTTTCAATCTGTTACTTTGTCCTCGTGGATCAATAAAGTCTCATTCTATGTTTTACTTCCAGAAACTCAGATGGCGGCTGCAGCGATTCGTGATCCAGAGGCTCTGATCAGACTCAGAGCATTAAAGAAACAGTCTGACATTTAAGTTAAGTCCTGTCAATAGATGGAGACATGTTGATATAGTTTAAAGTTAAACATATCGAGGAACCTAAATATTTCAGAGACTCTGTAGATTTTCATTAATGTTGCCTGATGAATTCTTTCAGGCAGATCTCAGGTGTGTTTCAGGTGAACCCCCCCCCCCCACAGACTCACCATATTGTACAGCGGTGTGGTGTTGATCACCAGCTGCAGCAGGAGCTTGGACAGTTCCTGCAGGTCTCCAAGCGGCTGTTGAATCTGGACCGGCAGCTCCCTGAGCCGACGGACTGGACTCAGCTCTGCCAACATGGCGGCCTGGCCTCTGATCTGGGTCAGGGTCAACACTCTGAGACCCTCTGCTTGGTAGAGCAGGGCCACCAGGAGGCTCTGCAGGGACTGCAGCAGCTCCCCCACCAGCACCAGGACCCTGGTCAGACCCGCCTGCGGGGACACACACCACGTCAATTGTCAACAGGGCCATGGGGCAGGATCTCCGAGGGCTCAGGTGAAATCTGCCCCACCTGGAACCAGAATACCAGCACATTACTTCGGGTCAGAGTTCGGTTCTGTCTCGACTCATCCTTCACCCTCTAACACACAGTAGGAGAACCCAAATGTTTTCAGCTGGACAGGTCATCAGAAATAACTGTTTGAATTAACAGCTGCCATCAACCCCCTGAATCCTGATGGTTGGTTTCACTCAGTGGATCTGAACCAGGTTCTGCCAGAGCCTCGGTCCGTCCCGGGAAACTCTGCGGGGTCCTATCAGGTATTTGGGTCAGACTGAGGTTGGAAGGTGGGACAGGACAAACAGCCAGACCAGCATGCGATGAGGATGAATCTGTACCAGGACCACCGCTGACATACACACACACATACACACAAAAGCACAGTGAGAGGCCTGCTGATTGGTCCTCATTAATCTGACAACACCCACTTATCTTCACAAAGACAGTTAACAGTCCCTCAGGGTTTGGAAGGAACAAACCAAGTCCATATAGTTAATCCGGCTCCACGACGTGTTGTTGTGTCAAACACACACACAGACACACTCCTGGTGGACGAGTGTGAAACCCGGACTCCGTCTCTCCACTGTCCAACAAATCTCCAAACTTACAGAGCCGCTACTGAACCTGAATTAGATTTCATGTCTCACCTGTACTCAGTTCCTCGACTGCTCATTCTGACCTTCGATTGTATATTTACAGAGTTTCCTACGAGAGGAGATGAGGTTCGGTGGGGTCGGTAGCAGGTTAAAAGGTTAAAAGCAGATGTGTTTCTTCCCTGAGACCAAGGAGGAAAAGGAGTCTAGGGTCAGTTTAGATCCGGAGGATGATGAGGTTCTTCCTAAGTCACACGATCATGAGCTCCTCGGCGTGATGATGACCATGGAGTCTGACTGAAAGCTAATCTCAGGGGTCAGGCTGTTGACTGCTGCAATGACCTGACTACACTCTTCCCCACCTGCAAAGAAAAGTGACATAGTAACAGTAGCTCACACTCTAAACCACTGCTGTTGGACCCCCCCCCCCCCCCCCCAGCTGCTACCCACTTTGTACCTAGTTGTTCTGTTCTGGTCTACAGAACAGAACCACCTGTCTCCATTCAACAAGCCTGAACCTGAACCTGAACCTGATAAATGACATCAATGTGGATCTGAGTCTGGCTCTAAATCTAGACCGGACCCTCAGCCTCAGATGGACCTGAGTGGGTACCAGACCCTCGGCAAGGCCTGAACAGGGACCAGACCCTCAGACAGACCTGAATAGGGGCAAGACCAGCCGACATCCGTTATCTCTGCATCAGCTCAGATGCTTCATGCAGCACGTAGGCAGAGAGGTCTAGGCCCGTTACAGCCGCCTACAGAGGAAATGGATCCATTTATCTGTAATGAGGCTCATTTTCCAGAGGCCAGGACGTTCTGTCTGTCTGCTCCCGGATCTCAGCGCTGCTGGGTTCAGACCCACCGGAAGAATCCTCAGTTTTTGTGTTGTTGTTGTAGATGCTGGTGTAAACGGGTCTAAAGCTGCTACTCATCACTATTTTAACTACGGATTAATCTGCAGATTATTTTCTTTTACTGAGTTCTAGTCATTTGTCCTTGTAAGTCAGTTTTTCTGACATTAAACTGAATCTCTGTATTTCTGCTGCTGTTTCAACAGAATCTGTGATGTTTTCACAGCTTTCTGAGGTTTTTAGACTAAAATAAAGTCAAACCTTCTTCTGGCCACAGTTTGGTTAATGTTTGTTCTCCATTTGGAACATGAGACGTCCCCGACTTCAAAACGTTCTAATCAGTGTGAGATCAGTCCGACTGTATCTGATCACTGTGACTTCCTGTGTATTCGAGATGTGAAGGATGAAGAAACGCTCATGTGTCTGGTCACGTAGCCACCTCACACACACGCATACACACACAACACACTCAACACACTCAACACACCTCTGGGAGCAGCTGCCTCGCGTCTCCTGGTCTCTGTTATTTCTGGATCAGTTTCAGATTTTATCAGATTTTATCGTGTTCAGCAACTGAAATGTGATGAAAGGTCCCGACTGAGGCAGAAAAAGTTGCCGCCTCGAAGATGATGAAATGTCAGAGCAGCCAAGGGGTCATAGGTCAACACCACTAAAACCTTGGCCCATGAACAACCTGGATCTGCTGCTTTAAATGATGTCAGATAACAATGATCACGTTAATACACAGACAAAAACATACTTACCTACTGCACACACACCTGGTGTCAGATAGACAGGCACAGAGAGAGAGAGAGAGAGAGGAAGAGAGACAGAGACAGGCAGAGAGATAGACAGAGAGAGAGACAGGCACAGAGACAGAGACAGAGGCAGAGAGAGAGAGAGACACACACAGACAGACAGACAGACAGGAACAGAGACAGAGAGAGACAGGCACAGAGAGACAGAGACAGGCAGAGCAACAGAAAGAAAATCATACAGACAGTACATTGTAGAGTTTGATCCAACTGGACACATCACAGTAGGAGAGATTCTATCTCTTGTTTATGACAAAGTGAACACAGCCCCCCCCACCACCACACACAAACACACACACAAACAAACCTAATCGGTTGAGGAAGCCCCCCCCCCAAGTTCTGTTGGGGATTTCTTCCAAATAGCTGAACTGAGCTGTTGTCTCTCTAGCACCCTGAGGTCTTGACCTGACTGTCAATGATGTGTGTTAGGATTTGATGACATGAAAATACAGGAAATATCACAGGAAATATCCTGTGAAGGTGGATGTTTTATTCTCTGCTGTCAATCCTCAGACAGAGAACATGGACAAGAGGGAGCTGAACGGACTCACCTGGTCTGCAGCGTCTCCCAGCATCCTGACGGCTTTCTGCAGCTGCTCCCTGACCTTCATCATCCGGTGATAGAGCTGCAGGCTGAGGCTCAGCAGGAGACTGCGGACCCTGGTCCATAGGCCGGGCTCATCACCCTCATCCTCATCCTCATACGCCTGCACCCTCATCTCCCACTCCCGACCTGGACGACGATAACAGGGACATTCAGAGTTACATCCACGGTCAGGTCACATCGTCAACAACATGGCAGATGACAGACTGAGACTTGGACTGATGGAGGATCAGAGCTTTTATAAACCACGTCAGAAAGACGCTCCATGTCAGTGCAGCTGAAACAAGGGGGGGGGGGGGTCTCAGGACCTGCCAATGAAGCAGGATCATCATGATCCAAAACTAATTAGAGCTGCAACTGGTGATTATTTCTATCATTGATTAACCTTCATTTATTTGTTAAAACCCAAAGCCCTTCAGTTTATTATGATGTAAAACAGGGAAGATCTGAAAATTCTCACATTTTCAAATATTTGGCAATGACCTGAAAGATAGATTGATTATCAAATTTGATTACTCAACTAATTGTTGCAACTATACAAATAATTACCACAAACTGGTGCTCAGTGAATCTGAGGCCTTTGGGGCCCATGGGGGTTGGTAATCCAGCCCTGACTTTACCTAAACCTAATCCTACTGTTAAAGCTAAAACCAGGTCTCAACCCAAGAAGAAGTGAGGACTTAGAAAAAGCCAGCTGGTCCTCACAGAGATAGAAGTTCAAGAGAAAACACACACAGTCCCCTGATAAAGACCAGGAAGTCCAAAATGACATCACTCCACAGCAGAGTCCTGACAGTTTGGATGAGGTCCAGAGGCCCGGTCCAGTCCCCCTCACCTGCTGGGGACCCATCACCTGTCAGGGCCAGGACAACAGCCGACCCGTCTCCTCAGGTAACTCGCCTACACTTTAATCTGGATCTGGATCTTCTCTACATCTGTAATACAAGCTGGCCTGACAGACCCCTGAGTGTCTCACTGTGGTGGAGTAGGGAATAACATCACTGAGCAGAGGCAAAGACACATCAGACCTGATGCTGCAGAAAAACCAGAAGAGAAAACATCTCCAGTGTCCTCTGCTGGTTCACTCAGGAGCCTCAGCCTCATTCACAAATTCACTTTTGGCTTCTTCTTTGGAAGTTTTGTTTGGTGGTGGTTCTCTGAGCCTGGACAAGATTATTAAGTCAAAGGTTCTCAGACAGCCTGAGATGTTGCCATCAAACATGAGACAGGAGAAGGACTCTGTCCTGTCAGTGAAACCCTGGAATCTGAAACACGAGGACAATGGAGACATTTCAGTGCTGATGACGCTGGATCCATTTTAGGAAGCAGGTGTTTTTCTAAGTTGGACAGCAAAGACCTAAGGTCAATACGTCTCTTAGCGGCTTTCTGGATGAGAGGAATATTTTAATCCATCACACTGAAGATGATACTTGGGATTTTTTGGTTTAGATGAAGCCTCAGATGTTTGTCCAGGTTCCTTCGAGTCTGGTCATTTTCTCCATGAAGTCTCCATGAAGAGCAGAACCGTACCTGGAACCCAGGTGAGAAAAACTTTACATAACATTGTTGGCTTTCTTTTATTTTGAAGGACCAGAATAATTTATATGTGACAGCCACCAGTGATGTTTTAGAACGTGTCATATTAGACAATGAGTGTTCTCTCAGCTGTGTACTGTGTGTTCGCGCCTGTTTCATGTCTGTTTTCATGGAGTTGGTTCAGTGACGTTTAAATGTTGAGAGCATGAAACCAAACATCTGAGCTGGAGAACAACGTCTGCAGTTTAGATGCAAGAGTGCAGTTACTTTTTTAATGTTTCTGCAAGAAAATAAAACAGAATTGTCGTCAACATTTCACAGCTCTCGAACTGGTTACCAAGAATGCCCCTGTACTCACGCAGCGTGGCTGGGAGGGGCAGGTAGTAGGCGGTGGCGTCCTCCAGGCGACTCAGCACGTCATCCAGTCCGGACGTGGCGGCCTGTCCCACCTGAGAGTCCTGCAGCAGCCGCACTGCTGCGAAGGCACCATCAGCCAGACGCTCCAGCTGATCCAGAGCGCCATCCAAACCATCCGTCACCCGAAGCTGCACGTCATCCAGGGTGAGGAGGAGGGCGTCCTTCAGGTGACCCACCACCTGGGGACGGAGACGCGACAGAGGAGGGACAGTGCTTCAGGTTAGGATCAGCTAACTGACCCCCCCCAAAGACTGATGGCGACGACGGGTGGCGGTGGCGATGGCTACAACAGCTACGATGGCGATGATGGCGGCAGCACATTAGAAATTAGAGCTCAGGTGTATCAAAGACATTTGACATTTTACAGCATAAATCCACATTTTCAGGTCGTTTAGACAGTGAATAATGTTTAATGCGCGTGAATAAGAAGAAGCAGTTTTTATCACTATGAGACTAAAGGGGATCATGATGTTTGTAGTCAACTTTTAAATATGTGTTGAATCCAGATACTTATCAAAGAGCCAGAACCAGGCTGAGTAGGACCAACGGACAGAACAGACAGCTACAGAACCGAGGGCAGAATCTGTGGATCAGAACCACTGACTCTACCTTCAAGTGTCAAACGTCTCGTTCTGTCCAAAACCCAAAGAGACAGTTAATGTGATATGAGACAGAAAACTGAAAATCATTTGAGAGGCACCAGGAGATAAGTGGAGTTTTTCCATAAATAACCTTCACCATTAGTTCTTGTTCTGATCAGCCAATTATTAAAGTTCTGATCAGCTGTAACAGAACATCGTAAGCTGGAGCAGAACAAACCTCATCTGTGGACTGGTTCAGGATGGGGAAGTTCTTCTCCAGACGATCCAGACCAACCAGAGCAAAACTGTTGGCAGCTTCAACTGGGGGGAGAGGATACACGGGGGGGGGCAGTATTTGTCAAAGTTCAGTGTTTGTGCTACCTATTTAATCTTATTCCACCTGTTTCACTAATGATATAAAGGTTTTATGGGATAAATTGGGGGTTAAAATGTACAAGCTACTGTGAAATGTGTCAATTGTGTTTGTTTTACTCTGTAACTGATTATTAATTATACCGATTCTATTGATGTGAATAAGTCTCCTCTTTATTATTATTATTATTAGTAGTAGCAGTAGTACTGCAGCAGTAGTAGCAGTAGTACTAGTACAGTAGTAGTAGTACCACTACTACTGCTACTACTGTTGCTACTACTACTACAACTACTACTACTACTACTATTACTATTACTGTTACTACTACTACTACTACTACTAATAGTAATACTACTACGAGTACAACTATTACTACTGCTGCTGCTACTATTGCTACTACTAATACTACTATTATTACTACAGCTACTACTGCTACTACTACTGCGTAGCACTACTACTCATTTCCACGTACTCTGAGGCTCCAGGCTCAGGAGAAGAGGCGTGGCTCGTCTCATGGCCACCTGGGAGATGCTGCGAACTCCAACCTCAGCCACTCCCCCCATCAGCCCCAGCAGAGGGTACCGACCTTTGACCCCCAAGTATGCCAAGGTCACTGACTGCAACGCTGAGCGAACCAGGGGAAGACGGGAAGCTCTGAGCATGGCGCTGGTCTGAAATACATGGAAGAAAAGAGACTAGGCTAAGGGGGACCAGGACCAGAGCAAAGACAAAAACCAGGATCAGGACCAGGGCCAGGAATGGGACAAGTAACAAATAATCATGACCTTGAGGTCCAGGTCCAGGTCCAGGTCCAGGACCAGGACCAGGACCAGGACCAGGGCCAGGACCGGGAACAGGGCCAGGGCCAGGGCCAGGGCCAAGACCAAGACCAAGACCAAGACCAAGACCAAGACCAAGACCGGGGCCCGGGCCTCACTCACCTCAGAATTCTGATGATCCGACATTTCTCCTGCACCAAATCTGAGGGGGGAACAAACAGGGGGGGGGTCACAGATCCGCTCAGCATGAGGCAGTCAGCTGCTGCTTCGCCACAAAGCCGCCACTGTTCAGCCCCAACCAGCATGAAAATCGGCTCCTCCCTGCGCCGAGGACGAGGGCGAGGGCGAGGGCGAGTCTGCGGCCAAGGCCACGGCCCTGGATGGCGTTTTCTGATGCTGCCGCCGAGCACACGGCGGCTCAAACCTTCCACACAGACACCTCATTCAGCCGTTCTCTGGTGGACGTTTGAACTGAGAGCACAGAGAATCGGCGTGAAGGAACCGTTTGCTGAGAATAATGAGGTTTCATGGAGTTTTAACCAGCTGAGTCTGTGGGTTCTGACTTTTGACTTTAGTTCTATAAAGAGGCAGAAAACACCTCTGACCATCAGAGGGGACAAATATTCAGTCATCTTATAATCCGTCTTTTCACAGGTGATAAACTCTATTGTTGGGTCCATAAATATTTGGATGGCAACCTGGTTTTTATAATTTTTTCTCTATACAGAAACACATTAGACCTGAAATGAACAAATCAAGATGTGATTGAAGTATCGACTTTCAACTTTAATTCAAAGGGTTTAACAATAATATCACAGTAACTATTTAGGAATTAGAGACATTTTTATACATCGTTCCTCATTTTCAGAGGCTCAGAAGTAATTGGACAGTTGACAGCTGATCAGTTTCCTGTCCAGTTGTGGCCTGTTACCTCGTTATTTCAGGACTAACGAAGCAGATAAAATGTCTGGAGTTGATTCCAGGTGTTGACTTTACATCTGGTAGCTGTTCATGGGAACTTTTAATATGTTTCCAAAGAGGTGTTGATGCAAATGAAGGACATCATTAGGCCGAAAAAACTAAACAAATCTATAAGACAGATGCAGAAACTATATCAGTTAACAGTTAAGGTAAAATTATTGTTAAGCAGCTTAAATTAAAGCTGAGAGTTGACATTTCAACCACAGCTTCATTAGTTAGTTTCAGATTCATTGTGGTTGTGTGCAGAAGAAAATCTATGAAAGAATTGTATGTCAGTGTCCAAATATTTATGGACCTAACTGTGTGATTTGGTTGCCATAAAATCCCAGTTTCATCCTTAGATATAAGTTTTTACCCTAAAATCGGGAAGAGAAAAGGATTAAATTATTTAAAAAAAACACAATCTGAAAAATTCTACTCTATTCCAAAACTAAATCATTTTCAAAAGAACCAAAAGCAAAATTTGATTAATAACTTTAAAAGAGAATTAGGAAGTTTAACCTTAATGAAAAAACAGACATATACATAATAATTTATACCTTTAAATCTCTCTCTTTGAAATCATTTAGGGCTGAAACTAACCTATCACTTCATTATTAATGAAAGTAGATGTAATGCTCCGATCATTTTCTTTGATCATGGGCGGATCAACCTCTTTTGGGGGTTCTGGGTTAAACATTTGCCTTTGGGCTTGTTGAAATTTCCCTTCTGTCCTCTGCAGCTATTTGATCTGATGAAATGTCTCAGGTGAAACAGCCCAGATTCTAAATAGCCAAATGCTACTTTTAGGAGAAACTCACCCTTTTCTAAGCGATGCGACGCCTGATTTTTATACTTCTAAGCTGCTTTTTCCAGGATTTTATAAAGAATCTGAGAAGCATCTTGGGCTTTTTATCATAAATTCCTCTTGCAACTGAGATTTTCATGTCAATGAGACAGTTTCGGTGCAAAATGAGGTCATTTATAATCTGGGAAAGAATCTCTGAATTCGTTATTTGTTTGGTCTGGAAACTATTAGAGAACAGTGAAAAGCAAATATTCACATTCAGAGCCAGAGAGGAAATAACTGATTTATAATCAAAAATCTATAATCAGAAAACAATGTGTCTAAAACTGAAATGTTCAGGTTATTGTGATGAACCAAAGAAAAAAAAAAATAAAAAAAATAACAGAAAAAACAGAACATCCTGAGCATTTGGAACCAGAATAGAAACTTAAACAAAAGAATTTATATCTTTTGTCATAAAAAACTTAATCTATTATGAAAATTGTTGCAGATTATTTTCAGATCTTCTGTCTGTGTCTGATCTATAATCGACTATTTGTCTCAGCTCTTAAATCATTAATATTCATTAAAAAAAAAAGAGCACCTCACCCCATCAGAGAGGCTGGAGTCTGGATGATAATGATGAAGATGATGATGAAGATGAAGATGAAGATGAGTCTGCTGGTGCGGAGTGTGGATGGTTTTTAAGGCGAGGGCTGCGACCTGATTGGATAGAGTGGGTGTGACAAAACCGCTGATGCTGAAGAAAACAGATTTTTTTTTAACTTCAGCGTGAAAACTGAATCAATCGGCTGTTTGTTTCTCTGTGGATGAAGAATCGATTAACTCTGACTGAACGAAGCTATTTAGGAGGAAAACTACTGAGGAGTTCACACCCACTGTAGGTTATATATATTATCATACACACACATGACCCGGTGACATAACTGTTTTATAAGAATCTCATGATTAAAGTTCTGCTGGGTTCTACTGAGGAGGGAGCTTGTGTTTACAGTCCACATCAGGTTCTGTTATTTAGCCCCCACCTTTGATATAAATGGAATGGACGAAATAATAGAAACACCTGTTCTTATGATGCGACACAAACTGCAGCCTCCGCAAGAACGGTAAAGGTGAATCAACACCTGAACATCAGAACCTCCGGGAAGGAGGATTTATCACAGGACTGGATCAGACTGATCCGGTTTTAGATACTGGCACCTGAGCCTTGAACTGACACCCAACATTTTATTTTGTTAAGTTTTAGTCTTAACATTATTTTGATCAGACCCATAGATTGTCAAGGGCCCGGGAAGGGTTCTGGTCCAGGTCCAGCGACAGGTTCTAGTTTCCTGACACGCTAAATGTGAATTTAACTGATCCTGTGTCTGATCTGCAGCTGATGAATCTACTGATCCACTTAACAGTCAGTGATGAAAATAAACGTCAGCTGCAGGCTAAATTCATCTGAATTAAATGATTGTATTTTATTACCCCCCCCCCTCCATTGGATATACATAAGATTGTCTTGTCTCTCCCAGGTGGCCATGATGAGCCTCCCCCCCCCAAATCTTCCTGACAGCAGCTGTAGCGTCTTGTCTTTTTGTCTGTGTGTGACTGTCTCCGTTTGTTTGATGGGTTGCTCTGTTTTCACAGCTTTATTTCTGTCAGGTTTAGGCACAGCCCGGACCGTACGACCCTTTGTGTTTGTGTTTGTGTGTGTGTGTGTGTGTGTGTGTGTGTGTGTGTGTGTGTGTGTGTCTTCCCCTCTTGGTTAAGTTTCCTCTTGATTTGTCAATAAATTTGAATATTATTTATGCACCTTTTGATGATGTTGAAACCGTTTTGAAATTAGCTGTTTCTGAGGGTCCTAACAATTAGTTTACTTTTAATTTAGCAGAGTTTTATCAGTTTATGATCACTACCACAAGAGTAAACTTACATTTACATGCTGTTAATGAAAATATTATGTTCTTTGTAATTTCTTGGCTTTATGTTGTAAAATAAATTTCCAGCCCTGAGATTCTTCTGTGTGAAAAACTCATCACATCTTGTTCTATTTTTTAAGAACCAATGTGATGAGTGAAGAACCAGCAGCCACTGATTTGAGTGTGAGATGTTAGATCTTGAAGATGGACCGGGGCAGCAACTGATTAGTTTCATTATTGGATTTTTGATTAATCAATTAATCATTTTGCTTGTTAAAATGTCGGACAGTAGTGCAAATGTCCATAATAAGTTCCAATAAACCAGGGCAACATCTTCGAATGGGACCAGAGATTATTCTGCTTTCTTCTTAAAAGAAAAACAACCAAAACAACTAAAGTGATTATTGATTATCTAGCGAGTTGATTTTCTGTCGATAAACTTACTGATCGGTCGACCAATGGCCACAGCCGTAGTTTAGAGACGCGACACTCTTCCGCGGTCTTTTCCTCTCGCTGTATGTTCATGCGTTAAACTTTTCTCCGGGTCAGGATGAGGCCGAGTCCTCACCGTGAGGTACAGATGTGTGAACGCCTCATTCCCTCTGACATCACCAGCCTGGAGGAGAGGCCGCAGAGTCCTCGTCATGAAGGGACCAGTGTCTGAGTCCCTCTGGGCAGCATTCATGTGACCGAGGATCATTACGGAACCAGATGAGGCTCCGAGGCTTCGTTCAGACTCTGAGTCCCTGACCCACCATCACATCTGATTTACATTCTTGTCTAGATCTGATATAGATTTTTATTTTCTAACCCTCTGACTAACCAGCTGTGTGTGTGTATGTGTGATCTTCATTGTTTCAGGCCCCAAAGCAGGAAGAATAAAATCCTGTTCCCGGTCTACAAAGGCATTAGCCCTTCTCTGGTTTACACTTACGGTAAGAAGCCTCAGGACCCCCAGGTGATCTGGGACGGGTTTAGCCAGGTTCCCCAGAGTCTGAACCGAATGTGGTGAAGTCGGTTTCAGTTTCTCTGCCCTCCAACTGTGGAACAAGCCTCCTGAAAACCTGAGGTCTGCTTTTGTCATGGTTCTCAGCAAGGGAGCTGAACCACCTGTAACAATCCCTGGTGGTTGGCAGGCTTAATCCATGACATCACTCCAGGTGGGCGTGCATGTACCTCTGGGGGCGGGGCTAATGGCAGAACAAATGATCACAAGGTTATTAAGGTCAAAAATTATATTTATCATAATTATTAGTATCTTTACAGTTATAATCTGCTTCACTAAATAATCTTGACTCAATGTCCATCTACAACTTTTTCCAGAGCTTTTAACCACATCTCAGGATCTTCATCAGAGGATTGAGCAAACTGAACGAGCTATAGACCATAGAATGAGGTTTTGACCTGTGGAGAAACAACCTTCACAGGGTCCGTAATGAACTTTAACCTGAAGCTGAGAGATGAAATTAGATGATCCTCAGTGAGGTTGTTCTGCTCTGTTCTCCCTTACTTTCTGCAGTAGTTTAACATATTAACCTGTCAGATGAGTGTCCCTGGTTGTTTCCATTTGTTTCACATCAGCTTCAGGAATTTTCACATCATCTTAAATGACTGAATGACAGCGACGCTCCTGACACCAGAATTCAGCTGCCGTTTACATGTAGAGGAGAAAAACGCATCAAAATAAGGCAACGAATGCAGTTCTGGTTCACATCATGATGTGTCACAATTCAACAAGTAAATAAACAAATTAATTAAATGACAAAACGATAAGTGTGTTGAAATATGACGAGAAATGAAATGAGTAAATACCAGAATATTTCAGGCCCATCTGGTCTCAGTGGGGCGATAACACAAGTTTTCATTTTAGTCTTTTCTTGCTGGACTTGAGTTGTGGTTAAAGATGTAAATGCTGCTTCATTAGAAGGACAATTAATCACATTTCATTCCAGAATTATTTTCTAATAATCATGCGTTTTCTTTTTCTGTTAGCAGTCTCTCAGTGGCCAATTTATTAGGTATAGCTCTGTTTTCTACTTCAGCTCTGCCATAAATTCTGTTTACAAGGTTTATAAGCTACAGTTTTTGTACATAGTGACAGAAAATCCAGTTTTCTGTTTATCACTGAGCTAAGAGTTAAAGTTGCTTTTGCACTGGAGCCACTTCTACTCTTCACACACACGGTGGGTTATAAAGCAGTCCAGACTCGGTGATAAAACCCAGAACTGAACCAACAACTGTACATTACAGGCATCATAACGTCAACTTTATGGCAGCTGTCCCTAGTAAAGTGGATGCTTGGTGTAAATGCACATGAATAACACACAGAAGAGAAGAATGAAAGGAGGCATCAGACGAAGGAGACGTCATGGCTAACTCGTTTTTTTATTTGCACGTCCAATGAGTGTTAACAAACCCAACACAGAAGTTAGCATCCAAGTCTACAGCAGGGGGCGCTCAAACACACTAAAGCTCCGAGGACATCAGACAGGAAGGGAACCAGCGAACATCTTCGTTTCTGTACAAATCTACAGTCGGGCCACAGTTGGTCCAGAGTCCAGGGGAGGGGGAGGGGGCACCGGCGTAACTCTTCATCTGTGGCTTCTGCTTCACATCTGTGGCTTAAGGTCTAATTAGTCTCACACAGGTGTATTCATTGGTGTTAATCTAAGCTGCTCAGCACATTTACAGTGGATTCACTTTAGACCAGGACTAAAGTGAGACTCAGACGCTGTGGACTCAAACTAATTATTGAACCCAACTCTAGCTTCACTTTACACAAATATTCACTGGGCTTTTAGAAAACACATTCATGTGAAATCAAAATAGTTGCAACAGCGCCACCAGCTGGATGATTAAATCATTTCTGCAGGGAAACATTCACAGGGAGAAATCCTTTACAAACCAGTGCAAATTAGAGTAGAAATATGGTCGAAAGGAGAATGAAAATGTACAAAATGAGACAGAGAGAGAGAAAGGAAGGAAAGAAGAGAGGAGGAAGAGCAGGGCTGTGGCTTCCAATGATCCCAGATGGATTATCTCCAAAGAACAAATAGAACCCAGGTTTGGTTTCTTTAGTACATTAAAACCAGTCTCTTTGGAGAGACATGAACTCAAACTTACTTCACAGGCCTGAGAACAGGATTTGATGATCACTTTACTGTTTCTGTTTAGGATTATTATAAAGAGCCTGGACTTGACAACTTGTGTTTCCACAGTCACAGGAGCAGGAGGACGTTGTCTGCTCAAGTGTCATCTGACCTGGTGCATTTACACCTGTGATCCTCACAAAATCCCGTCATGAGGACAGGAAGTCCAGTAGATTCACATTAGACCAGTTTTATATCCTCACCCTTCAGACCCCTAATGCAACCAAAGCGGAAGTCGTTTAAATGGATTCAGACTATTTAAGGTGAGGCTTCCTGATCTCAACCCTCCCACACGTCTATTTTTATACTAAAATAAAATTCACGGATGCAGATTTTCAGATGTGACTTCTCTGGGTTTTTTAAATCTAGTTTATTTTTTACATTTCCCTTCCTCTGGCCTCTGACTGTGTTGTTATTTTGATGTTTCTGCTTTTTTTAAAATTTTACTCTTTGAGACCAACCTTCCCAACCTTTGACCTACTGTGAGATGTTGATCTCTGATCCCGTGTCAGTCTAGACGGTGAACCACACCTGTCATCACTTGACCTGACCAGGATCCACAGGTTTTCTCTTTGATCAGAGCCCGTGTTACTTTTTCATGATGATTCTTTTTAAATATCCTGGTGACTAAACGTGTGTATAAATACACACCTTAATGTCCAGGGTTCCTGATCTTTCACCTGAAGCGGCCCTTGAACCACCATACCCCCCCCCCCCGCCCCGAACCAGATTATAGCTGGTTGCTGATTAGCCAACAAGGGGCCGATATGAGAGATGTGGCAGAGTTCAGTTTATATGTCTTCACAGAACTGAGGCAGGAACCAACTACTGGTAAAGGTGAAATGATAAAGTTCACCCCCCCCAAGCCTAAACAGGCCTTTTTTGTTTTTTTTTTAAACTGATTTCACTTTATTTTGTTCAACTCAAAGCATACTCAGAGTCTGTGGTTGGCTGGAGGTGAGAGGAGTTGCATTCATGTTTCCATCACATCTGACCATCATTACTGACTCAGGTAGTATTGGAGCTTCCTCATAAACCGAAGGAGGTTCAGCATCCAACAGGTCGAGTTCGGACCTGGTGTCGCTCTGAACCGGCAGCGGAGCCATCCATCATTTCACCTCCACTGAACATGGACTCTGAGCTGGGACAGAACCTGGGCCAAGACTAATTAAAAAAGGACTGATATGGAGGCCTTCATGACACCAGTTTAACCCCCAGTAGCCACTCACACATCCCATCCAACGTTCAGACTCAACCTGGCTCCGACGTCAGTATTTAGGAGGCCAAGCTTTGGTTGCACCACATAATCTGGCTCTTAGGCAGAGATTATTGTCACTGAATATTTATAGCCAGTAACCGCAGGTGTGCCAGTAACTGACAAAGCTAATGTGAGTTAATAAAACCTAACATGCTCCAGGTGAGTTTGAGTTTGTGTTTGGGGGTTTCAGCATCCGTTTTTACATATTCACTAAAATCTTTTCTGAGTTTGTGTTGTTTTAATGTTTGAGTAAATGTTAAATTTCTCTTTTTGGATGTAAAGACTGACCTGTTTGGAGCAAAGGGCAAAGGAGGAAATCTGACCTGATATCTGATCAATTCTGTTGATAATAAAGTTGATCTGCAAGGTTTTAAATCGCATTTAACAAAAATAACATTCCTCACATTACAAGCTGTTGTACCCATAATAATATGTGAACAGAGATGTGACTGAAGTCTACACCCTTGTAGTTATTGAGAACTCAGGGAGGACCTGATGATTAAAGGATATATAAGTCCCAGTTTGTCTCAAGAGGCCTGAGACAAACATCAGCCGCCACAGCTGCTCTCTGCTTCCTCAGGAGAGTCGTGAGGATCTTGTAAATTAAATATCAGAGGAAATGCATTCATGTTACAAAGACGTACTTTACATGGTCTCTCAGTCTGGATTATTAGCATCTTCAGTAGTCTTCTGTGAAGAGGTGTCACCCACAGGTTTAAATCCACATCCACATTAAAATCCACGTCATAATGAGGGCGTACGACGTCATGATGTAAATGTTTAAGTCCACGTTCTCTCAGGACCAGTCGTACATTCTGCTGCAGGAACTGTGAAGGAAAACGATGTTTCATTTTCTTGTATCAGGAGTCGAGCTGTCGCACTGCAGGAGGGGAGCACGATGCCTACTAAAACAACTTCTGACCCCCGAGAGAAAAAAAGGGAAGAGGAAAAACTTTCACCGTGTGGCAGAGTGTCAGGAGCAAGACGTGGGAGCGGGTCTGTAGCATTTTCTTACTCAGTCCTACTGAAGAGCAGCTTTACTTGGATATATTCAGCGTTTAGTTATATGCAGTGTTACTGAGTATTTGAGTTTTCATCGGGTGTGGAACCTTTTCTTCTATCAGAGTTGAAATTTGTTCCTGTCGATCAGTCAGCACTCTTCATCTGGAGTTTTTTGTTTTTCTTTTTGGACAGACATGCGATGAACTGCATGACAACAACAGCAAGAGGGGAGTCTTTTTTTTTACTTGTTTTTCTTTTTTAAATCATATTGGAGCATTCCTTCCCCCTGTCTATACACATCAACAGCCAGGAGACATGAGAAGAGTCTTAGAAATGGATTTCATGGTTTCTATCTTAAAAACAGCTTGTTTCTTTTGTTTGTCGGCTGTAGTAAAGAACTGCAGGACTTTTCTTAGACTTGCGAATGTAGAGGTGGTAGAGAGAGATAACAGAGAGAGAGAGAGAGAGTGAGAGAGTGTGTTTAACTATGATCACAACAGTGTGTGTGTGTGTGTGTGTACTGTATGTATGTGTGTGTGTGTGTGTGTTGTGTGTGTGTGAGTGACTGTGTGAATGTGCTGTACACTGAGTCTTTATTTCCCAGCGCTGTTCACTGGTGGAGTCCCAACCGGTCGGTGGCGTCCGCTGGTTTCTGGTGGTCCTCCCTCAGTACTCGCTCAGGTTGTGCCATTTGGAGATCTGCCGGCGGGGGTTTTCACAGACCTCCCTCCAGTGAGAGGCTCCGGAGGGGGAGGGGCTGTGGAGGCCGAGCAGCAGGCGGCCCAGCACTTCGTTCTTGGTGGTCCGGTCAAAGTCGACCACCAAGAACTCCACGGAGATCTCAGGCAGCAGCTCAGGTGGGATGTCGTAGATAAAGGACTCGTTGAAGACCGGGTTCAGTGTGCACTTCTTCACATGGGTCTTCTTCTTGGCAATGCGCTTGCGTCCGTAGAAGACGTTTACCTTCACGTAGGGGTCTGAGGAGAGAAGGGGGGGGGCTGATGTGAGTTGGTCTGGCAGGATGCATGATCCAGACAACGATCAGCTCAGGTTAAGGAGCCAGGGCATGATGGAAGACAGCTGATTACTTCATGTCTTTTCTACAATATGAATATTACTTATTGATTTCTTTCAGTATCATAGAGCTCTGACTGACACACACAACTCTCCCTAACAACAGGAGTTCAGTCATTCTTCCACAACTTCAATCGGCTTTTAGATTCCACTGAATAATGATACAGTATGTGAGCATGGACTATTCATGTTCGAGGTGGTAATTTAAAACTCATCTGGTTCTGGCTTAGTGTACTCACTTGCTGACAGACCGGTGATATCCATCTTGGGGAGGTGTCGCGCCTTCAGGACGACCACACTGAGACGATGAGACACCGGCTGGTAGGACAGAGACGCCAGCAGCTCGCCACGACTCTCACACTGATAAACACAGACACAGAAACGCTGACAAAGTGAGAGAGGGACGAGCTCACAGAGAATTGAACAATGTTGCATTTCACGTCATAAATCCGTCAGACATGACGCCATCTCCCCTGAAACTCAAACCCAAAAATCACAGTCAAAACTCCAATATTGGCTGAGCTCTGTGGATTATCTGGAATAACAGAGATAAATGTCTCCCGTGAATGTTTTCACTGCTGTGAGCAGCACAAACTGGATTTCTCTGTGTTGTTTTGGAGGCAGAGGCCTCAGACACAGATGTTTCCACACTTGGACGACTAAAACCTAAACTATTTGACTAAACACCTGGTGCAGGAGGAGAGGCAGGATGTGTGCGTCATTTGGGAGAAGCAACCCTTTTTATTTTTTTTTTAAGTTGTCATGACAACATTGTCAATATAACATGATGATTTACTAGAGGATGGCTGATGCTTCCTGAATTTAACTTAATCTGAAAATGTTTTTGTGGCAGGACAACAGAACATCTCTGCTGACATGTTTACATCCAGTTTTAACCTGATAAAGACAGGACAACAGTGTGACTGTCCCTGGATCTGATGATCTGAATTGGTTTAAGGTCAGGCAGGACTGTTGCCATGGCAACAGCTGCATCAGCTGGTAGACGATTCACAGACATAGAGCAGAATGTTTTTTTCGTTAATCACAGAGCGATGTGTTTTTACGTAAAGTGAAGTCACACTGGAAACAGATTCGTGCTGTCAGGAAGATTCTGAGCCCTGATTGGTGCTGAAATCATGAATCACTTTAATCCTAATCTAATATATTATTGTTCTGGTTCCAGCTTCCTCTGAGGGTATAGCCTCATCTCTTTATGGTTTTTAATCTGTTCTTTATCAGGTCTGATAAACGCATCATGTGAGATAATCATAATGTGGTAAAAAAAATAATAGTAAAGTAACTGTGGGTTGCAGCCTTATAGCCTCAGAAACAATTTTCTTTTTATGACCAATTTTACATAATCAACTAATAACATCTTAGACTGTCCTGATGGTCTGATTACCTAATCGTCCAATCACTACTGGATTAATTCAAAGTAGCTTCATGTTTAAAGGAAAGAAAAGGATTTCAAAGGAAATCACAGGTGGAAATGAAACAAAGGAGGAATCTACAAAACTAAGACTGAGTCATAACAGGACAGAATTACCCTTTAAGAATGTTATGAAATGAAAAGGAACCATGGAAAACCAGCGAGACCTGCACCGATGCCCCAAAAGCCGTGACTTACCTGCATGTTCCTCTTGGTGATCTGCTGGCTGAGGTGGACTCGGCCTGTGCTCGGGTCCACACCCTTCAGCGGCACCACTGCCTCCCCGATGACGTCGTCGCGGGCGAAGCGGTCGAAGCTAAGGACCAGGAAGTGCAGGGTGAGCTCGGGCAGCGAGCTGTAGGCCACGCCGTAGAAGGTGAAGGTCTCGTCGAACAGCGGGTCTAGGGTCTTCCTCAGGACGCGGGTCTTGACGCGGTGCTTCTTCTCAGGCAGGATGGTCATTTTCACGTAAGGGTCCGAGCTGCCCGCCTGCTCATCCATGGCGGGGAGGCCCCGGGCTCCGACGATGGTCACCACCAGGGCCTTTTTGGGGAAGTTGTAGTCAACGGTAAGGCTGATGGACCCCAAGCTCGGCTCCGGCTCGGGGTCCGACGAGGCGGGGGTGAAGGGGGATGCAGTCTTGCTGCTGGTCTGACTGCTGCTGGCTGAGCTGCTGTCCAAGCAGCAGTAGTCAGCACGGACCGGCAGTGCCCGCTCCACCCGGGCCTGGCCAGGGGTGGGGCCCGGGCCAGCGGGGGGGACCAGGTGACTCATCTGCAGTTGCCCCGGCACATCCAGGATGTTGTTCTCAGCATCCACCAGCACCATGCCCCTCCCTGCTGCGGGGGCAGCGCCACAGCCTAGCTCTCCGTCACGGTCGGCGCGATCGGCCCGTCGGATGCCGCGCACGATCCTCTTGCTGCCGCTGAGGGATTCTGGGTAAATGCTGATGCCCTTCAGCATGTGGATGAACTTGTAGGGCGGGTCCTCGGCGTCGCAGTAACGGTCACCGTGCAGCTTGTAGCGTCCGGAGACGCGCAGGTAGCGGCGTTGACAGAAGGACCAGAGCAGAACTAGAACCACCACAACCAAGACCAGAACACCAGCTCCCAGGAAGCCCGCCAGCACTGGAGACATTGCTGAGACAGAGAGAGGTGGGGGGTGGGGGGGCGCTCGATGAAACTGGTCCACACATACAAAGAACATACAAAGCTGAAACTTAAAATTTAGTTGGCATCAGTTTCTCCAGAGACTCGGACTTTTCTCTGTTTTCTGTCAAAGTAAACTGAAGATTTTTGGGTGTAGGACAAAACAAAACACCTGATGATGTCACTTTAGACTCAGGTACAACCAGAAAATAATTTGAAGAGATGTGTTGGGGTTTACTACGGAAACTCTACAATTTGTATTACTACACGGTGTAATACTACACATTCTGGGGCTGTTGTTGACTGGAGTTAAATATGCTCCTTTAAGTCGTGACTGATAGCGCTCTGCTATTGAGTCGCTGACGGATCTCATTCATCTGTAACTTCTCAGGATTTTACAGTCAGAGACGTAGGACAATATCAGAGTTACCATGAGTCAATAATGATGTCATCATGCTAACGCATAGTGATGTCATTTCATGACTTTTATACAGTAACATCACATAAAAACAAGGTGACGTCACCCCCGAGGTTTCATTAGAAACGGACAGTAACTGAATAGACCTCTGCTGTGGGGGGGCTGGAGGGGGAGGGGGAGGGGCTGAGGAGGCAGGGGAGGGGCTATGGAGGTATAGGGGGGGCTGTGGAGGTCTTTGTTTGCTGTGTACAGAGGAGTATTGTCCTGATCTGTCCCATGAGGATGGGACAGATCAGGACAATACTGATGCTACAACACACACCCACACATCCACACATCACTCTAAACTTGTGAGGACCCTTGACAGAAACATTCCCAAGCTAAATCATACTGAAACACTGATCCTAGAACAGCCTTTGACTCACTGACATCTGGACAAAACTTCCTCACCTTCCAACGTTGAACCCTGACCTCACAGCAGATGTTGGTCATGTGTGGGTGCAACTCAGTCCAGGTAAACACACACCTGTCCCAGTTTCACACACCCAGTTTCACTCACACACATACACGCACCAGCTTGTTCATGGTTCTACTGCTATAAATCACACTTTTACATAAATGTGTTATTTCACATTTAAGGAGACATGATGCTGACAGACTATCAAGCAAATCAGGATCTGACTACAACCGTCAAACAAACCACAGCTCAGATGGATCAGTGAAGATACCACATGAAGAGCTGTGATTGGCTGAATGAAGGAGTGAATGCAAAGATGTTACACACCTGTAGACTCTGATTAAGTAACGAGACACAGTGAAATAATAAGTTACCTGGAGGTGACTCCGGGTCTGTAGATCTCAACAGGATGATACAACCTGATCTCCACTATAAACCAAAACCTTCGCAGGAGGCTCCTACGGTGGAACTAATAAATCCAGCCTGTCTGACCATAACCAGCTTGACACGTTTATATTAGACATAATATATAACACACGAATACAGGAGCTGCTGTATATGGAAATCACACTACCACTAATATACTAAAAACATATTCATTCTGCAGTTATTTAGACCATATCTCCTTCCTCAAGCCAACTGCAGCAGATGTCAGACAGATGTGGAGTTTACACTTCACTAAACATGGTAGTTTATCCCTCAGGTAAACCAATCCATCACATCACAGGGCTGCAACTAATCATTAATTAATCTCTTGGGTGCTTTTTCAATTCATCGGTTGATTGTTTGTCTATAAACTGCAGGGAAACAGTAAAGAAAACCCACAGCTCCAATCAGAACCTCCATCCAATTGGATCGTTGGTCAGACAAAACAAGACATATGAATTAAAGTCACACTGGAATGGAAAAAATTACCTATATAAGAAAAATCGATGAATCGATGAAGAAAAATCGATGAATCAAGGAAACGACAAGGAAATTACAATAATCATCAGTTAGAGCCTCAATTGTAAAACTGCTGTGATAATGATCATAACGGTAACTTTGTCCAGTTAATCACAGATAATAAACAGCTGTGGTTGTTTTCCTGCCTGTTTCATTACAATAATTCTAAGATTAAGACAAATAAAGACCATGTAAACATGTCAACATGTCACTGATCAAACCGTAAAAGCTGCTGAACTTTTAACATCAGCTGCAAGAAAATCAGAACCAAACTGAAAAATCCTCCTTCCTGTTGTTGTCGGCTTTCATCCAGTCTCTACCAGATGAGGTCATGTTTTGGAAAGAGCTGAAAGCAGCTGAGCTCGCTGCCTAGCAACACACACACATACACACACACACACACACACACAGACATACAGAGCTGAGTTAGATTCAGAATGAACCAACAGTCAGAATTCCTTTACTTCAGCAACAATAATGATCACTTATCCCATCCAGAACTGACTCCTCATTGGTTGGATGAGTCAATAGGACGTCAGCGTTTCACGAGACATGTTATTTTACCGAATCTCACATTTGAACCAAAACGTCAACACAAAGTGCTTCCACGTCTGAGAAAGTTCAACCAGAAAGAACCATTCATGATCAAACTGACAAAAAATTGATTGTTTACTTAATCTAACTTATTTCTTAGTTGCTTTTCTAATGTCCCAAGTTCTCTGTTTCCTGTCAGTGACTGATTCTCTGTTTGGGTAAACTGTCAAACTAGATTTTTTTCTATTTGACACTGTTTAAATCCACTGATTAATCAGTTGATCAGATAAATAATTTGTAGATGCTGAAAAGAAATATTATTCACTACTAGTGAAAACATTTTTATGATTGTTACCAAAGTGTTTCCGGCTGATTCTGATCCAGATGTGTTTCCTGCCTGTCAGCAGCTGGTGCTTGTTTCCTTTCATTATTTTATTTACTAAACTGATTTGTCTGATTAATCAGCTGGTCTAAAAAAAGTCCAAACGTGGTGTAAAACACACACACACGCACACACACACACACACTGAGCAGCTGTTTTAGTTATTTCTGCAGAAGCTGAATCAAACAGTCGCCTCAGTTTTCCTCAAATATTAAAAATCATTTCAAAGTCACCCTTTCTATACCTGCTGTTTAGGTTGAGATTCACCTTAATTAACCTAAAATTAAAGTTTAATTCAGCTGCACACCACTGTTGTTATTATCACTTAAATGCTGGTTTATACTGAAACTTTTGATTAATGACCCCGAACATTATAATGTTAGAGACGTAAGTGAGAAACAGCTGTTTAGTGCTGTTTTACTTTTAGATGACTGGTCTGTAATCAGCTGCTGTATCTGACATCTCCAAAACCCACATACATGTATTTATAATTTTAGTCAAAATCAGCTAGCTCCACATGAATATGATCCAGAAATGCTGACCATAGCTATTAAAATGAATGCTGTGGTAAATTTTATAAAAAAGATCTGCATTTGAACTATGAAACAGGCTGAGACAAGGAAATTTTGGACTGAAAGGCTTCAGTGTTTGTTTATTTATTGAACATATTTCTTTAGGTCTTAGTGTCCTGTTCTTGCCTCTATGCTCTGTTTCTGACAAAAACAATTTAAAGAGCTGTTTTAATGACAACATCCGATCTTGAAGTAAAATGATGTCTCTCTTTACAGCCGCCGACGCTGTAAATAAAAACAGGTGATTCAGGTAGACAAAAGAAATTACTGTTGTAGATGGCTGATTTTTGAATTTTTCTATATATAGCTGCAACTAATGATTATTTTCACTACTGATTAATCTGCTGTTTATTTTCTTAATTGATGATTTTCTTGAGTTGTAGAAAAAAATAAAGTTCATTTAGTCCAAACCTCAAAATGATTAAAAACAAATTACAATCATGTACATTCATTCAAAAGAATCCTCACGATGTAGAAGCTGCAACCGTGAAATGTTTTGTGTTTTACATTAAGTAATGACAGCGCCAATCAATTTTCTGTCAATTGACTAATCAATTAGCCCCCACCTGCATTTACTGTCAGAGCATTTAATTTATAACTATCTGGTGCAGTAAAAAGACCAAGATTTGGTAGAAATATAAAGCTGCATGTAAAGAAAATACTCGAGTACAGGCAGAGTTGTGTTTAAGTATTAAAGTACGGTACTCGAGTAAATTTACTCCGTTACATTCCTCCCCTGGTAATCCTCAGCTTCAGCGTCAGAATCACAACAGTGAAACCTGCGGGTGCGTCGGGTTTATTTATCCCCAGCGCCGGGCACAGACATGACGTCAGCCGGTACCCACCCGGACTGGCACGCGCACGCACGCCGAGGCCCACGAGACACAGACGGTCGGCGGCGTAGGCGCGCGAGAACGCCCTGTTTACCGCGTCCGACGGGACGACGGTGTTTTATCGGCAGATTCATCCCGTCTAACCTTTGTTTGGCTCCTGTTTAGTTGATAAAAATCACGCCAAACTTGATGTTTCTAATCTTTAAAGTCGGCCCCGACCCGCCCGGTGTAAAATATCCACCCTAGACCGGTTTAATCGAGCTGATAACGACGATGAATGACAGTCAGGTGAAATCATCATATTTTAAGGATTAAATGAACGTGTTGGTATGATGACGCCGTTTTAAACCGGCTGTTGACAACTTGCCAAGACGACACGGGACATTTCAGTTGACATAATCATGACAGAACCCCCAAAACGCCTGATGAAACGAGTGGTTTCGCCGCGGAGCCGCAGGCGGACGAAGCAGACAGGGCCTGGCTCTCACCGTAGGTGGGTCCCAGCTCGATGATGTCCGCCATTTTGTGGATGTGGGCAGCGGGATGCGGGAGAAGAGCGCGGAGATGGAGAGGACACCGACTGACTGCTGAGGCCGGTTACTTCACATCCATACAGAGCCGACGACGGAGAGGAAGAATCACCGAGGACAGGCCGCCGATTCGGGGGGTAAAGCCTGCATAAGTCCGCTGACAGAGCCGCGTCCGCTCGGTGCGTCGGTGTCTCTGTCGGTGCTCCGCTCGGTGCGCAGTGATGCTCGCGGGAGGATGCAGGGAGGCTGCGCGGAGGAGCTCGCGATGAGACTGACCCCAGATCGTCTATTGAAGGAGATGAGTCACTCCGACCCGCGATATCCGGGGCGTTATTCCTCGGTGTTTGTAGTTCTTCAGAGAAACATAGACCATAGATCAGCTGGCGCTTCTACCGCCAACGGAGTAGCGGTTCATTATCAGTTAATCTGCCGATTATTTTTGCGATCGATCAATTCACTCTTTGAATCAAAAAATGACATAAAAAGGTCCATCTTCCAATGTCTTTTTTGTCCAGCCAACAGTTAAAAACTCAGAGACTCTGTTTAACCCTCTGGCTCTCCTGAAGCTCCAGTGTTGTAGCTGTCAGCACGACAGCGGAGAGCGAAGGTGCTGAGCCTGTTAAAGAGCAACATCCACAACAAAAACACAGCGCAGCAGTGGGTCTCGACCCCTGACCCTGGACACAAGACGGCAGGAGGACGCTGCTCAGTGGAAGTCTCCGGTGAAAGCTCAGTCCAGCAGCACACACTTCAAAGTTCACCAGAAACTGGATCCAGGAGAGTCTGGATCACGATCTGGCGCCTGGCAACGTCGGATCACTCAAACCATTTTCTGCAGTTTCCAAAAGTCTGAGCAGAGTGAGATGTCTCCTCAACATCTTCCTGGGAGTGAAGGCCCCGCCCCCTGTTCTGCGTCATCGCAGGGTTAGATAATAAACAGGAATTGTACTTATATGTACTTATGCTATACCCATATGTACTTATACTGTACATATAAGTACATTAATGTACTTTGAAGTACTTTATGTATTTACAGTTAGGTACATAAGTATTCAGACAGTGACACCACTTTTGTAAATTTGCTTCCGTGCAAAACAACAATGGATTTGAAATGAATGAATCAAGATGTGATTGAAGTTTCAACTTTCAGCTTTTCTGTGAAACGGTTCTGTGATCATCCACTTCAGTCGTCCTCCAGGTCTTTTGTTGTTGCAGAGCTCATCAGTTTATTCCTTCTTTTTAAGAATAAACCAAACTGTTGATTTGTCCTAATCTTTCTGCATCTGTCTGATAGACTTGTTGTTTTTTTCAGCCTAATGATGCCTCCTTCATTTGCGTCAATACCTCTTTGGAAACATATTAAAAGTTCCCATGAACAGCTACCAGATGTAAAGTCAACACCTGGAATCAACCTTTTATCTGCTTCGTTAGTCCTCAAATAACGAGGAAACAGGCCACAGCTGGTCAGTTGTCAACTGTCCAATTACTTCTGAGCCTCTGAAAATGAGGAACTATGTATAGAATGTCTCTAATTCCTAAACGGTTACTGTGATATTATTGTTAAACCCTTTGATTTAAAGTTGAAAGTTGACACTTTGATCAGAAGCGAGAAAAAAAGGTTATGTCATTGGTCCAACATTTATGGACCTCACTGTGTATGTAGATGAGCAGGATTTATAGATCAAACAGACATTAGCAGCAGATAAATAGGAAGTCACATGTTTAACGATATTATCTGTTTATCTGTCAGTGTCTTACTATTAGATCAAAGGAGATGAGATGACTTTAAACTTTTTAAGACTTGAAAAAGTCAGAAATCCTCAGAGAAATTTAAACATGGGGGGGGGGGCTTTAAAGGTCTCTGACCTCAGTTTAGTGTAACTCTGGTCAAACCAGCACTGACTCTCTCCTGTTGTGATGAGTCTGATTCAATTTAATGGAAACTGTAAACACACATCAGTGAGTCACTCACTCTAACCTTCATCAGAGTTAACATTCATTCATCTGTCAGATAGAGATGAGGATGAGACAGACAGAGGGGGGTTAGAGAGAGGGAGAGAGAGAGAGAGAGACAGGAGGAGACAGGGGGGTTGGAGAGAAGGAGAGAGACAGAGAGAGAGACAGACGTAGAGACAGGGGGGTTGGAGAGAGACGGGGGAGACGGGGGCAGAGAGAGGGAGAGAGACATTCAAACAGTAAGAGAGAGACAGGGGGGGGGGGAGGGGGGGGGGAATAGAGAGAGAGAGAGAGACAGACAGAGAGTAAGAAAGAGAGAGAGACAGGGAGACAGAGGGGGGTTGGAGAGAGGGAGAGAGACAGTAAGAGAGAGAGACAGAGAGTAAGAAAGAGAGAGAGACAGGGAGACAGAGGGGGGTTGGAGAGAGGGAGAGAGACAGTAAGAGAGAGAGAGACAGACAGACAGTAAGAGAGAGAGACGGGGGAGACAGAGAGGGAGAGAGACAGACATACAATAAGAGAGAGACAAGGAGACAGAGGGGGCAGAGAGAGAGGGAGAGAGAGACAGAAAGAGACAGACAGTAAGAAAGACAGAAATCTAAATTATGTGGATTTATGAAAATGTTAAATGTATAATATATGTACATGACATAAATTAGAATATGTTATTTATCCATATGAAAATGGAACCATTTCACTAATGGATAAAATTTTGTACCAATACACTTGTACAGTGTTGGTCTCTGATATTTGGACTTGACCATACTGTCACGTTTACTAAGGATATATCTGTTTTATATATCTGTCATTTATTTTAATATACTACACTTTCATTTATGCAAATTTTGAAAAAATGTGACAAACATCTGTTGCACATCTATGATAATAATTTTTCTGTCACATTCATGTCTTACACATAAATATACAGAACTGGAACTTTTCATATAAGTGTAAAACCTGAATCAGTCACTTGTCTCTTTTACAGTTATAATTTAATTTCATAACTTTACTGTGATTTTTTTGCTCAGATTGGTGATGTCTTTTCAAAAATACAAACACAATAACAAATGGTGAAATTGCTGTATAAGAAAGTAAAAATAATTTTAAAAAATGAATTAAGATGAATATGTTATGATTTTATCTGAATTATCTTTTATTCACGAATGACAGAAAAAACGTTTTGCTCTTTGCCCTAACAACCTTACAAACATTGTAAAATCTCTAAAATTACATAAACACACAAAAAGTATTTATTGAACATAATTTAATGGTAGAAAGCCATAATCATCTAAATCAGTGTTCGGTCCTGGAGTGCACGAGACAAGTGCTCCACAGGTTGGCGCTAAATACATGAATTTTGTTTTCAGGAACTCTCTTTGAATCTGCTTTCCTCTTTTCCTTTACACATTAAAGCACTAGTTCAAGTGTGTGTGTGTGTGTGTGTGTGTTTGTGTGTTTGTCACTAAACCAAAACCACTCACCCAAATAACTTCATAGTGTGTATGTCCATTCATGATCAAAGATTTACCTTCCTCCTATATCTGTCTAGGCCTTAAGTGTTTGATGGAAAATTAGAATTTTTTTTAATCATTAGAATAATTTTAAGTTGAAACTGGCAACTGGTTTTAATGTTATGGTTCATATATGTATATGAATATATCGTTACATATGTATAAAATGCAAATGCACATTCACACATATACATATGTGTGTGTGTGTGGGTGAACATGCCACAACATTAGAACTGGTATCTGTTTTTAAAGTTGGGGCTCTTCGGTTTACTGTGTCATCAAGCTGAGAGATACTCTGCTTTCAGAGCTGCGTCAGGAGGCATCAAGGCCACATCAACATCCATACATCTTCACTGAACCCTCAGTCTAAGTTTCTCTGGGACAGTTAATGTTGCTCAGATTCAATGCAATGATGTGAGGACATGCTAATGTTGACGGACGCTTTGGGGAAATGACAGCAAAAGAAGGCAGAATGCAGAACAAAGTTGGTGAGAGAAGAGTTCTTGGAAAAAGGAACGGGAAGTTAGAAAGTGACCACAGGATTTTTGCTGCATCTATTCATAACTGTGTGTTCATTCAGCTTGATCACACATCTGACAGCAGAAGGAGTCAAAACCTACGGAGACCCCCCAGAAAGCTAAGAATGGCAGTTTGGCTCTGGAGCTTCATGTTCCTTCTGGCAGGTAACATTGAAGAATATGTCATTTGTTGTCAGTGAAAACAGAAAACGGGACTCAGAAGTAGCATGAAAAATCAGAAACGTTTCTTGTTTTCATGATAAACACTAGTTTAGAGGAAGGTTTGTGATTTTGTTTGGTATGTAGCACTAAGAGGAAGACAACCTGAACCTCTGAAGGGTCACGTTAACAGGAGAAAGCTCATTCTCCACTGTCAGACTATCATTAGTACCATCTTTTACCCGACCTCAGTCCGGTTTCCCCAGACTGTCGTGGTAGGTTCCAGTGTTACATCAGTACATACCTTATCATGCATTTCTCCTTTTCTCTAAAATGTCCAGTTGGTCACAAAATGTCACCTGATCTTCATCTAACTCACAAGTTCAGACAAACACGTGCTTCAGCTAAAAACACAATTTTGTGTCTTTATTGATCAAATCCATAAAACCTTTGCAGTGTTGGTGGTAGAAGTAGATGAACCCTTTATTTAATAACTGGTGACCAGTTATTAAATACCAGCTACTTGAAGACCGGTTCTTCCAGTAGCTGTAGATCAGAACGTTGGATCATTCTTCCTACCGAACCTTCAGCTCAGACATGCTCTCAGGACTTTCGGTGTGAACATCTCTCTGAGCTCATTCCACAGCTTCTCTGATGGGTTCAGGTCTGGATCCTGACTGGCCCACCCTAGAGGGTGGATTTCCTTTGTCTGAAGTGTTTCTGTAGTAGATTTACTTCCATGTTCCTGCTGCATCATCCAGTTTCTCGTGATCTTCAGCTGGTGAACAGCCTCCCTGGCATCCTCCTGCTTGGGATTCTGTTTTCATGTTGGTGCAGAGCTGGTTTTACTTCAGACATAGAGCTGCAGGTTCTTCCCCAACAGTTCAACCTTAGTTTCATCAGGACACCATGGACATCACGTGACATGATCGGTGTACAGGGCCAGATGAACAGAGATGTTAACCAGCTCCAATGATTCCTTTGAACTCACCTGAGTTCTCCTGCTCTGCTGAGCCTTTTTTTCCCCCTTTCGGTTCTCATTTTTGTTCCCCTTTTCTACCTACTTTACCTGCCTTTGGATTTTGTGCCTGTTTGTTGGACTTCCAACTGCTCAACTTCCTCTGACTTCTTTCTGTCTGCCCCTTACTGGATTTGTTTGCGTATTTTGGCCGTATTCTTCAGTTCTGACAGTAAATAAATCATTGAATTGCATAGGCTCTGCGTCGGCTTCTGAATTTGGGCCTTATCCTTTGTGTTTTTGTTACCCAGCTTGCACCAGTTCTGACAACATTACAGTCGCTGTTCCCATTGGATTTGTGGCCTCGTCAACCTCCTGAACTCCAGTGGTGTCTGAGCAGTGTCTGTGTTGTCTGGTGGATTTATTCAGTCGTAAGGTTTGCGCTTCTTCCCATCGGTCAAAGACTAAACATGCGATGGAAGGAATCTTTTTGTTGACTTTTCCAGTTTTTGTAGATTTCAGCTTTGAAAGTTTGAGTTTAGTCTAATCTAGAAAAAAAAAATGAGATGTCATGTCTGTTTTAGTTTTTGTGGAAACAACAAGACCTCTGTGTGAACACCAAATACAAAGCCAGTGTTTGCTGAGACCTTAAAACAAGATAAAATAACAGCTCTGTAAATCTCGTTTTAAAATCAGACCCGGTTTACATAGACAAAGAGAATCAGGGATCTCTGGATTCTGTTGTTAATGTCATTCTGTCATCCATTTTCTACAACTGTGTTTGTATCCAGGTGCTAGTGGTCAAACTGTGAAATACCCAGATCCTGTTTGTGCTGTGAAAGGATCAACTGTCAACCTCCCATGCACCTTCACACCTCTCAGGTCTTCAATTAAAAATGGGGAAGAAATTTTCCTGCGGGTCATCAGAGTCCGATGGTGCCAGAACCATCTGATTTGTCAGGGAACCACCCCGTCTGTGTACGACAGTAAATCAATGGACAACCAACCTCGCTACCGATACCTGGGAGACATGGAGGGAAACTGCACTTTACAGATCCAAGATGTTCAGAATGGGGACGAGGCAACGTTACGGTTCAGAATGGAAGTCAATCATACAGAGGGACATTTTACTGATCAATCAGGAGTGAATGTCAAAGTTGTTGGTAAGAGCATCACAACCTAATTCTAACACAAATATAAACCATTAATATTAAGAATGTAAAGAAAAATAACATTTTAAATTACTTTCAGATTCAACTAATATGACAATAATCAGCCCCAGTGGTGGTGGAACGGTGAGAGAGGGTGGAAAGGTCACACTGTGTTGCACTTCAGTCTGCACTTTCCACCGACTGGAGGTCACTTGGTTCAGGGATGACCAGCTCCTCTCAGAGCCTGGCCCCGCCCTCCACCTCGGCCCTCTGACTGCAGAGGATTCTGGGAACTACAGCTGTGGTTTAAAGAACAACAAAGAGAAACGCTCCCTGCCATACATGCTGCGCGTGAATAAGTCTGGTAATGCAGGTTAAGGTCAATCTAATGCAAACAAAGTACTTATTGGACAGTATGTGAATGTTCCCAGTCATCCAGGTCATTGTTATCCAAGAGGACAGCACAGGAAGGGTTGAAATGAAGGGCAGCTGGACTCGGTTGTAGGCTCTTGAGCTGAAGAAGCCTCTTGGATCAGAGATGAATCGTCTTCAGGTGACTACAACCAAGTCCAGTGGCACTTGATTCGACCCTTCTTGGACTCCTTTGGGACATCACAACCAGGGTCCAGTAATATCTGTGACTTTCTAAAAGAAACTCAGCGATTAGTCAGCTGTGTGCAGAGAGAAAGACAGAAAGAGAGAGAACACCCAAAACTCCTTGAGAGAGAAGAGTAAAGTTAGTAACGAGCACTGATGGGATATGAATGTGTACAGATGGAGAGGAGGAGGAGGAGCCCGGTGCATCGTGGGAGGTCCCCCGGTAGTCTAGGCCGATAGCAGCATAGCAAGGGGATGGTTCAAGCTGATCCTGAGCCAGTTCGTGTCAGTGTGTAAATGTTAAAGTTCAGCTCAGTCTTTCAGGTGTTCAGGTCAAACTTTACTAAATCAAGGTTCAGCTGCCCAGTGAAAGTCGGAGCTGAGGGACACTGATGTGAAGGAGACGACCTTTAGTCTCTGACTTTCTCTGTGAACCTTTAGTTTAAAAGGTTGTTTTATCTGAACACTGCAGAAAATCCAGATGTTATCAGCTGGTTGTCTGTCTCATTCCTCACCAGATGTTTTTTGTCACCATTTTGTTGTTTAACTGAAGAGTGTGAAGAGGAAGAGATTAACCTGTTCTAAAGCTGTCCAGGTGTTTTACTGTGGACAGATTCTATAAACCACCTATAAAGACTGTGTTGATTCAAATAATTTTTATGTGAAGGTAGCATTTAAAAATTTAGATACCTTAATGTAGATGTAGTCTGAGTGTGGTTATCATCTTGTTTTGAAACACTGAAAGTTAAAAGGTGATCAATGTTGAGGGTTTGATGTCTAAACTTTATTCTGCTGTAAGTCGTGCTTCTTTTCAGTGCAAGGAAGTTTGATGTCTGGTGACAAACAAACATCTCGGTTATGTAATTTACTTAGGGTAAATGGTTTGGTAAAGGTGCATGACACTTACTATATGATTCCTAAATTGTGTAAAAATTCCACAGTTTATGTGATCTATATTATAATCTGTTTTACAGCAGAAGCCTTGCCTCTGATAATGGGTGTGGTGCTTGGCCTCCTGCTGGCTCTGTCCATTATCGTACTTGCACTCTTCATCATCAAAAGGTACTTTCATAAATCTGTCTGTCTGCTGCTTTCACAGCTGCTATTTTGTTACTTCAGTACTGTACTAAAGTACAATGTATTAATTTTCTCTTTTGTCATTATAATTTCAGTTTATTTGTTTTATTCTACTCCATATTTCACACTGAACTTTCTGTACTTTTTATGTGACAGTTGGTATTTTTCTTTACACACTGAGGTTTACATGTTAAATTTAAACAAATTTCAAATATTGTGAAAGATTGCTCAAGATATTGCAACATATAAATATGAAGTACCTCTTATTATTTAAATATATAGAGCTTTAAATGTTGCTTAGATTTATATTCATATAAAATCATATATACAGAATCATCCTACTGCTTAATCACATATATTTTAAATGCAGGGCTGATGCTTGTAAATGAGTAATTTGGTTTTATTATTTTTAGTCTAATAAAGACTCTGAAATATGGACACTTAGCAAAGAAACAAAGGAGACGCTGTGTTTAATTAACTCAGGGCAAATAATGAAACCAATAATAAGATTCATTGAAGTGAATCTTTTGGCAGACAGAGGCTAACAGGCTAACTTGCTGGCTAATGACTGAATTCTACCTGGCAAAGATAGATAAGAAATGAGTAAAAATCACTGTGTTTGAAAAGTAGCAGGATAGATTTGGCAGCAGGTTAGCTAATGTAACTAGCTAGAAAATGTTAGCTAGCTAGCATAGCTAGGCTATCTTTGTTAGCTTGGGTCTGCTAAAACAACTCATCTCTTAGAAAAGAATAAAATTATTTAAATGTTGAATTAATATTTATTCATTCTACTGTATACATCACACATTATGATAATATTCTGTTGATATTCATGTAAATAAACTGATGACAAACGACACACTTCCTTATAGATTCTGTTTTTGAACCTTTTTCAGAACTGTGAATTTGTTTTGATGATTATATTGTTGTTGTGTTTGGAGGAGGCGGGCAGCAGCAAAAGCGGATCAGAGACCTAAGGCAGGTGAGGTGGAACAAAGGGTGAGTTATATCTTTATTATTATTATTATTATTATTATTATTATCATTATTGTTATTGTCTATTACCTAATTACCCTTTTCATGTGTTACTGTCCTTTTTTAGTTGAGGGGGACAAGGATGTTGGAGGACATTTAGATATGTTTACAATTTTGATCTTTAAGGTTTACTCCACAGGAACAGTGCATAAATGTAAATGTCAGTGTATTTCAATATTAAAAGTTACTTTTCACATTATAACAAGATAATTTCATGTTATTACTAGATACAAAATCATTCCAATTTTACAAGAAGCGTTTCATGTTCTTGCGACACATCACTTTATTTTGTTATATCACAAAACTCTCTCATCCTTTTATAACCAAAGTGTCACATCATACAGTTACATCAGTTTTTTTCCATGATTGCAGCAATGTGCTGCACTATACTTTCCATACCTTGAAATACTAATGGGATATAAAATGTTAAAGGTTTAATCAAGTTTATTTTCCCAGTGAATATACTTGCAATATATTTCCTATAACTACTCACAGTATATTAAAGTGCTTTTTTATTTAACAAAGTTGTCAGTATGATGTATTTTTACTGAATTACTACTAAGTGAATATCAGAGCAAGTAGATTATTATAGTAGATTATATATTGTCAGTGAATTATTTTGGACACATATTTGTTCCTTTGTGAACATATTTTCCACAATGGTAAAAATTCCTCTACTAATGTAATGTTTAGTTTATGTACTACTTTTTTAAAATTTAATTTTTGATTAGTGTATTATGTGTTTTTACAACACACTATTGATAACCTTGTTAAATTTTAATTCTGATATCTATTTATTATTTATTTATTGTTTTAATAAAAATAAAAACAGAAATATGGGGGAAAATATGAATAAAAAATAGTAATGTTTTTATATTCAAACATACTATATCTTTTGAAATACCAAGTACAACCTAAGTGGTTTAAATTTACCAAACTTATAATTATACTAATTATGAACAATAAAGTATTTTGATTAAAACACATATAAGTTTTTAGAAATATGCACTAAATAAGACAACACTGTGTGGTATCACTAGGCACCGACTGGAACATGCAAGGCAGAAGCAACAGCACTCAGATAATTAAATGGAATTTGTATTTTTTCTTTGTTTTCACTGGGTTAACAAATCCTTTTTTGTTTCTATGTTAAAAGCACCTAAAAGTTTTAGTACTCTGATTAAGGTGGGATGTGCAAAACAAAGTAATTTTTAAGACAAAACTGACTAAAAATAGAGATCTAACAGCTGTGGTGTAATGACTGAAAAAACCTTCGCAGGGTACAAATTTTTTACTCACAGAAGGAATCGTTTCATTTCTCATGAACCATAAAGATATGAAAATTAATAGTTTTTAATACAGTATCTGGAAACCTTCATGTGCACCACTGATGGATAATAATTACAAAATCACCCTGAGGAACAAATTGTCTTTTAAATTATACAGTTAAAATGTGTTTACAGTAGGTTTGTTACATTCCAGGAACCTTTTTTAAACAGATAACACAGTAGATGTAGCTCTATTTTTCTGTCCTCTTGCTTTCTTCCTTCATTTTCTTCTGTATGTGGTTTTTAGTGCCCTAGTGGTATCCTCAGCAACATCCAGCTGTGTGAGGGAGGGGATCCTCAAAAGGAAACCAGTCAAGTTGTGCATGATTTCAGCTATGCCTCAGTTCAGTTCAGAAACAAGAACCAGGCCAGGTAGGACGCACTGATTGGTCACCTGTAGAGATGTACACTTTATATCTGAATCAGATGTGTATTTGTATATTTGTTTGTGTGTGAACATGCTGCTTATTAATCAGAGATTACATTTGCAGGTTAAAATAAATTTGACACCAAAGAATGAGCCCTGCTGAAATTAACAATAATAATTAAAATTTACTTGTATTGCATATTCAATATGTAAAATTCAATTCAAAGTAAATATGACATTCTGTAAATTAAAAATAAATCAAAAAGCAACAAATACAAAAACATAGGAGGAAGTTAAATTAAAAAGACAAAGCTATAATAATTGTTAGGTAAAAACATACATTTCACAACAAAGAATGTGTTTTGCACAGCTGAACGCTGAAATGCCTTTAATTTGATTCACCTTGTTCATTTTGTGTTTTTATTTTTTTATTTTTTTTATTTTAAGAATCTCCAGGAACTAATCAAAGGTTAGTGAAAGTCTTAAGTGTGGTGTTACACAAGGATCAGATGTAGGTCCTCTGAAGTTTTCAGTTTCTTTGGTCACCTTTAAGTTTCTGTACAGATTTAACATATAACATGTTGATTAGATCATCTTTAAAGATTGTGGTGGTCGGATTTTATTTCCTTTGGGCAGAGCCAGGCTAGCTATTTCCCCCTCTTTCCAGTCTTTATGATAAGCTAAGCTAACCAGCTGCTGGCTATAGCTTCATATTTACCACACAGAAATCAGAGTGGGATTAGTTTGAGCATCAACTCTCAGAGAAAAGAGGATCACTGTTTATTAAAAATTTGAGCAGAAATGAGGGAATTTGATTCATGTATTACAGCATTTGTTTTCTGCTGTGGAGGCAAGTCAAACATCACTCAAGATAAAATGCTGCAGCCTTGACACAAAGAAATCCAATTACTTTGATGTAAAACCAGGAATTCAATGTAAGACCATGTAAGAGAACTTGAAAGCATCAAATGGTTGATGTTTTTGCCTGAAAAATGACTGAAACAATTAAACCATTATTAGAATCGTTGCTCATTAATTTTCTTTTGATGTCCAATTCTCAATTAACTGGCTGATTGTTGCACCTCTATAATATACGTGAATATTGGAATGTTCACAGGTGAATCCATCCATCAATTCTCTGCTGCTTATCTACGTCCCGGTTGCATTGGTATGACTAATTACATCATTAGAAATAATTGTTGTATAAAGCTTGAGATCTGCTGGAAACGAAGTGACATAATGATTCACAGCTACTCGTCTCCAATGGTTTTCCATCATACTTTAATTTTTTGAGCAGCGTAATGGTGAGACAGGTTTCGCGTTTCATTCCATGTGGTGTTAACAGGTCTTACATGTACCTTGTTCAACCTGTAGGTTTATGAGCAGGGTGATGAGGATCTTCTAGCTCTGTGGCGGAAGTTCTCCTGGTCTGTTTTTTTTTTTTTTTGTGTTGTGGAATTTTTCTGTTCTGTTTTTGTGTTTGAATTTGTGTTTCAATTGTCTGTTTATTTGATTGACTGTGAAGCACAGTGTGGAGAACCAGCTGACACAATATTACCCATTGCCTCTCTTTGTTTTTTTTATAGACCAGTGGTTGAGGCGGAGGATGCCACTATCTACTCCTCTGTAGTCAACTAAGGGTGAGTGAAACAACTTCCACAGTCACTGTGCTTTTAGATCAGAACCTTCTCTAGTTTCACTGTTTTTCTGCTGCATCCAAACAAGGAAACAATGGTCAAGGAAACACACAGAGTGACTTTGGAAGATGTCTCCTTCATCTGTCTAACTCAGACTATTGGAACACGTTCTGCATGCTCTGTTAATGTCCTTTTAAAGACGACAGTTCCAATGAGACTCCTGTGCCTGTTTCTATGGAGACGCCTCAGTCCAGAGTCTTACCAGAACCCAACTCTGCACCACAGATGTTGGACTGATCTGAAAAGGATCCTGAATTCAGGAATGAAGCTTTCTGGGACACATAGTGAATTGTTCTTTTTTAAAAAGATTGTTTATTGTGTGTTACTTTGCATCTGTGAAGATAAATTATGGTGATAATGAATGTATTGACTCGCTTTGGATTTTTTTTAACCTCTCAGTTTTATTGTTGCATATTTTCTTAATAGCTTTTTATATATTATAATGTGTAAGAGCGTTATCTTGTGGTATTGTAAAAAAGAAAAAAGAAGATTTGTGTGATTTCATTACAAACACATAAATATTAGAGTTTTTCCTGTTTGGAGTCGAGTAATGTGATGTTTTGGGATGGCAGAACACGTTTAAGGATGTTTTGTGTGTCATATCTGCGTTTTGAACCTCATGTGTGTCACTGATTAGTCTCTATGTATCACCAACATTTTACCAACAACAAAGCCTGTTGAAACAAAACATTACGGGGACAAAGTTAGCCGACTGTGAAGACGATGGGGTCAGGGGTCAGGGTTAAGTGGTAAATGGACTGCACTTCTATAGACTTTTTGCGGGTGAAACGACACACAAATAGCAAGAAAGCAAGATGATTTAAGAAATCTGCTGTTTGCTGATACCAAGCTGAGCTGACTCTCTGTCTTCAAGAAAATATGTAACTCAAGCAACCTGAAGTTTGATGGCTCTGTTAAATCAAGATATTGGCATTTTTACCCTAAACTGTTGTAATCTGGTGATAGTTGTGCTGCAATCCTCAAGTTTGAAAAACTGTTGAGTAACCGAGCGATGTGTGTTGAAAGAGACTGAGCTGCAGAAATAACTGGAAACCAACAGCTCACAACGAGTTTCACAATTTATCACTCAACACACAGATCACAGGGAAGTGGGACCCTGCTGCCAAACATTCAGCCTGAAACTGGTCGCCAGAGCTGAGGCCATCACAAGAGGAGAGAGGCCACAAATAGTCAGGTGTTGTCAGGTAACATAGGAACAACAGAGAGGTTGACTCTAAAAGTGTAGCTGCAGAGCTCTAAAACACAGGCTTGTTAAAAAGAGGGAAGTCAGACAACTCTGCCCCTGCCCCCACCCAGAGGCAGAAGTTTTCCTTTTCTTAGTTTGCATGTGTCATTTTATACAGATAAGCTGTAGCCCACTAATACATGTGACCACATTCGATTTAAACAGGTGTCTCATATAGGTTTCAGATAGATATTTAGTTTCCCAGTAAATAGAGCAGGTCACTGTTTACTGGGTCACGATGAACCAAAGCAACAGGAAGAAAATGTCTGTTGTGTGTGCGTGTGTGTGTGTGTGTTTGTGTTTGTTTGTTTGTGTGTGTGTGTGTGTGTGTGTGTGTGTGTGTGTGTGGTGAAACACTGTTTGAATATCAGCTGCTGTAACTGTTAACACCACTGATTTAATGTAACTAAGTACATTCACTCAAGTACAATTCAGAGAAAATGTACTTTACTCAAGTCCTTACGTTTCACGCAACTTTACACTTATACGTCTCTACATGATGGAGGGAGATACTGTTCGATTACTACACTATATCTTCTTTAACAGCTGACTGAGATTTCTGAAGAGCTTATGAAATATGAAGGTTAGTAATTGGAATTAAATGACAGAAAAAAATCAATCAAGTGTTTAATTGGCAACTATTCTGATAATCGTTTAAATAGTTTTCATGTAAATACACCAAATGTGAGGATTTAATTACATGAATAATTGTGATTTACTTTTTAAAAAATTGAGGTTTCGACTGTTTATGGGACAAAATAAATAATGTGAAGGTATCACTCAGGGCTCTGGCTAGTGATGACAACATTTATCAGTATTTTCTTATTTTTACAAACCAAACAGTTATTCTGTTGAAATGTAAGTTTGTATTTAGAACTTTTTATTAAAAAAAGAAATTCAAAGTGCTTTACAGAGAATATTCAAATTCATAAGGCATTAAGAACATCATCATCATCATCATCATCATCATCATCATTATAATAATAATAATAATAATAATAATAATAATAATAATAATAATAATAATAATAATAATAATAATAGACCCTGGGGACATTAGGCAGAACTGAGAACTGAGAACTTATACTGGTAATCTAGTATTTAAACGTTGTGGTCTTTGTACGTCAAGTATCAGAGTACTACCGCCACCGCTGACCATAAGAAAACAACGTTGATTTTATTTTGGTAGTGCACGCTAACAGCGGTAGTTTCTCTTCCGGAGTGAAAAGTCATCGTCCGGCTGAAGATGGCGGCACCGGACGAGTTGTTTTGCTGGGAAGGAGACTGGGGTTTGCCATCCGTCAACACCAACTGTCTGGTGGTTCTGGTGAGTCTCCGTTCACACTGTTCACACCGGACCAGACTGGTCCGGTCCGGTTCCCCTGCTGTTTGTCGGTGACCTTCACAGGCAGAGACACGCGTTTATCAGCCGCTAACGGCTCAGAGAACGGCGGCAGGTAACGGACAGTTTGGCCAACACACGCCGGGAGAGGACCGTCAGGAAGCCGGTCACAGGGCTCTGGTAACGGAGGGCGACCGATGAGACCGATTAAACTGATTAAACTGGGTAAACCGATTAAACAGGTCAAACCGTGTCTGTTTGTAGAGGACCGGACGTTCATTGAAACGTCTCCGGTAACGTAGAAATCTAACTATATTAAACCAAAGTGAAGGAGAAAAAGCTTCGTTATCAGAGCAGAGACCGGAAGTTTATCCGGTGAAACGCTGAGCGGTTCTTGGCTCACCGGGTCGTTGTTCTGGGTTAATGTTACCTGTCCTGACCCAGGTCCGATCCAGCAGGTCTGTAGTGACCCTCCTTCCTGAAGGTGATAGGCTCAGACTACGTCACACAGGTGTTTCAGAGGATGTGCACATGCCACAGTCACTGTGTAATTTTAAGCTGCTGAAATAAAAACTCGCAGATTTAACATCTGAAGAAAGGCTCGTTTCAATTTTCTGTTCTGTCCGGTGGTTTAATCTGTAAGTTTATATTTTATAAGCTGATAAACTGCTTTGTACTGTGAGGTAGCCAGTAACCAGGGACCACATCTGTCAGTGAACGCAGCACAGCAGGGCTGTAGTGGAGTAGAAGTGTGTGTCTAGGTGAAGGACAGACTGGTTTACAATCACCAGGGATCTGGTTATTGATTGGTATTGTTGTCTTTTTCTGGAGGTAACCACGTTGATCCGTATGTTAGTCCCTGACCCGGTCACTGAGGCCTCGTTCAGACTGCAGCCCAAATCCGTATCCAGGTGGTCTCCAGATCCATTTTAGGAGGTCTGGAAAATAAATTCAAAGCTGGTCTGGAACGTGATTCTTCAGATGCCTCCCAGTGTGGACGCCCTGGATGCTCAGAACAGATTTCAAAGTGTCTTTTAACCTACAACGATAACGTTGAGGCCGGAGCGACAGCGTGAGCAGAATCCAGCAGAGTTCTGTTGGAGACGATGATGAACGATGGGGACGACGGAGGAGTTCTTCATCGTCTCTTGAGGGCAAGATGATGAACCTCTGTCTCTCATGCTTCTGCATCCAAGATCCATGTCACCAGCGTAGCTACGCCCAAGCTGTTACCACAGCAACCCACGGAGATAGGCTAGTGATGTCTGGACACACAGAGTGGACAGTTATGACCTCGAGATCTGGTCTGATCCAGATCTGCCTGCTGTCTGAACAAATCCGTAGACCCCTCAGATGTTTAAGTCCAGCGTTTCCATGGTGTACAGGTCTAGCAGCAAAGAAGAGAACAGCGGTGGCCATATTTGTAGTTCTGTTGCTGAATAGCTGCACAGGAATGCATCTCTAAACTGGATCAGCTGTGTGGGCTGTAATTCTTCCTCCTACAACCAGAGGGTCCCAGAGTCTTGTCAGACTGACTCCAGATAGACTCCGGAGGGTCAGATGAGTCCGGCCGCCGTCATCAGACAAACTCCTCACGTCTGGCTATTTTCAGTCATTTTTCCAAACATACTTATTTGTTTTGGTCATTTATGAAGAAAAAAAAAGTTTAATTGCCATGTAAAATTATGCAACTGTTCCCTCTCATACACAATAATAAACTGAATATGTCAGGCTGAAAAAAAACATGTTTACTATTTTCCAACAATTTGTAGCCAGACTGTTTTAATTAATTGAGAAAAAATTCAAAAGATGAATTATAATGAAAATGATAATTGCATTGAGTTGCAGCTCTGTTTTATAAAAGCTATAATTTCTTCTGATATTAGAGGAGCATTATTTATTCTGCTGTCACACACTAGGAACCTATGCTCAGTATGGATCATAATGTATTTGTTTTGTTTCTTTTTAAAAGAGGTTGATAAGAAGTGAATAATATTGATAAGAATACACACAGTAAAGTAATTAAATCCAGTTTTTTACCATCCATCATTATATAGAAACTTTTTTTCTAAAAACAGATCATCTTTTTATCAACAACCAAATAAGGCTGAAACATGGGGGATTTGTCCTTTAAGCAGACCACCCAGAATACTTTGGGGCCACAGAAAGTGTTTCCAAGGCAGATGTGGTCCCGAGATTCTGGTGGCAGCCTGGATATGGCAATACTGCCTGCAGACCTCGCTGAAGGCTACAGCGCTCCTGTGAGCGATTAAACCTGACCGAAACATGTTTGTGTTGGAGTGAGATCTGAGAGCGGGGCAGCAGTGCAGTCTGGGTAATGATGGCTCTCCTGTGCAGTGGCTGGAAAACAAGGATCTGCAGCTGGTTTTTCCAAACCTCTGAGAAACCTGGATCTGCCCCGGTCTGGAAACCTCCAATGACAGCACGCCTGTGTGATTTAACCCAAATGTTCCAGACCACAGGTCTGTTTCAGATCACCAGTTTAACCAGTTTAACCTCAGTAAACCAGGGTGACCGAATGAGCCTGGGCTGGTCCCTCCAGGCTCACCTGGTGCTCGTTCAGTTTCATCACATGTCAACAGGAGACAGTTTCTCCATCTTTCCTCTTCAACTATCACCAGTTAAACAAAAAAGACCTAGAATTCCGTGTGGATTCGGCTGACGGCCAATCAGAAGGCTTTAAATCAGATGGAGGCTGTTACATCACAGCTACAGACCAGGTGTAATACCTACCGACAGAAGTTTCATCATGTTCCTGGTCCCCTATGACATGTTACCACTGTCACATCTGCTGTCACAGTCATCTAGTATGTTGCGTATGGTACATAGACAGTTGTGTTGACCCACTGTAATGAAACCGGGTCAGGGTTGGATCAGCTGACGGAGAATCTGAGCTCATTTCTGCTCCATCACCCGCCGGCGACTCATCGTTCACCACTGTGGTCGGTCCAATCGCCGACTCTGTGACAGTTTTATGTATGTTGGTCTGCGGCAGCTCACGTCACGTTATTAAACCAGCCTCAAGAAACAGACCAATCCTGGCTCAGTTTGTCAGGACACTTTAGAGCTGGTTTTCACATTAAGGGCTGTTTTTTGGAGCCCCCTTTTTTAAACAGCGCCCAGGACCCAGACTGGTCCAGATCAGAGTCAGAGGAGGTTCAATATTGATTAGAGATGATTCATTCAGTTCCGACGTCTGTCCCCGTTTGACAGGTTTACTCCTCATCGTCACGAAAACCCGACTAACCCTCCTCTACCTCCACTGCGTTTGAGGCTTTAGAGCACCGACACCATGTATTTAACTCAGGATGTGTTTAAGTCACATTCTATAAAAACTAATTTCGTCGATCCGCAGATAAATCGTTAGCAGATTTATTAAACTCCTGAAAATCAATATTAGCATCGGCCTCAACATAGAGAGTCCGTCCATAATTATAAATTACACATAATCATGTTGTCATATTTTAATCGAATTTCTATTACGACTCTATATATCCAAAAGTATGTAGACAGCTCAGTCCACATCCTCTAGTGTCCCTTTGCTCTGGGTCCATTTCCTCCAATAACATACGACTTGCCAGTTTAAATTAACATAGTCTGCGTTGAGAAAGGTCTTAAATGGAGTAAAAAAGGAGTAGTTTGGACTTCACTGTCCTCTACAGCACAACTCACAAACATGTTTGGGGTTTTCAGGCTAAGAAAGTGGAAAAAGAGGGTAAGAGAGGAGGCGGGGTTTCAGGTGAGTGTACAGGTGAAGTGAAAGTGACCTGTAACACCTCATCACGAGTAATGACCTGTGACTGTTGGACTTGACAGACTGTGACAGACTGAGGCTGGCTGATGAGGTGTGTTTTTCCTTCTGTTCTGTCTCCAGCAGGGCGTCTGCAGCTCTGCTGGCCGTTAAACTCTCAGTCTGAGATATTATTAGGGAATTTTACTGAGAGATTCACAGCTGGACTCGGACTCAGTCTTAGCCTGTTCGTGTTACAGAGTCAAAGATGGACTTGGTGTCTGTGTCTGATGAGGATGTTCGTGTGGAAGTCCTCCCTCTCACACAGCGGGAGCTCTTCAGCTTCATAGGACAAGACATTATTCCTTACTGAGCTCATTTTGAAGGACATGCTGTTTTACTCCCGCTGATCATTTGTTCTGCTTCATGTGGTGGAACATGTGGATGAGGAAAGGCTTCATCTGATTGACTGCAGGACTGCTGCTTTCAGACCTGCACCTCTATGCCAACGTGGTGGTGATTTCAAATCCGAGTCTCTTTTATGTAAAAGAGCTGTCGTCGGACTTGAAACGGTCCTGTGTGATGTCAGACAAATACTGAACACGCTTGTCATGAAAATGGTTCAATTTTATGATGTTGAGATTTTGATCAGGTCAGACCCATAAGAACTATTTCTGTCCTGCGATGTAACCAGAGCAGAGGAAGCTAAAAACCCTGGTCCAGTGACAATCTTACCACTGGTTCCACTGTTTGTTCATGAAGCTGTGTGGATGAATATATGAATATACAGTAAATCTCTTCATACACGGCACGTGAGCAAATGGAACCTAAACAAGACTCCAGATTAATTTCCTCACACTTAATTGTGATACAAGAAAAAGAAAAGCATAAAATCATCACATCTCAGGAGCTGGAACTAGCAAATATTTGGTATTTCTACTGATTAACTGATCGACAACATAGTTACTGCTAAATCTTCTGTCGATTGATAAATTCATCAGTAGACCTAAGGTCGATTCTCTAATAACATTAAGTGGGGATAAAATGTAAGAGTGGATTCACTGAGAAGCGGAGGCGAGTGTCCCTTGCTATGGCGACTGTTTTACCTCACAGCATCAGAGGGGGAAGTGACAGATTCCAGGTTTGGAGAGACTCTGATGGGTTTGAGTAATAATTGGTTTATGACTAACAAGTTAAAAACACCACAGAGGAAGTTGAATTGTCCAGACAAGTTCAGATTTAAACCAGACACACTTATATTTATGACTATTATTAGTAGTAGAATTATTAGATTAGCCTTTTTTCATTGGTTCCCTGTGTTTTATGGAGGTAGACTGACTTTACTTCAGTCCAACAAACACACACACACACACACACACACACTCGTTCAGCTGTGATGTGGGTAACACAGCTGTGTGTAGTGTCGGTCTGTTTCTCTGTGGAACAAACATCTTCACTCTCATCAAATTCTGAATTCACAGCTGCAGATTTATGGGGAAATTCTTCCTCATTTTTTCTGGTTGTAAAATCTGAGCGAAGCCCGCGACTCAGAAAGAAGCTTTTATTTTTTTGTTTCCAGAAGAACTGAGTCACCTCCAGCTTTACTGTAAGAGCTGTGGGCTTAAACCTGCCAACAGGCCCTGGTCTATCCATTTATACACCACTCAAAACCACTCTATCCACTCGCTGCTTTGTCTGTGCAGTCGGAACAAGAAGCTAATGCATTCATGGTGCATCCTCTAGAGTTTATCTGTAGTGTAGGTTTAATAATCACATGTGAATCCTCTCAGTCAAATTGCACATTTGTTGAATGTGCTGGTGACGTGTCATTGGTCGGTTTTATAATCGGATGTTTCTTCTCTGATGTGTCTTAGAAAGACCCCGAAAACTTGCCGATGTTGAATTTGATGGAGTTTAAGTTTTTAAACATCTGGGATCAATGTGATAATATAAAATTTGAAGACCTGGTTGTGGGGCCAAAACTTGCAAAGAACATTTTACATATGTCATTTAAATAAGTTTAGAATAATAAGAAATGTAACAAACTGCAGCACATTGCGAAGTCAGCCGGTTCGATCTTTTCTATAATAACATATTTCTGTGTAGGAGATGACAGCATTGAGTGGCGGTGATGGACCTGCAGAAAATTATCAGCTGAATTCAAAGCCAGTTCTAAGCGTCATGTCTGGAGGAAACCAGACATGACGCTGAGGCTGAGGCCAATTGTTCAGTCCTGGTTCCATCAGATCAGAGAATCTTGTTTCTCACACTCTCAGAGTCCTTCAGGTGCTTTTTTGTAAACTGAGGACTGAGGAGAGGCTTCATCTGTCCACTCTGTCATTAAGTCCATATCAGTGTTGGTGCTGCAGTGATGATTTTCCTTCTGGAAGTTTCTCCATCTCCACCCAGAATCTCTGGAACTCAGCCAGAGTTACCGTCGGGTTTTTTGGGCTCCTCTCCTGCTCAGTTTGGCCCGTGACTCTGAGAAGAGTCCTGCTTGTTCCACAGTTCTTCAATGAAGAACTGTGGAGGCCACTGTTCTCTCGAGAACCTTCGACTGAGCAGAACATTTTCAGGTTCCTTGCCCAGATCTGAGCCTCGACACAATCCTGTATCTGGGCCCTGCAGGTAGTTCCTTCATCCTCATGGTTTTTACCCTTATAGGCACCGTTGGCTGATATACCTCACGTAGATACAGGTGTGTGTCTTTCCACATCAGGTCCAATCAGTTGACTTCACCACAGGTGGACTCCAGCCGAGGTGTAGCAACATCTCAGAGATGATCAAGAGACAGGGGAGGAACCTGAGCTGAACTTCAAGTGTTACAGTAAAGCATCTGAATACCTATGTGATATTTTGTATTTGATATTTTCAAATTATAATAAATATGCAAAAATGTCTAAAATTCTGTTTTCACTCTGTCATAATGTGACATTAAGTTTAGATTAAAGAGGGAAAAATTAATTTGAGGGATTTTAGCATCAGGCTACAACACAAAAAACATGTGAAAACAGTGAAAGTCTGAAAACTTTAACTATAAATTCACCTCTTGGCCAAAACCGTGGTACTTTGTGTGTTTCTGTTGGTTAGGAGAACGGAGAGAGAGAGAATGTTTTTTATTATTATTATTTTTTTATTGTATTTTATTTTACTGAGTTTGTTGAATTTTATTCAGACTTGTGTGGCTGGCCCATGGCCCTGTTTTGTCTCCTCAGGCCTACGCTCAGTTTGCAGGCGCTCCTCTCAAACTTCGTAAGATCTCCAACCCCTGGAGGAGTCCTGATGGTGAGACACGCCTCCTTTCACATCCACAAAATCAGGTGTAGTTCAGAGATTCTCTCAGTAACACCTGGATCAGAGGCTGTCCATCAGGGTCATGTTTGGTCCTTCTGCTTTCAAAGGTTGTCTTCCTGCTCTGAGGACCAACCAGAAGGAGACGCTGTCCAGACCCTCTGACATCATCATCCACCTCAGAAAACAGGTAAACACCTGAGCTGATATGCACTGTGGTTCTTGGACATTATAGGTGGTGAATCATGCCATTTTTTTAACAGAAAAGTTTAAATGTAAGAAATTTCATTCAAATATTTGATCATTAAAGTCTAGAGACGATGACTTAATCAACTACAGACTAAACGCTCAGTAGATGATGGGGAACCTGATATAATAAAGTTATTCCAAACTCAGGGTAGCACTAATGCCTGAGCTGTTAAAATTAATGATAAAATGAAGTTTTAAATAATATTGTTCTGACAATACAGTAGCACGTATTAAATATTTGCTTGTAAACTCTCAACATGTGTCAAGCAGAGTCACTTATCATCATTCAGTATTTATTCCAGCATTCTTTGATAGACAGATGCTTTATTAATCCTGCAGGATATATAGATGTCCAGCAGCTTATTCAGCACAAATCACCTCAAGCAGTAAAGGGCGACGTGACAGTTTGTCGTTATTTTCAATTTGATTCAAAATCTCTAAAAAGTTTCCCTCAGTGATTCTCTCTGGAATAAATAAAGGTTGACATGACATAAAAGGCAATAATGACTAACAGCAAATGGAAAAAGTCCAAATAATAACAAGCAGATGAAACATTACAAACTCACCAACATAACAGTTATGAGTAAGGATGAAAAGTCTTGCCGTGCATTCACTAACAATCTCACTGGTGTAGCGTTCAGCTTTACCTCTGCAATATGGCTTTGTGTTTAAGTTTACTTATACTTGTTTGGTTCAGTGTCTTTACTGTAAGTCTGTCTCTGCACTGCAGGACCCTCAATGCCAAATTCCTCATATTCATCCATATAACCTACCAATAAAGCCGATTCGGAGCCATGAGGAATAGAGCTGTGGGCTCCAGACATGCTCTGGTCAGAGCTTTATTTTCAGTTGTAAGGTCTCAGCCCCGCTCTCTGAGGACACATTCTCAGTCTGAGGCGTTTAAGTCGGAACCGTGTACCAGTACAGTGGAGTGTGGTTTTAGTGGAGCCGTGTGTGTGTGGTGTGTGTGTGTATGTATGTGTGTGTGGGTGCGTGCGTGCGTGCGTGCGTGCGTGCGTGTGCGTGTGTGTGTGTATGTATGTGTATGTATGTGCGCGCATGCGCGCGCAAAAGCTCGGTCAGGTCCCTGAGCTCTGCAGCCGACTGGAAAAACTCATTAAACAACAGGAAGCTGCAGCCAGAGACACATTCCAACAGAGCTGATAATTCTCATAAACCTCAGCAGGACCCGAGCTGCTCGGGAGCAGAGAGGGAGCAGGACTGGTTCTCTGCAGAATTCTGGGGGAAGAGTGGAGGAACATGTTGGGGCAGGAGTCCTTCGGTTACCTGTAAACCTCAGCCATCAGGTTCACCATTTAACACACACCAGACCGCAACCAGCTGCCAACCACAGCTGGAAAGTAACTAGTGGTGTTCTAAAATTACAAGTTCAGGTTTTTCCATTTTATGTAGATTTCAGAAAGAAATATTGTACTTTCTTGCTTTTCTACTATTCTGATTCAGATTTTTCTTAAAATTCCAAACGATAAGCTGAGGCGATAACAAGGATTGTTAAAGATTGAACCAGTGGGTCCTGAAACATCAGTGTGGGGTTGTTATGTTTCAGGTGTGTGTTGTTTTTGCCAGTTCCACCAAAGACTGATTTCCTCTGGAAACTTCTGATAAAGGTAAAAGTAAAATATTTAAGCCAAAAATAAAAATTTAAAGAAGCCTATCTGACTCAGGATCAATGATCTGATCAGAGAAAAGTCACAGGAGGCAGGTTACTGCACAACCAGATACTTTTACTGAGATACTGGAAATACAGTTTGTTGGTAATGTTTTGCACACCTAGGATAATTATACAGAACTATTACTGTTTTATTCATTTTTATATATATATATATATAAATATATACACACACATATATGTGTATATATGTATATGTATGTATATGTATATGTATGTGTGTGTGTATATGTATATATGTATATATATGTATGTATATATGTGTGTGTGTATATGTGTATATATATGTATAGGTATATATATGTAAATGTATGTGTATGTATAGGTATATATATGTAAATGTATATGTATGCATATGTATATATATGTATATATGTATATTTGTATATGTATAAATATGTATATATGTATATATGTGTATATGTATGTATATACATATATATGTATGTATATATACGTATGTATATATGTGTGTGTGTGTATATATATATGTAGATATATATCTGTAAATATATATATATATATGTATGTATGTATATATATATGTGTATATGTATGTATATATGTATGTATGTATGTGTGTGTGTGCGTGTGTATATATATGTGTGTGTGTGTGTGTGTATATATGTGTGTGTGTCGTCTTCTTTTTCTTTCGGCTTTTCCCTTTAGGGGTCGCCACAGCGAATCAGTGTCCTCCATCTAACCCTGTCTTCTGCGTCCTCTTCACTCACACCAACTACCTTCATGTCCTCTTTCACTACATCCATAAGCCTCCTCTTTGGTCTTCCTCTAGGCCTCCTGCCTGGCAGTTCAAAACTCAGTATCCTTCTACCAATATATTCACTATCTCTTCTCAGGACATGTCCAAACCATCTCAGTCTGGCCTCTCTGACTTTATCTCCAAAACCTCTAACATGTGCTGTCCCTCTGATGTACTCATTCCTGATCCTATCCATCCTGGTCACTCCCAGAGAACCTCAACATCTTCATCTCTGCTACCTCCAGCTCTGCCTCCTGTCTTTTCCTCAGTGGCACTGTCTCTAGACCAAACAGCATCGCTGGTCTCACCACAGTTTTGTACACCTTTCCTTTCATTTTAGCTGAAACTCTTCTATCACACATCACACCTGACACTTTTCTCCACCCGTTCCAGCCTGCCTGCACACGCTTCTTCACCTCTTTTCCACACTCTCCATTGCCCTGGACTGTTGACTCTAAGTACTTAAAATCCTCCACCTTCTTTATCTCTTCTCCCTGTAACCTGACTCTTCCACTTGGGTCCCTCTCATTCACACACATGTACTCTGTCTTGCTGCGGCTAACCTTCATTCCTCTCCTTTCCAGGGCAAATCTCCACCTCTCAAGCTTCTCCTCCACCTGTTCCCTGCTCTCACTACATATCACAATGTCATCTGCAAACATATATATATATATATATATATATATATATATATATATATATATATATATATAGATCTGTATATATATATGTGTATATATATATATGTGTGTGTGTATATGTATATATATATATATGTATATGTAAGTATTTTTACATCGATGGTACTATTACATAAGTAAAGGATCTGAGTACTTCTTCCCCACTGCTGAAACATGGGACAGTTTGTTAAAAAAAATTTAAATGATCAATAAAAAACCTGCAGATTAATTCTTTCTGTCAGGTGCTGACGAGTCCACTGTTGCAGCTCTACACAAGTTCATGAAACAACCATCTGGTTTGCTTTCCTAGCACATGTGTAGCTGACAGAATGAACGTCACACAGATTCATGGGCCGACCTTCAGGGAGCTGAGCGCTGCTGTAATGATAAATAGTGTAAATAGGCAGAGGTTGTCAGTGCAGCAGAATCCGTCAGTATCCAATAAATATCTGTGAGGAATCTGAGTATTCGTCCAGACTGCATCTGTATTTTCACCTCTACTGAACGTGTGCGTTCGTGTTTGTCCTCTGCTGGTTTTCCCGCTGAGAACTTGAGACAACATCCTCCGGTTCAGAGTTGGTCAGGAACTACAAACTCTGTCTCGCTCCCAGGAGTCAATTTTCTGTTGTGAGACGCCTCCTTCCCCCTGAGATAAATCTCAGAAACGCCAGCTGACGCTGCGGTGACGTTGGAACAAGTTTTTTCTTGTTGACCTTTAGCTGGAGTTTTCTTCAGACTCGGCTCTTCTGACCCACATTTCCCCGAGGAGAAGTCAGGTCTCTGAGCCACACGCTGCCCTCCGCCTTCATTCAGCAGCTCGTAGGCAGCTGGAAGATATTACCCAGCATGCCCGGTGCCTCCACGCTGCGGTAGGTTGGTCAGGAACTGCAACGACAGGAGAACTGCTGAGGGAGCTGAGAGGAGAAAACTGGCTTCACGCTCCACTGCAGATTTAACTCACATTAGTTCACTTTAGTCACACTTGGTTCTTATTCTTCTTCTTCATGTTTTCCAGTCACACAGCTCAGTCTCCACTTCAGTCAGGTCTCAGTTCAGCAGCTGCATTTCTCTCCTTTGTTCATCTTTACTCTCATTGTTTGAAAACCTTTAAAACCAATGGCTTTTCCCTAAAGTTCGCTGTCACTATTCCTTCTCCAAGGAGTAAGACTCTAGAGGATTCTGGTGACCTTCTGTTTTCTGTACTGACACTGTTTACATCAAACACAGGAAATAACAGCACCTAACAGATTTCTCTGACATGTTTCTGATCTAGTCCCGGCTCCTCAGAGGATGAACCCTGTGACCTTTCCTCTGTCAACACCCTCAGGATAAACCTGACACTCCTGGCCTGATAACGGTGAACGTCTAAGGGATGTGGCTGCGCTCTGGCACTGGAAATGTTTCAGAGGTGTCTCTTCACCAGACAGTTTAGAGTCATTTAGTTGATGTTTCTCAGGTTTTACATTTGCATCATTTAGTCAGTAACAGATGATTTGTGGTTGAATACGAAATAACCTTTGGCACACTCTTCCTATGTCATGGTTCATTTTAGACGTCAGCCCAGTTGATCTCATTTTGTCATAAAATGATGATTTTATCTGCAGCTCAGCATCTTGGTAATGATCCTGGTCAATAAAGTTTATGAGCCGTGGTCAGGTTCCACCCTTGTTCATTGTCTGTCCACAGAGAGAGAGAGAAATTAGTAACCAAGCACAACCATATGTTGATCTGAGCAGCATTAAAACCCAGGGAGGTGACGACAGAGCAGGAGGGGGCTGAACACTGGTTTAACTTCCCCATCTATCGCTTTGATGGAAAGACGCTCTGGTTTCAGAGCTGGTAGGACCCATCCACTTTACTCTATGTCCTGAACTCATTCCTGCTCTCCATAGGATAAACCATTAAGATTTTACAGACTCCAGGATGTTTCCTCAAGGCCTCGGGTCACACCCTCGGAGCACAGTTTCTGTCTTTAGCACTGATCAGGTTGAAATCTGAGAATGAAACTTTGAGCTCTATGAATCTCGTGTTGATTTGATGCATTAAAATATCAACCAATTAATGTAATAATCAATTGTTGTGGCTTTAAAGTAAATATCACAGAGTAAATATTAAACGGAAAGAGAAAAATCTGGTGTTTGACCTGGTGAAACAAACTGAGCACGTTCATGTCCTGGTGACTGATGAGTACATTTACAGGCCACATAATCGGCGATTTGTTAGAATGACTCCAACACATCAGCATTTTGGGGTGGGGGTCTTTTGGTCAGGGCAATTGGGTTTTGTGAAAATAGGTATTTTGTAAAAATGCATATTGTCACATCATTTTGGATAATTATCAAATTAATATTTATAAAAAAGCAGCACAGGGTGATGTTTTTCAAAGTAACTCAGACATAATCAGGTGAATGAAGTGAGCACTGTGACCTGAAGTAACCTTTCGCTCTGAGTGATGCGCTGTTCAATATAAAATCACCTGGTGGAACTGGGTTCCCAGTGAACGGATTCACTACCTGTAATCTCCTCCTGCAGCCGTCTGATAGTGCGACAGCATTTGGCTGCTTTAACAAGATGTTTGTTCCAGTCAGCTGATGAGTTACTGTGGTGAGATGATTCCTCTCCCTCATTCCTGTCTCATGATTATTTCTGTGACAGTTCACATGTTTCAGGCTTCAGTCTGTCTGAGTTCATCATCTGCAACAGACATGGTTCTTGGCTGTCTGACAGATTTTCTCCCTGGTTTGTTCCTGAGGTGAAGACATCAGAGACGCTGTGAGCTCGTTTTCACTTGTCATGACTTTATTTCCTCTGTGGCAGCAGAATGTGTTACAGCAGCCTTCAGAAAAACTGGACTAACCAGACAATTTAAGGCTGATGAACTGTGAGAGACTTGAAAACACTCACTAACAGAACAACATGCTGCAACTTAGTCTGATAAAGGCAAAGAAAACCTTGAGATCAGTTGGTTCACTATAGTTGTGAACACTGCACTGGTTTTAGGTAAAATGTGTGCATACAACCATCAAAAGACTTTTACACAGTAACACAAACACACACACACACACAGACACACACACACCTCCATCCTCTTAATAGAACTGTTTCTGCATCCAGCTGAGTCCTGATCGGAATTCGAAACCTGGACATAAACATCTGGAAACACCTGGATCTGAATCACAGCTGCATGACAAATGTATCTGCTATAGTCAATCGAGCTTGATTAAACATGTTTACTGAAAATACCCCCACTGTCACTGCTGCTGTATCGGTGCTTTACATGTCTCATTGTGCTCAGCTTCCAATTTATTATAACTAAAACTAATAGAGAATAATCTATAAATCCTGCCTGTGGCGGACAACCTATTAGAAACACGTCTGAGTTAACACAATAATATATATGGATCTTTTTATTGGGCCACTACAGGTCATGTAAAATATGTGTTTATCAGTTCATGATACATTTCTATTAATTATGATTAGAGCTGGAGATTCAAGCCCTTCTTGCTCAGAACCAGTACAAACACACTTGGTATAAACAAGCACATTTGTATCATACAAGACCAATTTTAAAGGGTTTTCCATCAGCTTATGAGTATTTTACCTTTATGGATGTATCATACATCTTCTGCAAACTTACAGGTTTGCTCACTGACCACAGCACCAAGGGCTCAGTGTGTTTCCTGGTCCATTGAGTGTTTCAGGAGTTGTTGGGTCTCTCAGAAAAAAGTCTGATGTGTGTTTTTCAGAAATACAATGCAGACTATGATCTGTCAGCCAAGGAAGGAGCTGACAGCCTGGCCTTCATCTCTCTGATGGAGGAGAAACTCACGCCTGCTCTGGTGAGGGACAAAGAGACATTGGACACTCATAGAAAAACAAAGTCAGATGTTCCTCAGCTTAATATGGGTCTTATATTTCGTAGATCTACGCGTTCTGGATCGAACCAAAGAACTACGTGGACGTGACTCGCCGCTGGTACGCTGAGCACATGCCGTTCCCTCTGAACTTCTTCCTGCCTGGACGGATGCAACGCCAGCAGCTGGAAAAGTTGCGACTGCTACGAGGAGACGAGAGCCTGGAGGCCGGAGAGGAGCTGGAGAAGGAGGTGAGGACGTCATATTTTTACTCTGGAATCGTCTCTCCTCCTTAAATTTAAACTCCTCAGTGTGAAGTTAAAACTGTCATGAGATCACAACCTGCACATAACCTACATACCAAACCACCGGGTCTAAGCAGTGAATGGTCTTTGTGTTCATCAGAGAGTGTTACTCTGAATTTGTGTCGTTTGGCTACAATAACGTCAGAACATGCAGCAGCTCAACGGTTTTCCAGTTCGTACAGAGATATCGTTTCCATGTGTTCTGGACATTCCTTGAAGTGGTTGGAACAAATTTGCAGGGAAAGGAAAAAACTCCTCAGTGGATCTTTCTGTTGGAAAACCGCAGGTATGCTATCAGCCAGCAGCTTGTTCTGTTTACATCGGTGACATTTGTCCTGAATTGGCCAAAAAAAAGTTGGATAAAAGCTGAGAATTTGGTGAGATCAAGGATGTAGAGGACTGTAGAGCCCACAGAGGGACCTGGAGCTCAGTTAACTTCAGGTAAGTCTGTTTATTTACCTGCACGTCTCCCTTGACAACAAACCGGGGACGTCATTGGTTGCTGACATCAGTATCAAATATTAAACATGTTAAAAAAAAAAATTTGAGATTGACTGAGGATCAGTCTTTAAATATCACACAATAGTATTTTATCTGCCCAATGACCATCTGACTCAGAGCGGAACAAACGTGGTCCATCTGACCCGGACTGGAACAGACATGGTCCATCTGACCCAGAGCGGAACATACATGGTCCATCTGACCTGGACCGGAACAGACATGGTCCATCTGACTCGGACCGGAACAGACACGGTCCACCTGACTCAGACCGGAACAAACATGGTCCATCTGACCTGGACCGGAACAGACATGGTCTATCTGATTCGGACCGGAACAGACACGGTCCACCTGACTCGGACCGGAACAAACATGGTCCACCTGACTCAGAGCAGAACAAACATGGTCCATCTGATCCAGAGCGGAACTGACCCAATCCATCTGACTCGGACCATGACAGACATGGTCCATATGACCCAGAGCGGAACAGATATGGTCCATTTGATTCAGGCTGGAACAGACCCGGTCCATCTGACCCAGACTAGAACAAACGTGTGACATGTTGTTCCCTTCAGTCATGACCTGGTGTAACTCAGCCACTTGGCATGATCTAAGTTCTCCTTCAGGACACATCATCAGATTTCCCTCAAGATAAGAAGTTTCTGGCAAATACTCACAGTTCCCAGAAGATGAACACTAATTCTGAAAATCTTTATCAAAGACAAACTTTTCATTTTCAGTCCCACTACTGGCAAAGTCCAATAGCTAATTAGCTAAGAACCCTAGTTCTAGTGAAGAGATGTGAACCCAGCATAGTCTGTGGTTCCAGGAAATGAAGAAGGAATTATATGTTCTTTCGGATCATTAGCGGAGGTTTTCACAGATCTCAGAGTCCCAGTGGTCATAAAAAAGAGAAGACTGTACAATCTTTCAATCAAAGGATTAGCTGGAGGAAACCCACCAACACAGGATTAAAGGGGAAGGACAAAACGATAACCTCAGTATTAGTAAATCAGAGCAACTGGCCTTGGTACAACCTTGCACATTGTGGAAGGATAAAAAATGGACAGCAGGAAGACAGACCCTGGTCTAGGAGGAATAATGTCAGGGACATGGGATCTGTGCGTGTCTCAGAGGACTCATTTGGCTGATTTAAGTCGTGGCTAGAAAGGTTGACAGAACCTGTTCTATAGCAGCGCAAGAACCTGTTTGTGCCTGAAGAGGGAGGCCTTTTCAGATCATTAGAGTCGGAAACTCCAGAATCAGGAGCCAGGTACCAACAAGCCAAGAGGAGTACAGCCTTTGCTGTCCTGGAGGGAAAAATGTCAGGAAGGAGGGAGGGACTCTTGATTGACTTTAAAAAGGTTAAGGCAAACCATCAGACAGCTCAAGAAGAAAAGGTAGGACCTCGACCAACCACATGGGAGGAGAATCGATGACCTTGGCTGATCATACTGTCCTGCAGTGAAAGGAAAACCTGGAAACAAGACTCTATCTAATTCCGGTTGGGAATGCGAAGACTGACCAGCTTCCAAGGACACTAAAGGGCTCATAGGAATTTCAAAACCAGTCCAGTATTTGTGTGTTTTGTGGACTTGGTTAAGGCTAATATTGTGACCCTGTCCTTTGGGGGGAACTTCAAGAACCCTAGAGGCCTGATATTAAAACTCTAAAAAACTTTACATAACAGAAGTGAGACCTGTGTCAGTACTGTCTAAAATAGTCTCATCCTCAGTTGACCTTAACCTCTGCCAGAGCTGCACTGATTCTGTTTTAAGGCCGTAAAATGGAATCAGTCATTTGTCCATTTACTTTTGAGCCTTAGAGAATGAGGGACTATGGTATAAAGTAAAACTTCAGTCATCGACTCTAGTGTCGCCTGTTTATCAGTCAAACAGCCGAGGTGCAAACAGGGTTTTAATTGTCTGTGTTTTCCAGCTGTACCGTGATGCTACAGAGTGTATGAACCTGCTGTCCCAGCGACTCGGCTCACACAAGTTCTTCTTTGGAGACTCGTAAGTTCATCCAGACTCCTACTCTAAGTGGGGGGGGGGGCTGTCTCTATCTGTAAAAGTAATGTCAGGATAGAAGAAGAATATCAGTCCTCCAGGTCTTGGGAGATTCAGAAGGGCTCATTCAAAGACAACTGGACCTTCTTTAGATTCTCCTGGCGTGACCACCCCACAGAGGTAAGACTCCTGGGATTCCTACCAGTTAGTCAGAGCTGAAGAAGCCATTTGGATGAGAGAGAAAAATGTCTGAACTTGTTTTTTTAAGAGATGTTAGCAATGCTAGGATCTGTATTAGATATCCTACTAACACAGAACAAACAACCATCAGGACTGAACAGGAGACCTGGTCAGGTTCAGGTTTATCAAATCCTTTAATAGGTCAAGCTCAGGTTAAAACACAACCACCAATGCTAGCTAGTGTTTAGCTTGTTGTCTGTAAACATGTAATTAGGTCTTATCTTCCACACATAATTACATTTACCATTAAACTGCAGCTTAAACGACATAATGAAAATTGTCAAAACTGGCCCAGTTAATAGATGCTGCAGGAAACGCTGGAAAACGTTTAATTTGGTCTGAACAGTTATTAAAAAATGACTGAATGAAATCTGTCACGTGACTTTGCTTCCACAGGCCTTCGTCTCTGGACGCCTACGTGTTCGGTCACTTGGCGCCCATCCTGAAGTCAAAACTGCCTAATGGGAAACTGCAACAGCATCTTAAATCCCTGGACAACCTGACCAACTTCTGCACTAACATCCTGCTGCTCTACTTCCCAAGAGACTATCGAGGTGAGGCACACCGACCCTGACTGGACCTGTTTCACAAGGGACTTAAGATCGTCTGTAGACTGGATCCAGTGAAGTCCTCTGCGGAAAGCTGAACTTTTAGTTTGAGACCTGAATGGAAAAGTTGGGGTTTTCTTTTTTTGACATTAGGAACATTAATAACTGAACTAGATTGTTCACAGAAATAATGTTCAAAGTTTTGTCCATTTGAGTCCAGCAGCATTTTTTGTCTCTTAGATGTCCTGGAATCAGACTCTTTATCGTTTATCTGAGGATTGGGTCCCATCGCTGAATGACATCATGTAAACCGTCACTGCTAAACAGATTGTCTTTCTGAAGACGTAATCAGGAAAATTTGTCTGGGGGGAGAGAAAATGGAAAGTGTGAGGAACAGATTAATGAGCACGTTTGGGGGAAAAGAGCTCCCAGATGTTTGTTGGGTTCACTTTTCAAATATACAGCTCATTGTCTTAAATGCTGGTTCCTCATTTATGGTTTCTTAGTAACTCCAATGAATCCAATGAAATTCAGTGTCATTTAAAACCATTGCTGACGTCCTCCATGTTTTTTGTTTATTTTTAAAGAGAGCTCCGGCCAGAAGACATCCTCCCAGCCTGAAGCCGGAGACTTCGACCACGTCCCCAACAAGCGGAGGAAGCAGTTCCTGTCTGCTCTGGTGGCTCTCGGTGCCATGCTGAGCTATGCCCTGGTGACCGGCATGGTGTCCATCCAGCATGTCCAGCAGGAGGCACTAGAGGAGCCGCCAGACCCGCAGACCATCGACCCGCACGACCATGAGGAGGAAGGAGACCGCTGAGGACGACAATCATATGCCATCATGGGACTTTATGGATGGAAGTAAAAATGTTCAGGATAAGATCCAGATGATTTTACTGTCACCGAAGAAAGTCACAGAAGTGTCAGTATGAAATACGCAGATTTAACAACCAATCAAATCCGTCGATGTATCTGGCAGGTGGATGTTGGCGATGGTCAATGTACAGAAACGAATTAAAAGATAATCCTCTGTGTAAGTGGAGTAACATCATTTTTTCCAAATACAGCTGTTTAATTTGTTTTAAACTTTTGCTACATTTTTAAACTCACTGTTTTTAGGAAGACACGTGGATTGGCTTTTTCGGTAAAGATAAATTAATCGGCTGTTTTTTTGTTTACTTCAGTGTTAAACTCAGCCGGGTCACAGTTGCACAGAGGCAAATTGTTTTGTTTTGGGGTTTTTTTCTTAACTGTTTCTGCCTTCAACAATAAATTTACAGATGAAAATCCAGACTTCTCATTGTTTAAGCCGCTAACATAAGTCTGTCTGCTCCGGAGCTGATGTGGTGAACTGGATCGTTTTCATCCATCTCCACAGTGACCGGCTGGAAAATGGAAATGTGGAGGAAGATGAGAAGAAAGATCCAAAAGGAGGAAAAAAAAGATCAACATTAGGACAGTGGCTCAACAGGAGGAGGAGGAGGAGGGAAGAAGGAGGGAGGAGGGAGGATAGGAGCAGGAGTAGGAGGAGGAAGGCTAGGAGGAGGAGAGGGAGGAGGAGGGAGGCAGGGGATGAGCAGGAGGAGGTGGAGTTGGAGAGGAGGAGGGAGGATGTGGATGAGTGGGAGGAGGAGGGAGGATGGGGAAGAGCAAGAGGAGGATGAGGGAGGAAGAGGGAGGAGGAGGAGGAGGAACTGCAGGAGGAGAAGGAGGAGGATGACGAAGGTGAGGAAGTGGAGAAGGAAGAGGAGGAGGTAGGAAGGGGAGGAGTGGGAGAAGGTGGAATTGGAGAGGAGGAGGAAGGGGAGGAATTGGAGAGGAGGAGGAAGTGTTGAGGGAGGAGGAGGGAGGATGGAGAAGAGCGGGAGGAGGAAGAAGGAGGAGGAGGGAGGTGAGGAAGTGAAGAGGAGAGGTAGAGGAGAAGGGAGGAAAGGGAGGAGCAGCAGGAGGAGGAGGAGGAAACTACCTGTTTAGTTTTACATCAGGTGAAAGAATGATAATATCCTGACTGACAAGTGAAGTAAGAGGTTTCTGAAGATTTGCTCCGTTCAGGTACAACACAGACGGAAGGGAAAGTCCACCTCCCGGACCTGTACCCGGACCTGTACCCGTTCTTCAGTCCTTGTCTGGTATTTTCCTTCCATGGTGCAGATTCCTAAACACGTTGGTCCTTGGTCAAATCAGTGATGCACCAGCCCCGCACCAGAACCAGTATCCTGCCTTCAGGTTGGACCATCTGTCCCATGATCTGGATCCAGTGTCCTTTACATCGCAAGGGGGCAGTAAGAGGTAGGGCGGTGGGGGAGGTTGGGCTGACCTGGGTTCATGTTGCCTCAAAGAGCTGCAGTTAAACTTATCTAAGACATGACACATCCACAGACAGTGTGACTAACTGGGGTGTCAGTGGGGGCCCCAGGGCCCCTCAGAGGGAACCACCACACACACACACACACAAATACATGTGTATTGTGTAGAGTAGTGCATGGAACAGTTTTTTGCCTTCAGCTTTCCTGCAGAGCCACACCCCACCCCCGAGTCTCCGTCCTGACTGGGTCTGGACCCCCGGGACTCACAGCTGCACATGACGCCATCGCACAGGAATCTTGCCCTGGCTCCTGTTCACCCTGCCGCATGTTGTTAATGTGAGTGTGTAAGCTGCCGTCCCCTGCTCGGTGTGTGTAACCCCCCCCTCCCCACTCTCGGTTTAATGAGCTGATCTGGAAGCAGTTTGTGGGGCTGAATTCTTTCTTCTCTGGACAGCGTGAACCGGAACTCAGAGTCAACCTGAACATAGCGGTTAACAATGGTTTTCATTCTCAAGCGGTGTCCGATTCATGCTCCGACAGAGGAGAGAAAAGGAGTCAAGCCACTGCTGTTGGACGGGTGGAGCCCCCCCCCCCCACACACACACACACACACCTGCTGTTAAATGCAGGTTTCCATGGCAATGCTCCAGAATCAAAAACAAACAGTTCTGAAGTGTGAGAGGAGGCCTGCAGAGAAAACCACAGCAGAAACAGCAGAGTCTGAATTCACTTCAGTCTTACTCCTTTGTTCCAAAAGTTCAACGTCTCCTACCGACAGGCAACAGCAGGGCTGGATGGCAACAGGGCCCAGACAGCCCCGGTTTCACTCCCTCTAGAGTCAGGGTCATAATCAGGATGGCAGAAATACTGAAGTCATAAACCCAAAGCCCCCCCCCCCCCCCCCCAGCAGAACTCCAACCACCTGAGCCGTCAACCAAACTCTGAGTCCCTTAGAAAAGTCCCTTTTTACTTGATTTATTTTTTGTATGATGGTGTATTACTGGATGAAAAATATCGTCAACTTTCATTTTTATTATATTCATCAATTTTTTTTATTGAAATCAGAATTTTTAGAATTCATTTTGTTTGCACATTAACAAAATATGAATATTATGAAGATATATGTAAAAAAAAAACAACACACATGACCTCACATTTCCATGAATCCACAGTAGAGACGAAGCAAACTGAAATGTGTGTAAATGTGTGTCAGAAACTCACGGACGACTTGACCCCGGTGTCAGCGGCAGCTTCAGGCCTGAGGACGAACCACGTCCTGGTCACAGGTCATAGGTCACAGACTCGACCTGCCCCCCACATTTCCTACAGCCACCACGCTCGACCCTGAGTACCTGTAGAGCCAGCGGGGAGCAGGGTCAAAGGGAAGAGCTAGGACCGAGTCTGACTCATGTCTGGCATCTAAACTCACACCGGTGCTCACAGAGATAGAGGAACAAGAACACACACGCTCGCACCCTGCAGTGAAGCGTCTCACAGTCGGGTTCAGGACCCTCTGTTGGGCTGCCACAGGACTGAATGGAGGGTCTAGAACAAAAGCCGAATGACAGCAGAAGCGACTGAGCCGGCCCCTGACCTCTGACCCCTGATCTCCGACCTGCTACGGTTAACAATAGACATCGGTGAGATGCTCAGAGGTGCGTCCTGTTTTCAGATCGAAGACTGAACAGCAGCTGCAACCACCAGTGATTCATCTTTAAGTCAAACACATTCAGTTCTCTTTCATTGTTATATTGACAAAATGATTATTGTGGTTATTGATCAGCTAATTGATTTATACTAAATATAAGGGTTAGTTGCAGCCCTCATATGAACAATTAATTATTGACCAGTGTTTCATTTTGCAGTAAAAAGAGCAGAGGCTGGTTTCCATAAGGACATGACCTCTGACCTTCCTGACGTCATGAGTGAAACGTTTTTCGATGGCTGATGAAAAACATCTGAGATCAGTGTTTCAGGTGAGGGAAAAGGAGTACGAGTTATCCCAGATGATGGAATAAAACTTTTCATGTTTTCACAGTGTGACACAGTTTTATTTTATGATTTCATGAATATAACTGACATTATAATGAGTTTAGTTTATTTGTTAGTCATCTTCTCAGATTGTTGAGCTCTGTTTGTGCTGAACTGGACCACAGGACCTGAACCGTCTCACTTGCAGGTGAAACCTCACACCTTTGTTGCGTCATTGCATCACGTTCCTCAGAAGTGAAGCCGGGGCTCTTGGGGGGGGACTGAGTCAGGAGGCAGCGCTGTGTCTTTAACTGGCTCAGAGAACAACTGAAGCTCATTAATAAAAACCACTAAACCTCGGTGGAGTCTCTCCCTCCTCAGTCGCGCGCTTTATGCTAATGACCCTGCGCGCACGAGCCCTGTGGAGTAGAGTTGAGCGCGCGCCCTCGGCAGTTTGGCTCGTGAGTCCGACCGTTAGCGTCTCCTCCGTCCGGTCCAGTCGGTCCGTCGGTTCCCTCCTCCCCGCTGAGCGCCGCACTTTTATCGGTGTGGACCCAGTACGTTCGCCCGGTTCTCCCGCCCCATCCCCCGGACTGAAACTATCCGCCTCTCCGTCTCAGAGCTCCGGATCCTGCTGTCTGTCCTGCTCGGTCCGCTCGGATCTCCCGATCCTCCGGCCGAAATTCTCTAAGTTTGGTCTCCGGTGTCGAATCTGACAGTGACGGACGGTTCGGACCCGGTTCTCCTCCATCCCCACAGCCTTCATTTCTGCAGTTATTAGAGCCGGTTCTCCGGGTCTGCTGGTCCGGTGCCCTCGGTAACCGTGTGAGACATGGGCTGGAGAGTCCCGGTTTTGCTGTCGCTCATGTGGGTTCGGCTCTCGTCGGGAGTCCCGGACGGACCGGACGTTCAAGGTAAGGAAACCGAACTAACCTGCGCCCGTTTCTTCTGGAAAAAGTGATTAACGCGGCGAAAATAACTCAGTACATTTACGTTACTCTGTACTCGATTACTTGTGCTAGAATATTTCTACTTCTACTTCTACTGCTCCACATTTGGCGAGGGCTTCACTTCACGGCCGTTGATCTGACACAGAACAACGTGAAAATAACGATTGTTTCATCATCACTGAAACTGCTAATTATTGTTGGATTCACTGAGGAATTTTTTTCTTATTAAAAGAAAACTTCTGAAAAAAAAAAAAACGTGAAAAGCATCAAAAACGTCAGATCTGAGAAGCTGGAAAAAGAAACTCTGGTGTTTTGGGGGTTTTTTTGTTCTTAAAATTAAAGAATGACCAAAACAAGAATTTGGTTTGGAAAACAGACGCTGAAAAATTCTCAGATGAATCATCAGCTTTATACAAAGATCTTTGTGGGTCATTGTCTCAGCTCTGGTTGAAGTGAAAGGGGGGGGTCACAGGTAAGGATCTGGGGTCAAAGGTCAAGTCTATACTGATTCCTCATAATTTTTCTCAATAAAAACAATCAAATGTTTAAACTGGATCCAGATCTAGGGTACAATCAGGACCCAAGGGGTCCAGTATCTGTCAGAACTGATCTGAGTTCATGAGCATTTGTTAAGCATTTAACCTATAAATCCTCTGATGTCTGTGAGAAGGTGTCGGCTGAATTCAGTCTCTTCGTTCCTTGTTGTTCTGACCTGTTCGGGGTTTTCTGGTTTAAAAGTTCAACACAAACTTATTTCAGCCCCGACTTTCCTAAACCTGCTGCTGGAAAAAGTTCTGGTCCGTTCTCTCAGTGTGAAATTAGCAATGATAGCAACAATATCGCTGCACAGCAACTCACACCGCACACACAGCTGATGGCGCTGAAGCTGGTCGGCATGACGACCAGAACAACAGACCCCCCCCCCCCATGAAGACGAGGAGCCTTCATCATTCTGGACCCTGCCCGACCCCCTTAGTGTAGAGTTCAGGGTTTCTTAGAAGCAACACTACAGGAAGATGATCCAGATCCCATTGGTACCAGATGGTTTAATAGCTTTCAGGTGGGCAGGGGGGGGGGTCTGTTTACAACCACTGCTGAGCCAGACAAGGGTCCGGTGGTTCTGAGGGGTGCCCCCCGCCTCTGATTAGACGGTGTTAACTTTATTTTTTCTATAAATTTCATTGATGTGATTCATCACAGTCACATCACCTAGTTACACATTGACACACCTGGTTAAGACTTCGGTACCTGGAGATTCTACCATTTATACATTTCCTCCATCTACTCCCTGTGTATTTATTATTATCATTATCCCTGTTCTATGATTATGCTTATACTTTAATACCTAACTGCGTGATGTGCATATCTAACAGATCTGTTTCCCTGTCGGGATCAAAAAAGTTTATTTTGGAGGAAGCCCGTTATAATTTCCTACAGACCGATTTGTTGTTCAGTTTGACCAACAGTCTGAAGCACAGATTCATTTCCCCTGCGAAACTCTCACACATTAAAAACCCTCAGTTGATTGTCAGAGCTGTGGCAGATTAATTTTCTGGTCGACTGGTGGCTGCAGCTCCAGTGTTTTTTACTCTGACCACTCGGATGGATGATTCCTCTGCTGCTGTCCAGCTGATCTCTGAACAGCCAGCAGAGACCAGAGTCTCAGCAGAAACCGATCACTTCTGATGAATCATTAGTAGAAGACGAGAGGAATCTGAATCATGGTGGTGACGTTGTTTGATTGGAGAGGATCCACCAGTGGATGCACCACTTGGCGTTTGTAATAAACACTTTGAGTCAGTCCATCCTTAAAGGACCGGCGTGTTTATTCTGGTCGGACTGGGTCGTTGTCGACAATGAGCAGCAGCAGGACAGAGGGTTTTCTGATGCTCTGTTGGTCTTCCTCTGTGGTTTTTCTGTTGGCTTCCGTCCAACAGGCTGCAGCTCCAAACCGGACCAGAAACCCAATCCATGTGGTCTCAGTCCTGTAAGACAGACTGGAGGTTCCCTCTGATCCGGAGCCTGGACTGACAAAAGCTTTTTAATGAGGAGAGAGTCAAAGCTACAGTTCATGTATGAACAGGTGAACTGACTCACCTCTCTTCAGCTGATTAACCACTGACAACAACATCACCTGTAACCACAGCAATGCTCAGTGCACGAACCACAGTCTCTACTTAAGACCTGTCCTGCCTCTGGTAGTCTCCACAATAAAAGTCAGCAACCGCTGCATTTTCCATACCAGTTTATCGCATCTGAACCCTTTAAAATGCCTTTTTAATCAGAAACTATGACAATAATCAAGTTTCATTCACCCTAGGAGCAAATCATCGGACAAATCATGAAATTAGAAGGCGTCTCTGTGGACTTTCTCTCTTTTTTTTTTTTTAAATCAAACTGACTCATATAAAAATGATCTGCATTTTAATGTAGAATTATAATAGTAATAGAAACTAACTAAAATAGGTCCAGTCAGAGACTCAGATCAGATCTGGGATCAGCTGCTGCTGAAATCCCACAGTTTTAAGTGGCATTTACTAAATGAACCAACATTAACACTAATCTGCTTTGTAAATAGCATGTTCTTTTCTCAGCTCAGACCAAAAGGGAGAAATTAATATTTCATATGCTTTCTTTCATGTCATCGACACCTGATTTTTCATTAATTCACATTAAACAGTGTCACATACACATTTAACTCAAGTGGTTCACTGGTTTCCAGGAAGTGTCTTTATTTCTAAATATTGAAAACATCTGGAAATAAACTGTCGCGCTGTTGTGGCGATGAGTTTTATGCCTCCTGATGTGCATCATCTCAACTGTTCATGTGTAGGAAACATTCACACGACGTATAAAACCTGAACTCACTGTCCCACAATGCAACACTCTACATTACAGACTGGGCTGAGTCGCCGTAGTGGCTGCTTCCATCTTGGATCCAGTTCGCATTGTCAGCGACTTGATTCATCAAGCTGCGACATTAACGAATCTCTGGTTGGACCCTAATCTCTCTTGGTCATTGAGACCGGACTCTGACAAAGATGTTTTGTGAGTGAAGACTCATCACTCTGTAGCATCTCTGTACTACCAGCAGTTCAGCAGAGTGGAGACTCTTCTCCAGAGAAACGATCAGCTCATCACAGCTTTTTAAATACCTTTTATCCATCAGATCTATATCTGGAGCATGTTGAACTCAGAGTTCTAGGCCAGGAGCTCCAGGATCTGGAGCAGGAGCCCCAGGATCTCGATCAAGGAGTCTGTGATAAATCAGGTGTAAAAATAACTTTTTTCCAGCTGTTAATTCACGGTCACAACAATTAATATCAATCAATAATTAATATTTCAGCTCATGTTAATTATGCTAAATTAAAAATGTTCGTTCATTTAGTAGCTGCCAATAAAAACTGATGATTTCAACAGTGGCTGATCCCAGATCTGATCTGAGTCCTTATTTATATTATCAATTACTGACATGGTGAAAGTTAAACTTTATTCAATTAAGGATTCAAGAAGATTCAGACCAAAATGGTACTGGACCTCAAAAAGATGTGAAATTTGCTAGAATTGGAGAATTCTCTGTTAAACTCAACAGAACTCATAACGTTGTAACATTAAACACAACGACAGGAGGAACCAGAGTCACAGAAAGCCTGGAGACGTTATCCACCTCTGATCCAGCGGTGGTCTGGTTGTTACAGTCACAGAAGGAAGATCATCAGCTCACAGTAGAAAGTTCGACCTTTAGTGGAAACTCAATATGATTACTACTGTCATTCTTTGGGAGACGATGCATAAAAGGATTAAAGTTCTCTGATGTGTTAAAAAGGTCGTAGAAACGGAAATCTAACTTGGTGGAAATTAACATTGATAACCCCCCCGCGTCACCCCATCCCCCATCTCCTCCTCAGTGATTGACGTGCTGAGTCTCCAGGACTCCAGGCAGAGCGTGGCAGCAGTGGAGAAGCTGTCCGGCAGTCTGAGCGCGCTCAGCGACGTGTATGTGGTGTCGACGTTGCGGCTCCCGGCGAAGCTGGGCGGAGTCCTGCTGGGCCTCTACAGCAAACAGGACAACAGGAAGTACCTGGAGCTCGCCGTCATGGGCAAGATCAATAAAGGTTGGTGGAAATTTACCTTTGACCCCCACCACCTGCACTAAACCAAACATCATTCAAATTCTCCTCATTCTAAATTATGGTTCAGATCGCAAAGTGTCCAGAGATGCCAGATCTGTCAGGTGGAATTTCAGATTAATGTGTTTGAAACGAAGCAGCAGACCTTTCCATAAATACATGGAGTCCGTGGTTTGAATATTTTACTCTGCGGAATCATCAGCACAGCTTGAGAAAAGAGGTTAAAGATAATTAGGATGAAATTTAAAGGGAAAACAAGGGTTTTTTTTAGGGGGGGGGTAGAAGGAAATGTGGTAGGAAAAGGGGGGACAGTGAAGGAAAAAGGGGAATCAGGACTGAGCAGGGGTTGTGAGGTCCCTTCAGAAGGTTCTAGTGGTCTTTTAAGATCAGCAAGTGATCAAGGTTCTAGTGGTAAATGGGGAATTTCTGGGGGTCACTGAAGATGTTATAGTTGCCATTTAGGAGGTCCCAGAGTTTATTGAGGGGGTTCTAGTGGTCATTGAGGGGGGTTTAGGGGTTGATTTAGATGTTCTATTAGTTATAGAGGAGAGCAATGGGTCACATGCACAGTTAAAAACTGTAACATTTGAGTTGAAGTCTGTTCATAGTGAGAACCTTCCTGGATGCCACCTGTGGTCTGTGGTTATCGGACAGTTCTTCAGTCTTCATACATACTATCAGTCAATAGGTTCTAACGGTTTCTAGTGGTTTTTCATGGGTTTCGATTGGTCAGAGCGGAGTTTCTAAAGGTTATGTAAAAGGTTGTAGTGGTCACTGAAGAGGTTCTAGTAATAGTTTTAGAGATTCTAAGGATATCTTGTGGTTCTTTTAGAGGTTCTACTTGTCACTTATAAGGTTCTTTGGTTCCTTCTGGTTGCTGAACAGCCATCATAATCAAAACACTGGATTGTGGAACGTGTTTTGGAAGAATTCAAAAACATGTTCATCTCTTCAGTCAAGTTTTTACAGATTTGGAGAATCTACAGTCTGAGAAGGAGAACGGAAGCTGTTCTACAGGTTCAAGGTTCACATTTCCCAACAGACTGCATGTTTTTACAGAACTATTCAGCCTGTCTGCTGCTTCGTTTTAACACATTTCACCAAACTCCTTCTGACACGTCTGTGATCTCTACTAGAAGTTTTCATAAAGTTTTCTGAGTTTGAACAAAGTTTGGAAGAGCCACATGACTCCGTGAAGACGGAGAAGCTGGGATTTACAGTGGAGAACATGAGGTTTAAAGCAGACGCATTAAGAACCTGACGTACATTTCGACACGTGTGTTCTCTGCCTGAGACAGACTTATCACAGATCTGAAACTGTTCTCTGACTTCTGGTCATTAAACTCCTCCCGGACGCAGAGTTTAAGAATCCCTCGGCGGTCCAGTCCGGTCTGATCAGCTAGTCTCTGCTGGACTTCAGGGTCCTACAGAGGAACCTGGCTCCGGCTCTGGTTCTGTTGTGGTTTTATGACTGTTCGTCCTGTTAATGACAGACTGAGTTCAGACGGCAGCCCCTCCATCCACTGCTCTGACAGCATGATCACTATAATCTGACCCACGATTAACATTGTGTGTGTGTGTTATGACTGAGTGTGACCTTTGACCTCTGGACAGGATAACGAGTTCGTAATTAAAGCTTTGTTCCTCGTGTGACTCCGGCTGCCTCAGAACTGTCAGTTTGCTGCTCAAGTCTGTTTAGATTAGATTTAATTCCAGATGAAGTGTGAGTTTGTTGTTTGTCTTTCAGCAGCCACCTCATGGGGGGTGTGGGGGGGTCATTTTTACCTTCTTAACCATAGTGTCTCTGACTGAAATTCTAGAAAGGAGTCCTTATTAAAAATCTGATTTTAAGTTAAATTAAACTTTTTTTTGTTCAGTCTGTTGAGGTCGTCTGTGATTTTTTTTCTAGTTTTGAAAAACTGAACTGTTTCAGTCACAGACACAGTGGGGGGGAGTCATTCAACACCTAATGATTAATCTGCCAGCTATTATCTCAAGTCAGTTAACTGTCTGGTTCTTGTTTATCTGGCATTTTTGATAAAATGTGACTAAATCGATTATTCGATTTTCAGTTGCTGTTCAAGTTTTTGTCACTGGACTAATGGTTGTAGTAACTACATGTTAGTGAAGCTGTAAAAAAATCAGCTGATGAATCAGTTAGTTGTTAAAATTTTCAGAAGGGAGGATTTCATATCGATGTGTGAGTTTGAACAGTGAGTTTGTTGGGGACTATTTTCAGTGGCGGATGAATCCATAGTTGGTGCTGTAGTGAGTAATTGTGGCAGCAGGATAGCATGTGTGTGTGTGTGTGTGTGTGTGTGTGTGTGTGTGTGTGTGTCTGGTCTGGTTGTTTTATTTATGTGTTTTTATTGGTTCATCTTCCTGTTTTTTTCCATGAAATATCAGAAAGAAAGAGTCTGAACTCTCTTCCTCCTCCTGGTCCTCCTCCTCCTGCCCCCCCCCCCGGCCCCCCTCCCCCTTCTGCCACCCCCCCCCCCCCCCCCAGTCCTGGTTCGCTACGTCAGAGCCGATGGGAAGCTCCACACTGTCAACCTGCAGAACGCCAACCTGGCTGATGGGCGGACCCACTCCATCATCCTGAGGCTGGCAGGGCTCCGCCGCGACACCATGAACATGGAGCTCTACGTCAACTGCCGATTGGCTGACTCCAGCCAGGGTCAGCCCCCCCTGGTGCCCCTGCCGAGGGAGGCAGAGATGGTGGAGGTCAGACACGGACAGAAGGCCTACGCCCGACTCCAGGTCAGAGAGAGACAACCTGACTGTCTGTCGCTGTGTCAGTCGGTCGACAGAAAATAAGATATCAACAGTTTTTTCAATGATAAGCTTCTCAGATGTTTGTATCATGGTCAAAAGATCGGTCAACTGATCACCTTGGATTAAACATTTTTAATTTATTTATGATTAATCAGTTCATCTGAAACAATACACAGATTAATTGACATTCCTCACCAGGTTGAATCATTTTTTCCTTTTTCAGAGGTGAATTATGATAAAAATGTTTTTTAAGCTGTTTCATAGTAAAATGATAAAATTCAATTAAAATTATACAATTTTCAATGAAAATGGTAGAATATTTAATCAAAATGATGGAAGAGGATTAAAAACAGAAACTAGATGTATTTAAACAAGGGTTGTAGATAAAATCATGTTCAGCATTGAGCGCAGAATAGGAGGAGAAAAAATATTTTCTGGTCTTAATGTGAGATAAAGGGTCTAAGAGTCTCAGACAGCGGAGCTGCAGTTTGATCATTCTGACAGAGGATGATGATCATTAAAATCATTAAATTATCCCTAACGAAGATGGACAGTTCAGTGTCCTGATGTCCTCCCTAAGACCTTTAGTGTGAAAACAAGCCTGAACTGAAACAGTGTCATGAGTTCAGCAGCTGCTGCAGTGAAATGGATCCTAAAATAATTAGGATTAGTGCAGGTTCTATGAGGACTGAGTCTGGTTCAGACCAGAACACACCTGAAGCAGCTCTACCGAGACCAAAGAGCCCCAGAGGGGGGCTGAGTGTTTTAAACTCTTTACTGTTGTGACCATACTGAGACAGTGTCCTGATGTCCCCCCTATCTCACAGGGTGCAGTGGAGTCCCTCAGACTTGCTCTAGGGGGCAGCGTTGCTAAGGCCGGAGCTCTGACTGACTGTCCGTTCCAAGGAGACGCCTCAGCCTATAACTCAGGTCAGCTCACATTAAGAACAGAACAGATCTGAACCGATCTGGACCGGGTTAGCATCCGGTTCTGGAGAGGTGTTCAGGGTCAGTTTTAATGAAGTGTTCATTTCATACGTGGTTCATATAAGTACAGCACGAGTCTCCTATGTATCCAGACGTAACTATGACACGTGTGACATGGAGTCACAACACACCAGTGTCTGTGAACCAAAAAAAACATGGACGCTGGACACCTGTGCGTTTCTTGACCGAGGTGATTGAGTGTCATATTGTCAGTATTTAAACTCTCAGAATACAAATGTTATGATCATACAAGCATCTTGAGTTGGTCAATGGCAGCAGCGCTCGCAGGTTGTATAGACATGGAAACTTTCAGCTGTCTGCCATCATCACATGCTGTGTGACATCATCACCTGTAACTCAGCTAATTCCAGCAGGTTAAAGAGGAGCTGATGCAGTTGTTTTTCATCTTTCAGGACATTTACTCAAACAGTTATGTAGGTTTGTAATGTTGAATCCAACCGATAGAGTTTGATTGGCGTGTGTGTGTGTGTGTGTGTGTGTGTGTGTGTGTGTGTCAGAATAGGCTGACTCGTTGAAAAATGACTCACACATCACAAACAATAATGAAACCAACTGATTTTCTCTTCTGCTTTCTGTCATGAGTGGACTGGATCAACCCATGAACTTTATGTCTCAACTCACACAGTTAAACACTTGTGTTATTTTTTCAGTGAGCGGGGAGGTCAACTCCATCCTGGGTGAGTTGTTTTTATCTGAAAACACAGAGAAAACACTAAAAGCAAGTCCACAGTTGATCCATTCAGTCACCAGACACTGATCAATAATCACTATTGATCCTTGCAGTCACCAGAGATTGATCAGTAATAGCTGCTGATCCCTTTCACCTGCTCCCTATCAGGTGATCACACCAAGGCTCTGATTGGTCAGCTCATCATCTTCAACCAGATCCTGGGAGAGCTGCGACAGGACATCAGAGAACAGGTGAGACAGACACGACATCCAGACAAGTAAGATGGACAGGACATCGGGGACAAGTGACACAGACAGGACATCAGGACAGATTAGACAGGCAGGACATCTAAGGACAGGTGAGACAGACTGGACACCAGAGAACAGGTGAGACAGACTGGACATCTGAGGACAGGTGAGACAGACTGGACACTAGAGAACAGGTGAGACAGACAGAGCAGTAGAGTGGTACCCTCACCTGTGTGTTTACTGGTCCTCTCATCCTCAGGTGAAGGAGATGGCCCTGATCAGAAACACCATCCTGGAGTGTCAGGTTTGTGGTGAGTCCACCGCTCCTTGTCCTGATGCTGACAAACAGTTGTTGGACACCTGAGGACCTGATTGAAGCCAGTCCCTGTCCCCGTCTCTGCAGGTTTCCATGAGCCTCGTTCCCGCTGCTCTCCCAACCCCTGTTACAAAGGTGTGTCCTGTATGGAGAGTCTGCAGTATCCTGGGTACACCTGTGGACCCTGTCCACCTGGAACCATGGGCAACGGTACGCACTGTCAGGACATTGACGAGGTAAAAAGACAGGAACACAACAACAGCAACAAAGACAACAACAATACAACAACACCACAACACACTGCAGAAGCACAGACACAACGATGACACTGAATCAACCCTTTCTATGCCCCCCCCCATCCCAGTGTCATCTGCAGCCTTGTTTCTCTCCTGATGCCTGCGTCAACACCTTGGGGGGGTTCAACTGTCAGCCCTGCCCTCCTGGCCTTTGGGGGGCACCGCTGGCTGGAACTGGACTGGACTACGCCAAGACTCACAAACAGGTCAGACACACACACACATCCAGTGAGCAGTTTGTGTTTTTGTATGAGGGCAGGAGAGTCTGAAGAGCTGGGGGGCGGGGGGGCTCCATAACACAGATCCACTGACGCCAGAAACATTAAAGTGCATGTTGCTGGATTTGCTACTGTTAACACACCAGAGTTGAGGCAGATCCCTGCAGATAGATATACAACACATTTTCCTATCTGGTCACAGGTGATGAATGGGGGGGCTGAACGAGTGGTGTTCATTGACTCTTTTCATCGAACCTTTCTGTCTAAGTTGAATATGCAGAAGAATATCTCCATTAGATCGGTTCCTCACAGTGAATGCATCTCTAAACAGTCCACTGGAACAAACAGTGTCCTACAGTTTAGCCAGCGCACTGAATGAATATGAATGTTGACGAACAGGTTCTTAGTATAAAACAGTTTAGAAAATAAGGAGAAGTGTTTCAAAACCAAACTGCAACAGAACATTTAATTTATTTTTACTTGCAAAAATTTATATTAGGAAAACAACTGGATTTGGTTTTTAATTGGCATGTTATGTTTGTGCATGTGTTACTACTACTACTACTACTAATAATAATAATAATAATTATAACAATAACAAAAATGATAATAATAAAGTGAAACTCTGTTTCTGTCCCTCAGGAATGTGTCGATATTGATGAGTGTATTGATCTACCTGATGCTTGTGTGGCAAACTCAGTCTGCATCAACACAGTGGTGAGTTCATGTCTCTGTCGTCTCACTGAGAATTAATACACGGTGAATGTGTGTGACTTAGTCACCAGCTGCAGTCGGCTGAGACTCAGGGAGGTGGAGTCCCCTGGTGGACACCCAGCTCTAACACTGCTGCTGCTTACAGAAACAACAGCAGCCCAAACGTCTGCCGTCTGTTTACTTTCGTCTCTCTCAGGGTTCATATAAGTGTGGCAGTTGTAAACCTGGTTTCCTCGGTAACCAATCGTCAGGTTGCTTCGCCAGGAAGTCGTGTGCCGCGTTGACCTTTAACCCCTGTGACACCAATGCCCACTGCACCATGGAGAGGAGTGGGGAGGTTTCCTGCAGGGTGAGAAGGCTGCCTTGCTCAAGAGAACAGAGTCAGAAAAGACTGGTTTATATCAACCAACAGGATCTGACTCTGACACTGTTTAAATAGCATCGTGATGATAATGAAGCTTCTGTAGCTGAACGTCAAATCAATGGTCATGTGTGCGTGTATCTGTGTCTCTGTGTCTCTGTGTCTCTGTGTATCTATGCAGTGTAATGTGGGCTGGGCAGGTAATGGTAATACATGTGGCGTGGACACGGACATTGACGGGTATCCCGACCGCTCTCTGCCCTGCATGGACAACAACAAACACTGCAAACAGGTCGGATATTTCACACCATGTTATGTCTTGTCACACATTCATCTGAATAATGGAAAACAACAACAATGATGATGGTAATTATAACCTCCAGTGGAGGCCATGAATCCACATTTACAGCCTTAAAACAATAATGTTCTGATCCACCGTGTCAGATGACAACCAGAACTGATGATTCACCTCCGTCAGCCTTCATCTAGACATTATCAGTAAATCTTATTAGGGCCAAACTCTGAGCTGTGATTCTGTCAGAAATCTGACTGAGATCTCTAAGAAAATATTGTTATTGATCAAGACACCCGGCGGGTGATTGGGACAGTTCTCTCTGGGGTTTCTGTCATAAAGAGAAGCTTAAAACCTGGTCTATAGTTGTTCAGGACAGAGGCATGTAGAACCAGGTTTATTTTAGAAGTGGCTGTAAACCAGCAGTCTCAAAATAATCAGGGACAAAACCAGAAGATTCCAAACTGAAGACCAAGCAGGCAAAGAATCTGGTAGACGTCATGTCCAAGGATTTACTAAGAAATCATTTGTGATTCCTTATATTTAAAATACATTTATGTGAATTTTCTCATATTGCTGAAAATATGAAAATGAATATGAAAGACTTCATGTCATTTTCAGTTTATATGTAGTGCAGGTTTTTTTCTGGAACTTATTGAATTTATAGAGTTTGTGTGTTAATGACAACACCTTATTTCAGTTTATATCTTTAATCAGATTTTTTCTCCTGGACTGATCTTAGTGTGACACAATGTCTTATGTCTTATGTCTTATAACCTTCTGTCTCCGTCCACCAGGACAACTGTGTTTTCACCCCGAACTCTGGTCAGGAGGACGCTGACAACGACGGGATCGGAGATCAGTGCGATGAGGACGCGGATGGAGACGGCATCAAAAATGTGGAGGTGAGACTGTGGTTGTGTCGTGGCTGTAAGCTGCCACGTGACCACGTGACCATGTGATCACTGTTCCTCTGTCCCTCAGGATAACTGTCGGCTGGTCCCTAACAAAGACCAGCAGAACTCAGACAGCGACTCCTTTGGAGACGCCTGCGATAACTGCCCCAACGTCCCAAACAGTGACCAGAAGGACACGGACAACAACGGACAGGGAGATGCCTGCGACCAGGACATTGACGGAGACGGTAAGAGAAGACCAGTCTGTGGCCGTGTTCGTTCATCACAGACACAATGGGAGACAGAAACACCTGAGTCTGTAGAGGACACGGGTGGATGCAGTGTCTTGTCCTGCTGACAGTCCTCAGGACACACAGGCCAGTTTCTGTCCAGGGTGAGACATCATAGACCTTATGATCTCCCTCAGCAAAGTGGTCTTCAAAAGGTCCCAAGATATGTCTCACCATTTCCTATCATAGAGTACAGTTCACAGCTGTGTAGAGACAGGAAGTAAAGGTGAATGGATCAGTAACAAGCACATGAAGATGAGAAAGGAAAAACTCATCATATTTTTTTGTCTTTATTTTTCAATGTGAAGTTTGGATCATCGTCTGGTTCACATATACTCACCAGATCTGTGCTGTTGACGATCTTCATAAAAACAAGTCTGATATTTATTCCTTCTCTGATCTTTTTTATTCAGACAGCAGCAAACCACATTATTTCCTCCAAAACTCTGCCAGCCGTGAAACTGAGCAACAATATGCATGTAACTTTTATGTGTGTGTGTGTGTGTGTGTGTGTGTGTGTGTGTGTGTGTGTGTGTGGGTGTGTGTGTGTGTGTGTCTCTCTCTCTCTGTGTTCAGGTATTCCCAACGTTCTTGATAACTGTCCGCGGGTGCCGAACCCAATGCAGACAGACAGGGACAGGGACGGAGTGGGAGACGCCTGTGACAGCTGTCCTGAGCTCAGCAACCCCATGCAGGTTCAGTCCAACAACAACTAGTGATCTGAGAACATGATCTTGTGTGAAGCATTTTTTCATTTTTATTGCATCTTCTACATAAGAGGAGTTCCTCAGTCTGCTGTTATTGGAGACACGGTGCCTGTTCAGAACATGGCTGTCGGTCGCCTGATGTTGTTTGCAAACTCTGCTCTCTGACCTCATCATTGATAACTCTCATATATGTTAATTTGTCATCATGTCGCATAACATGTAGAAAACTGATGTTTGAGGGTTTCTGGAGAACAACTCACCCAGAAACCACCTGTCGATGCTGCACCTCCTCGGGTCGTCGGCGACACTCACCTGAAGTTTGATGCGAACCGATGAGCAGTTGTCAAGAAAAAAGATATAAATACAGACAGAAATTGGTCCTTTTATCAGTGGGATAATCTGATGCTGATGCTTTGTATTACATAGAAACCTGGTTCATCCATTATATTAACATCAGTCACAGGGAGGTCAGAGGTCACCTTGTGTCCTCATCGGCGTCTCCTCTCTTCCTCAGACGGACATCGACAACGACCTGGTGGGAGACGTTTGTGACACCAATCAGGACACGTATGTCTGATTAAATACGCACACACCTGCCACACCTGAGTTAATGTGAACCAGTAACATTCACGCTCTGTGTTGAAAATATGTCAAACTCATTCAAATGATGGAAATACAAGGAACCTGAATATAAACAGCATAGAACACAGGCCGGGTTTGAACCATGAGCCTGGAGCCAAACGCAGAATAAACAGAAGGACACCGACTCGAGGATCCGGACGCTGGTCACACGAACCCCTTCATCCGGTTCTGTCCACTGCAGGGATGGCGACGGTCACCAGGACAGCAGGGACAACTGTCCAGACATCCCCAACAGCTCCCAGCTGGACTCGGACAACGACGGCCTCGGAGACGACTGTGACCACGACGACGACAACGACGGCGTCCTGGATGACCACGACAACTGCCGACTCATCGTCAACCCCAACCAGAAGGACTCCGACAGTAAGGATCTGCCGATGAGGTCCCTCAGTGTTTTCTCACTGACCTGGGATCTGTTTTTTATCTGCAGGACCATAAACCTCCTGCCCGTCTCTCTGACCTCCTGCCCGTCTCTCTTAACTTCTGCCCATCTCTCTGACCTCCTGCCTGTCTCTTCAACCCCCTGCCTGTCTCTTCAACACCCTTCCTGCGTGTCTCTCCAACCCCCTCCCTTCCTGTCTCTCTGACCTCCTACCTGCCTGTCTGTCTCTCCGACCTCCTGCCCTTCTCTCTGACCTCCTGCCTGTCTCTCCAACCCCCTGCCTGTCTCTCCAACACCCTTCCTGCATGTCTCTCCAACCACCTCCCTTCCCGTCTCTCTGACCTCCTGCCTGCCTGCCTGTCTCTCGAACCCGCTGTCTGTCTCTCTGACTGTCTGCCTGTCTGTCTCTCTGACCTCCTGCCCTGCTCTCTGACCTCCTGCCCGTCTCTCTGACCTCCTGTCTGTCTCTCTGACCTCCTGCCTGTCACTATGACCTCCTGCCTGTCTCTCCAACCCCCTGCCTGTCTCTCCGACCCCCTCCCTGCCTGTCTCTCCATCCTCCTCCCTGCCTCTCTCTCTGATTCGCTGCCTGTCTGTCTCTCTGATCCACTGACTGTCTGCCTGTCCGTCTCTCTCATCTCCTGCCCTTCTCTCTGACCCGCTGTCTGTCTCTCTGACCTCCTGCCTGTCTCTCTTACCTCCTGCCCGTCTCTCCGACCTCCTGCCTGTCTCTCCCACCCCTTGCCTGTCTCTCCGACCCCCTGCCCGCCTCTCTACCCCCCTGCCTGTCTCTCTGTCCTCCTGCCTGTCTCTCTTACTTCCTACCTGTCTGTCCTCAGTGAACGGCGTTGGAGACGTCTGTGAGAACGACTTCGATAATGACGCCGTGGCAGATTTTATTGACGTGTGCCCAGAGAGCGCCGAAGTCACTCTGACGGACTTCAGAGCCTTTCAGACCGTAGTCCTGGACCCGGAGGGAGACGCACAGATCGACCCCAACTGGGTGGTGCTGAATCAGGTGACCCTTGACCTCCTGACCCTGACACCAACACCAAGCAGGAGAGCTGAGTAAATGTGAACGTTCATTTTCACTGACCTGTTCTTATCTGAGGAGACTTCCTGACCTGATCAAGGACAGCTGACTGAGCACAGGTTACTGGGGACAGGTGACCCTGAGCTGATGATGTGAGGCAGGTGTGTCTCCTGACCTGTGATCACATGGAATAAACAGATTCAGCTCAGTGTCTAGTGAAAGAAAGGAAATGTGGCAGAGGAATACTGACCTCACCTGTTGTTCAATCCTACCTGTGGAGCCAGCTGTTGTATACGTTTATGTAAACAGCCCCATTTTAAAGAACAACCATAAATTACACTGATCAACCACAATGTTAAAACCAGTAAATGGTCTTAAAGGCTGTGACTGGTGTGTGTGTGTGTGCGTGTGTGTGTCTGTGTGTGTTTGACTGTCTTTCTGTCTGTCTGTCTGTCTGTCTGTCTGTATGTACAGTGGAAAAAAAGGAGGAGGATTTGATTCGAAAACACTCAGGACTTCTCATTTTACAGATTTGATTTAAACCAGGAGGTGACAGTAAATACACTTGTATCCAGTTACCATGGTTTAACCACTGGCATCTAATCACAATCATCCTGTGATCACAGCTGTTACAGCTTTGATCAGGTCTCAGTCTTCTCAGGTGGGCAGAAACCCTCCTAAGGACTGGATCCCAGAACCAAATCAGACTAATCTGACCTCATGCGCCGATTTGTTCTAAACCTTCATTGTTCTCCTCAGGGAATGGAGATTGTCCAGACCATGAACAGCGATCCTGGTCTAGCCGTGGGTACGTGATTTTACTTGAATCTTCATCAGACCACTGCTGACCTGTCCTCAGTGCCGGGCCTGGTCTAGACCTTCTGCCCTGTCTGTGTCTGCAGGCTACACAGCGTTTAACGGCGTGGACTTCGAGGGAACGTTCCACATCAACACGGTGACGGACGACGACTATGCCGGCTTCATCTTCGGTTATCAGGACTCATCCAGTTTCTACGTGGTGATGTGGAAACAGACGGAGCAGACGTACTGGCAGTCCATCCCCTTCAGAGCCATGGCCCAGCCCGCCCTGCAGCTCAAGGTGTCTACTATACTGTGGTCCACTATTCTCGGTTCTATTGTTTTCAGTTCTACTGCTCTTGGTTCTACTGTCAGAGCCATGGCCCTGCTTCAGTGTTACAGAGGAGTTGCGTCTGTCTGTTGCCCTCATGTGGCATAAATGAAGATATCAGGCTCCACCAGATTCTGAAAGTTCCTGCTGACTTTGCAAAACCTGCAAATGTTTATTGAAGAGTCCAGCTGTGTCTTCCAGGAGGTTGCTGGTTTGACTCCCCACTGGGGAACAGATCTGTGTCACCCCGGCTCCGGATTCTGTGTTCTCCTGGTTTTCCTTCCTACAGGAAACAGTAGAAATGAACATGAGTGGTGTGGTAGGCAAACAAACACATTCATCCCTGTGTCCGTCTTGCAGGCGGTGAAGTCCCGGACCGGTCCAGGTGAGTTCCTGAGGAATGCCCTGTGGCACACCGGAGACACGCCTGGAGAGGTGGAGCTGCTCTGGAGGGACCCGCGGAACGTCGGCTGGAAGGACAAAACCTCGTACCGCTGGCAGCTGAGCCACCGGCCGCAGGTGGGATACATCAGGTAAGACCACTGTCAGACCTGCTGATGGGCTACGACCTAAACTAGACCTGCAGGCAGATTAGACCTCAGAAACTCTAAACTAGACCTGAGAGACGCTATTGTAGACCTCTGAGACTCTAAACTAGACCCGTAGGCAGATTAGTTCTGAGAGACCCTAAACTAGACCTGCAAGACTCTAAACTAGACCAACAGGCAGATTAGACCAGAGGCACCCTATTCTAGACCTGCAGGTGAAACGAACCCTAAGAGATCTCAGAGATCCTAAACTAGACCTGAGAGAGTCTAAGCTAGACCTGAAAAACCCTAAACTAGACCTCCAGGTGAATGAGACTCTAAACTAGACTTGAAAGAATAAACCAGACCTGAACATTTTTTGAACCACAACCCAGTGGCGTAGTTTGCTCTTGTACAGCTGTATTTTAATATAGATACTGCAGTACCCTGTGGTACAAATACTGCAGTACCCTGTGGTAGAGATAGTGAAATACTCAGGTTTACAGATACCGCAGTACTCCATTTAACATATACTGTGGTGCTCTTTGGTACAGATACTGTAGTACTCTGTTTTTCATATACCACAGTACCCTGTGGTACTGATACTGCAGTACTCAGGTGTACAGATACTGCAGTACTCTGTGGTACAGATACTTCAGTACTCTGTGGTACAGATACCGTAGTACTCTGTATTACAGATACCGCAGTACTCTGTGGTACAGATACTGCAGTACTCAGGTGTACAGATACTGCACTACTCTGTGGTACATATACCGCAGTACCCTGTGGTACAGATACTGCAGTACTCTGTGGTGAAGATACCCCAGTACTCTGTGGTGCAGATACTGTAGTACTCCTGTTGTACTCTCTCAAGCTGCAGCTGTGTCTCTTCCACTCGTCTGTCATCTGTTTTTCATCTCCCTCTCTCTTTCTTTTCTTTTTACCACATTCTTTCCCCTCTGAAACTTCTTTGTGGCTCCGGGGCCCCCCGTTACTCTATTGTACTCATCTCCATGACGACCAAAGACCTGGCAAGAATCTGCCTCGGCAACCGTTGATATGCAGATCAGTTGGTGAGACGCTGCAAAACTGCATCTGATGAAATATAAACCAGAGTAATAAACCGGTTCAGGTTCTCTAAGTTTCCCTGAGGGAAGAATCGGCTCCGCACAGACTGCTGCTTTGGAGAGTAAAGGTTCTATGAAGAACTGATGACATAAAGTCAGGGAACAAAGTGGTAATGCATCTACATGCCGTTACTATGGTGACAAGCTTTTTACATCCGGATTTTTATTTGATTGTTTCAGATCCACATGTTTCTGACACCAGCAGCAGATTTAAAAGGTCTGGTCTCACATTCTTCAGTCAGTCAGCAGGAGAAAGAGAAAAGAGAGAAATAAAGGAAAGACGGAGGAGGTGGAGGACGGGGGAGGAGAAGGGGGTGAGGGGGAGAAGGAGGCTTTGTAGAAAGTCTTTTCACAGAGCTGAAAGGAGAGAGAGTGCAGAGGCCGAGGTTGTTCATCCTCGTTTTCCTCCCTCCCTGTCTTCTCTCCTCTAACTTCAGTTTGTGTATTTGTGTGAATATAAAGTTTTTTACAAACCGACCTGATCGTCAGTGTCACTGTTATTTTATTTAAACATTATCAAGTCAAAAATGTTTGAGGACGGGCAGTTTTTAAAAGTCAAATTTCAAGTCTGCCTCAATAAAAGATCCTCGTCACACACATAGGTTTACTTCGTGTGTTTCTGGTCGGTATATGGTCATGTTTATTAAACTTAAATATTATTATCGGTCTCTCCTGGTTTCATTCCGGCTGTTTCCTGCTCAGAGTTCAGATCGACCAAGACCAGGTCTCAGAGTCAAACCTGCAGTGGGTCCACAAATAAAGTCCCGTAAAGGAAACAAAATACAGCGATGCACCCTCAGCAACCACAGATCTAAAGACAGATTAAAGAGCCACTACGATACGTGGCTCGGCTATCGGGTCACCAGATCCACCAGGACTGAAACCTGTAGGACTCAGACTTTAACATAAAACTGCCCCTACACAGAGTTTATCAGGCTTCATCCACATCAGCTGAGATTCTGTCTCAGGGAGCACTTGGTTTCTAACCCAGCGTGTCCAGAGACCTGAGCCACGAGGCCAGTTCAACAAACCCAGGATGACTGTTAGTTATCTGGTATCACTGAGCTTGACAACAGTAACCACACTAAGCTGCCACATGACGGTGGTTCTCAAGTCAACCCAGGTTTTCACATAAAAGGGGCGGAGTTTACAGCAAATGACCACTCCTGCGGGGGAGCTGGTCTCTGCAGTAACAAGGGTCCATTATATAAAAACCATCAGGGAAAGTTGCAGTGGTTTGCTGGTCTCTGTTCGGTCTAGTCCTCCTCAGAGAATCTCCCAGGATCCCTGCACCAAGCTCCACGGGATCTACAGTCGTCATGTCATTTCTGTTTTTTGTTTGTTGATGTGTTATCTCAAACATCACCTGATGTGGAGCAGGTCAGGTGTGCGGCCTAAGTTACCATGGCAATGTACCCCAGTAAGAAGCATCACCGTGGCAACCCTGAAAACCCGAAGTTATCCTCAGACCCTGTTTTCTACCTCAGCGGGTGTTTGGTTTCTGACACAGTGTGTCCCTGCGTTGAGTGAGTTTATGCTGAGGAGTGTTTGTTTTCTAAGCCAGCATGTCTCCATGTTCCTGTGTTTCAGGGTGAAGCTGTATGAGGGGACACAGATCGTGGCGGACTCCGGAGTTGTGATCGACACCACGATGAGAGGAGGCAGACTCGGCGTCTTCTGCTTCTCCCAGGAAAACATCATCTGGTCCAACCTGCGCTACAGATGTAACGGTATGACCTCTGACCCCGGGAAATGCCTCGGCTGGTGTTTTTTAAAGCTTCTCTCACATCACGATGAACCCAGGTTCAGTTTTATCTTGTCTTTAACGGAAAGCCTCAAGGCTGTTTAGACCAGCAGCCAACAATCAAATTTGGCTCATTCAGCTCTTTTGAAGTGAACCGGTGTATTAATCAACGAATGATTTATAACAATTATCGATCATTATGATTATTATCAGATTTGTTCTTTGCTCAGTTAGCAGTTTAGTTAAACAAGCTCAACCTATAAAACATTCTGGTATATCTCAGATAATCAGTGTTAGTTTTGTCCTGTTTATGTTAAAGGGTTATTAAGTATAAACCATCAACATGGTGCTGACGTGTAATAATAGATTTATGATGATGAGCTGTTAACGTTAACGTGTTGCTAACATCGATTCATGATTGAACTGGTTTCTTTTTGCTTCAGACACGGTGCCTGAGGACTTCCAGTCTCATCGTAAACAAGTTCTGATGCACATTCAGGTCTGAGAGCTGCAGGCGGACTTTCCACACACACACACACACACACACACACACACACACACACACACACACACACACACACACACACACACACACACACACACACACACACACACACACACACATGCACACACATTCCTTAACCCAGAGCCTGAGCTTCTCTTAATCTGTGTGTGGTGAATGTGTGTTTTAGGGTTCAGGTTAGAATAAGTGCGTGTCTGTCTGTTTCTGTGTGTGTGTTTGTGTGTGAGTGCGTGTTTTTGTGTGTGTGTGTGTGTGTGTGTGTGTGTGTGTATGTGTGTGTGTGTGTGTGTGTGTGCACTGAATTAACCTGATACTGAGAGGCAGGTCACAGGAGTCAGTGTCCTCTGGAGAAACACTGACCAGGAGCACCTTAATGCACCATCAGTGTGACGTTCAAACATCTCATTTCCAGCCCAGTTTATTTGTGTATCCATATGTGAGTGGAAACAGTGGTGAAGTGTGAGGAGTAAGTTCCTGCATTCTGGTTACTACGTCACTAAGTGACTGTGGTGGAGGGGAAACTCTCCTGGTTCAGTCATCAGAACTAAAGACGAACTGTGTTAGAAAATATCTGCTACTTTGAAAAACAGCGACAAGAATCCTATGGAAATGGAAACTGGAGGAGAGAAGTTAACTACGATTCCAAAGGTGCATTTCACTTAGAAAGAGCCGATATCAGAGCTCCACGTTCTGCTGTACGTCGTTGAAAGGCAGAGTTTTGTTATTCGGGAATTTACCGTGAGGAAAAAACACCTGGAACCAGCAGCTCCTCACACTTCACCACTGACTGGGCCGATTTACGGAGGAGGAACAACCACCTGCTTTCAGGAGCCGCATCCACCAAAGCTTCATAAGAACCGGAACCGTCAGCCCTAGGTCCGGGTACGAATCAGAACAAATGAGGGAATAGGGAGAAGGTTTCAACAATCACAAGAGAAAAGAATCTTGTAGTTTCATTTTTTTTTTGTTGACCTTCTGATGGACATTTTATTTTGGCATTAAACCTTTCATTTGTAGCAGGAGTTTGTCTCTTTATCAGAAAATTTCAAATTTCGTTCAGTTCTACTGATGACCCTGCTGGGAACTGATAAGCTAACGTTACAGAGAGCCTGAGAACGTTCAAAACCATGGAATATCCCTTTAACATGTTTCTGTGTGTTTCAAATGTACATATCTTGGTTGAAATAAACTCCTTGACCATAACTTTTTCATATTGGTGATTTCTGTTTTTCATGTCAATGGTTATTCAGTAAACAAATGCTCACAAGTTTGGACAAAATGCAAAAATTTGTGGAGGTCCTGTCTGTATACTTTTGTCTCAGCTGTTCTGCTCTCATCAGCTCATTAAGCTTTAGTTATATTCAGATTTTTTTTTTTTAATGTGGTTTGATGTTCCTCACATTTCCATTTTCTGACCTAGAGGAGACTATTGTGATTCACTACAGACTTTAGAGGCAACTGTATAGAGAGAAATCAGACGTTGGCTTTTTTATCTCCCACCTCTACCCCCAGATAGACTAATGTCAGTCTCAGAAACAGGAAGGACCCAGATTTTCTGCTGCTGGTGCCGAACCAAGTTTCCTGGTTCCCGTTCGGGCCTCGGAGGAACCGGGTCTCGTTCCTGAGATGTCTTGGGAACCGGAGGTCAGTAAAAGATCTGTCGGTCTGATGGCCGGAGGGGGGGTCGTGACCCCTGGGCCGGGGAGGCCGGGACGAGTGCAATATTGGAGGGGGGGGCATGACAACAGTGCACCGCATCCCGGACCTGCCCGACCCTGGGAGGAAACACACCACATAGCCTGAAACACACACACACACACACACACACACACACACACACAAAGGAGGGGAGTCATCAAAACACAGGTTGTGTCTGAAATCATTGTGAACTGTATTAAACCAGACCAGGATCTTTCCTGAACCTTAAACAGGTTCTGTGAGAGTCTGAATCAAATCATAAACCAGTTTAATGAAGCTGGATTCACCTCAGGTGAACAACAGTATCAACATATTTACAACATGTCAGAAACGTAAATTAATGACATTTCCTCATTTTAACAGGACACCTGATCTGGTCACACATACATAGGTTTTCTAAAATCCTATTGTCACAGTTTAGTTTTATATAAATGTAGTTTCTAGGAGACAGACTTTAAAGCCTGGTCCTGTTAAGGCTACTGCAGCTAAATCATAAGTCATATCTGTTGTCTATTTTTTTTCTGCAGCTATTGTTGATGATGCTGTGTTCATGCGAGTTCAAACGAACCCTGTGGTCTAAACTCCGTTCTCCTTGTGTCACCTGTCTCTAGCAGTTTGTTACCATGTGAAACCAGGTCCAAACAAACATTTAAATGAGCTGATGGATTCTACCAGTGTTAAAGTTGGATTTTATTCTCGTGCATTTGCAGCCGCTCTGCCGACCAACTGTTGATGTGTCCATGGTTCTTTCACCGGTTCGGAGATTCAGTCTGTCTCTGAATCAGAAACGCAGAGGCTGACGTGAACGGTTTCTCCTACCCGCTGCTCATTATTACACAACATAACCTGAATGCAGCAGAAACAGCAGCCAAGTATCTGCAGGAGTTAGAGCCCATATCTGATGATCCATCAGCTCACCACTGATGAGCATTCAGTTGAAACTTTGGTGTCCTTCAGGTAGAGGTGTCCAGGTGGTTACACACCTTCACCTCATGATTCTCCTTTTTAACCCTAATCACGACCTCCAAACTTGACCAGGTGTTTTAGTTGCCTAACCTTAACCCTAACCCTGACTACAGTATAACCATAGTTTATCTGCCAAGTAGGTTTTATAACAAGACCAGGTTAAACCGTAGTATGTGGCTGGACCTTTATCTGTTGGCTTCTCTCCTACTGTCTGATCTCACATATACATTAAATTAATTCAGCTGAATTAAATAAAAATACAACAGAACAAGTAAGAAACGGTGACTGAAATGTGGCCCATTAAGCTGACATGTTCACCAGCAGTCTCTTCCAAGTCATTTCCAAGCTGCTGCTCTGCTGCTAAAATCCTGAATTTATAACCACAACGTCGTCTGATGGAATCACCAGACAAACGCCTTAAAGACAATGGCTGAGATGTGATTTCAAGTGTATTGATATGTAAAATGATCAATCAGAAAGAAGGATGTTATTTTTTTTTAAAAACAAAAACAGTCACTAGATTTGTCGCTGGATGCTTTTGTGACAAAAAAGCCTCTAAAGTGGTCTGAAAAGTTGGCAAATCTGGAGACAAAAGTGCAAAGTTGGCAACACTGCACCTAAACGGCCCCTGGTGACCCAATAGAAACTGTTTGTATCAATTCATTTTGAAAGAGCAATGACCAGTAAGGAAATTCCAACATTAGGCCAGTTGACCAATGGTGTCACTTCATCACTAAGTCAATGACAAACGTTCACCTGTTCCTGCTGTAGCTTTTCAGCTAAAATTATAAGATTTTAACACTATTGTTAGGAGTTTACACAATCACAGCAATAGTTAAATCTCCCACGTCACCAGTGGTAGAAAGTAACTAAGTACTTTTACTCATGGACTGTCCTTTAGTGCAGTTGTAGGTACTTTTACTTCACTGGATTATTTCTATTTTACGGTACTTTACACCGTTACTCGTCTGAGAGAGAAATGTTGAACTTTGTCCTGTGCTGGAGTCACTGGTTACGCTGCAGATTATAATTCATACCAGTAAAATGCTGCTTTTAAAACACGGTCACTGTTCAGTGGAAAATTTCCCTCTTATTGAACAATTTTAATCAGTTTAAGTTTGATTTTCTAAATGGTGAAAAAGACAAAGGGGGAACATTTCAGCTCATTTCATGCTGTTCTAATGTCAGATTTTCCAGAATTGCTGTATTTTGACTGGTTTCAGGACACAGATGCTCTTTTCTAGAACATTTAGAAAAATATGTCAATTAAAAACTAGGTTGAAATATTGAGACTGCACTGCAACCATAAGGTTTTTCAGGATTCAGTTATAACACAAATGCTTTTATAAGTTTGGAGGTTTTTACAAAGTATAACTACCAAACACTGAATAACTGTTTAAATTCACCTCAAGAAGAAGCTCAGCACTCATCAGAAATAATAATCCTATAATATCTATGAATCTATGAAACCATCTAGCATAGTCAGCACCTTTACTTTTTAATACTTTTAGTACATTTGTCTGTTAAAACCGACAGTTTTACTGAGGGAAGGTTCTGAAAGCAGAACTTTTATCAGAGGATTTGAATGTTGTTCCATTGGTTCTTTTAACTAAATCTAATGAAATATTCAACTTCCCAAACAGGAATGTCTGTTTTTATTGAACCAGTAAAGAAAATGTCTGACCAGTTGTATAAATATCTGATGCCAAATACTTGAGTGGATGATTAGAATAGAAATTTAAAAAAAAAACATCTTTCTCTATGTATAGATGCATATTTGCATCCAACAGTAACAATCCAACAGAGAAACGTGGCCATTACAGACACAGCAGATGAAAACCAGTGAAGGAATAAAGTCTCTTCTCAGCTGAGTTTGGTCTGTTGCAGTGTTTGAGGAGGTTCTCAGTTCCTTCACTTCAAAGTAAAACCATCCATGTAAAAATACAGGTGAAGGTCATCAGGAGCCATTGTGTTAAATGTACATTATATTATTGTGTAAATGGTGCCGAGCAGCAGGTTTTTATGGCTGTAGCTGCTCATCCTGCGGCTCATTTTAATTTTACAACAACCCGCTGACAAATTCAGTCTTTATATGCTCCATCGCTCTGGAAACGGTTCTGACTGAGGGTCCACAATAAGGCTCCAGAGACTGTTCAACCTGGTTTTAATTCAAATGAACCCGTCTAACACCGAGCGTCTCCTGAAACACGAGGCATGTTGCTGCACTGGAGGGAAGAGACGGGAAACCTGAGTTCGAAAAACACTTGAAACAAACGGAAACACTGCAATAGTTTACTGCCCTGGGGGAGAAAATCTGGGGTCTCGGTTACAAACTAACAGAGGAGGAAAGATTTAAAACGTCGTCATGTTTCTGTGAGAAATAACAGTAACAACAGCTGTTAGATAACGGCACAGTATTTCCTCATGAAATGTAGAGGGACAGAAAATGGAACCACTCAAGTAAAGTACAGGTAAAGTACAAGTACCTCAGATCTGTACATCAGGACAGTACATGAGTAAAAGTACTTAGTTACACTACTTTAGCTTTAAATCTTGATCTTTTTACACAAGGGGACGTTTTCAACAAACATCAAAAGTTTGTGTTCTTACATTCCAAACACAGCTGAGGAGTTCTGGCAGAATTCAGAAAGTTTCAGAGAAACAGATCCTGGTCCTTGAAAGAATCTGGACCATGTTCATAGTCAGTCTGCAGGTTTCTACAGTCAAAAAACAGACAGTAACTCACCTCCCTGTTGCAGCCTCTGTCTCCGTGTCCTGTCTGTGGAGGGTCTCAGTCTGTCAGTCCTGGTTTTGGTCTGGACCCCCACCCCGCCCCTCCCCCCTCCCCCATAAAGACTAACAAAGGCTGTGAGAGCTGCTCAGTGAGGCATGGAGGGGCCCCGCTCATGCTGAAAGGGCCAACAACTTAACCTGCTAGACTCTGCTGGACCCTCCATCTGTACACACTCACATCAGGGTTCAAACTCACACAGCTTTATTTAAATTGTCCTGAACGGTTATGGTGGGACCAGTTGGAACCAGTTGGAGTGACTGCCATTAGCTGCTGAGACAGGAAGGAGTTTGGCCACAGGATGAACCCTAGAGCCGCTGAGGTTGTGACCTTCAGGTAAAAATCCAGTTTTACCTGAAACCGTTTAAACAGTAGCCTCATGTTCTCAGTGCCAATGCTGCCTCCTGCTGTTCGTCCGGTGCAACTGCGACTCAAACCGACACACACCCACCATCAAACTGGTCATGTACAGGATGCAAAAGTGTGATCTCCTCTTGGGGGGTTGCAGGTTGATTTTCTCGCTAAATCCCTCTCAGTGTCCAACCACCACACATCAGGAGGTGGACCAGAGGACGGACCAGTAGACGGACTGGGAGGCGAACTATAGGATGGACCAGTAGGCGGACCAGTAGACTGACCAGAGGACAGAATAGAATTGTTGTTATTTTCCCTGGGTGTTGCTTTCCAGGCTGCACACGTTACCCCGAGCTTGTTGGACGAGGTTTTTATGTACAGCCTGAGACGAACACCTGCAGACAGTACACAGGTCTCAAAAAGTCCTTGCACCTCCTCTCCAACTTTTCAGCCAAAAAAAAAAAAAATTATTACTATTTATACTTAATATTCTCTGGAATAAAACATTAATCTAAATTCACAAGTTCTTTGTAACAAAGATGCCAAAACAACTTCACCACTTCTATCAATGAAATAAAACATGATTTTAAGTAGTATTAGAATTATTTGGAGTGGTATTTCATAAATGACTTTCATTGGTATTTATTTTGCTAGATCAAGGTTGTGCAGGTTAAATGATAATGAGCCTGAATTCTTAATATTACTGAAGTAGAACATGAACGTCAGGTTTATTCATACTTAAAGTATACTTCAGAAAACTACCTGTAATGCAGAACAGTGGCCCATGTCTATATGTATATGTATATATACGTGTGTATATATGTGTATATATATATGTATGTGTATATGTATGTATATGTGTGTATATACATTTATATATATATATGTGTATGTATATATATATATATATATATGTATATGTATATATATATGTACATATATATATATATATATATACATATGTGTGTGTGTGTGCGTGTATATTAAAAGTTGATTATTGTGACTGAGTCATTGAGGCTTCAGTAGCATTGTTGTTTACAGGTGGAGCTTGTTTGAACCGTGAATTACAGTTAACTAGTTTATAATAACGCCTTAGTTTAAATTAACCAATCACTGATTTGTCATTTTTCTCTAATGTAGAGTCTTAGTTTTAATGTTAGCTGTCAGTTAAACGCAATAAAAAAAAAAAATAAAGTTTCCCCCTGAGAAGTGATGGAGAACAAGGGAGAACAAGCAAAATATGGGACAAGATTATTTTTAATTAGAACTAAACTGAAGTTTCTGCCTCAGTTGAATGAAGCAACAGCAAGTTACAAATAGACTTCAACTTCCTGGAGGTCTGAAGTAAAAATAAACTTCTGCTGCTGCAGCGAGTGTGTGTGTGTGTGTGCGTGTGTGGGTGTGGGTGTGTGTGAGGACAGTTGTCGTGCAGCAGGTGCTGGTTGTTGGTGATTTATTTAGAAACGACCACAGCTCCCAGTCAGCTGTGAATGCACTACGCAGCAAAGACTAGAACACAGAGTGGGACACGGCAGACCTGGACAGACCTGGACAGGGTCCTTATAGATACCTGGAGAATTTGGAGATTCTTGGCCGGAGACATAGGGTCCTGCAGGTTTTGCAGCCCTTGGGTGAGTCCTACAGGACAGACTGAGGACATGGACGGACTCTGATGCTGAACCAGGGGAGGTAAGAGACTGTTGTGGTCCAAAGTAACCTGGTTCAGGAACTAACAGACATCAGGGTCACAAAAACCAGATCCTAAAGGGTCTCACTGACTGAGCAGAAAATCACTGAAACAAACTCAAATTCAGCAGAATTTTAGCTGAAGTTTGGTTGGTGTTTGTTGATTGAGCCAAGGTTTATAGGTGTATCTGCAGCGTAACTCTTGTTATTCACTTTGTAAGTGAGGCCTGAAACTGTCTAATCTAAGATGAAAATAATTCAACCTTCAGATCGACAGCAAAGATCAACAAATGACCTTTTAAGTCATAGGTCAGTAACAAGTGACAACATTTCTGTGGTCGAAAAATCCCTGACTGGAGATTTCAATGTAGCTTTAACGATTCAGCATCATCAAAAGAGAAACTCAATCTCCCATCATCCTGGTTCTGTCTCAATCACATGGTCTCCTTATAAAAGAGACATGTAGGTTTTAGCAGCAGTGACACTCTGATACCTCTAATTAATTCCTGATTTACCACAAAATTACTACAGAAGGTGTTTTACTACTGTAGCCTAAAATCCCCTAATTTGTCTCATTTGAAAACACAGGACTAGACCACTTATAAACACCTTGATTTAAAAAGGTCTAAATTAAAAAGTTAAGTAAATTATGGTGGATTGTTATAGTGGATGAATTTGCTGCTAACTGTGACATTAGACTCACACTGGTCTCAGTTAATAGATCAGACTTTATTTGGGGTTTTTAATGTTTTGGGGCTTTTTATTAAACCCACAACAGATCGTTCATTATAAATATTAAGACATAAATCATTGGATGGCTGTCCTGCTATTAACAATTAAAATCTCCATAAGCAGTGAAGAAAACCCATCAAAAAAGAATTAATAATATAATTCAGTAAGTCATCTGTTGAATTAATCTGTGAATTAATGGTCATAAGGTAGAACAGTGTTAACCCAGTTTCATAGAGTTCAAGCAGTTTGTTGACCAACAATCTCTAAAATGCTCAACTCACAAGAGCAGGTGGCGTAAGAACGTCCGCAATGTAAATCAGTTCCCCCTGCTTCGAGTCTTTGTGCTAAGCTAGGCTAACGACATCCTGGGGTAGCAGCTGCAAGATTCAGGATCTGCAGCATCTGTCTGTGACTGTAACTCTGGGGCCAACTGGGGTTTAAATTTAGATGTCATGCACCAAAACACACACACACATGGTGAGCCCCTCCCACCTGTTGAAGAGGACTAAAGGTCAGCTTACTGCAGAACACACACACTGTCAGACTGGAAACCAGTCAGCCAGTCACTCATCTGTACAGGGACTCTTTTTAAAGGAGCAAGTCAACGGTGGGTAATAACAATGTTGGTGTTGATATTGGGCCGGAGCCCAGTGTCCACTTTATTAGGTATACCTGTCCAACACACCTGTTCAGACAGAGGCATCAGTTCAGTTCTGGGTTGTACCACTGAGCTTGATGTCCGAGCAGTTCCTAGTATTCTGACACAACCCCCCCATGTGTGTAAATAGGGAAAAGTAAAAAAAGATGAACACCTCCAGATACAATGTCGTCAACTCCACCTTCAACTATGAGCCCAATGACAAACATATAAGTGACTTTCCACAGTTCGGTCTGAACATTATAAGCCTTGTAAATGTGGAGCTGCTCTGTCGGTCTTCATCAGGGTGTACCTAATAAAATGCTCGGCGGGTGTATATGAAAACGTCCTCTAGTATAAAGTCGGTCCAGACATTAAAGGTGGTGGGACCAGATTTTGACCTTGAGGCTCTTACATTTCCGGTTTTAATTGTGCTTGATTGGTGGATTTTATCACATTATTAATTGATTCCATCGCCACAGAGGAACCTGGAGTCACTGGAGTCACATTATTGGATTGAAATCTCACAAGTCATATTTCAGTTTCAGTCAGTCATCTGTTACCAATGAGAAACGAGCGCTGCAGTAAGCCCCCGCCTCCCCTGGCCCCTTGCCAGCTGCTGTTTGTTCTGCAGAAAAAAAAAAACAGACGAGAGTCCATGTTACAACACTGGGAGGTGATTTCTGACGGAAACACTGATCCTGGATGAGTTATTGCTGAGAGACTGGAGTCTCTAATGCCGCAGAACCAAACTGTTCCCTCTGAAACATTTCCACCACGTTTAAAGAACGAGACGACGTTCTGGAGTCCCTTCGTGATGGCTCTGGTCAGTGAGGATCGACACTGACTGTGCAGGTAGGCCTCAGGCTGGAGCAGACCAACCCTCATGTTACTGCTGAACCTTCCCTGACTTAGCTCATCAAATCTTAATGAGAACGACCCTCACGAGCTGTGGCAGCAAATGTCACCGGGTCTTCTCTCTGCTAACTTCATCTGAGAGTCAAAAGCAAACGTGTTCAGTAATGAAAAGTTCAGGTGAAAGCAGCAGGAACCTCAGGGTCTCGCTCCGGTTGAGGCTCAGGTCACATATCATGGGGAAATGACACTATCATGAAAACCCCTGTTTTAAACACCACATGGTGCAGAAAGGAAAGAGAAGAGTGGAAGGATATAATGATAATATAAGTCAAAATTAGAGCGCATGTAGTTCGCTCCTTTACTGCTAATAAAGAACAGTCCACTGGATATTAATACAGTGAAGAAAACACAATACACACTAAATAGAATGATGTCAACATATGTCATCTAAGAAAAAAGGTCTCATAAAAAATATGTGACAATTATATGAAAGTGTATAAATATGAATAGAAATAATTGCAAATTTATATCATATTAATGTATAATATCTAAAAGAAATTATGTAAAATATATATGAAACACATGACATAGTGTTAAATTAAAAAAAAAATAAAAATTATTGCAGTTCCTTAAAATGATCCTTACTCACATACATAGTTTTACAGTGTGACCTTATTATTATTATTATTATTATAATCATTAAACCATTGCCAGATGCGGTCATGTCGCTGTAACATGTTGCCTCCGTCTCAGGGACTCTGAGTTTAATCTCAGGGTTCAAGGGAAGACGACGTCCCTCAGGTGATTGGTCATGTGACATCTGTGTGTGCAGGTCGTCCAATGGGCCCTGGAGAAAAAGACAATCTCAGCTTACAGACAGGTGAACTGGAACCTGCTCTGACGTGGGTCTGGATCTGGTGTTTGTTCTGAAAAATGACATGTGAACTGTGTTAAAAATCGCTCAGACTGCATCTACATTAAGGCCTCTAAATTTTAAAACACTACTTTTGTGTGAAAACAGTCTTTACAGGTGGTTTTAGAGAGTCTGTCCACAGTAAAACACCTGGACAACATGGCGACAGCTTCCATTTTACCCAAACAACTGAAACACCGAGACGCGTTAACTTCTCCAGTTTTAATGATTGTTGGTTTCAGTCTGGACTGAGGCTCAAATGGAGATGCGTTGAATTGAAATCTAACCAACGTAATGAGGACGTAGTTTCAGTAGCTTCATCCACAGTCAGCAGTAAACTGAGATTTCAGTTTGATGTTCATCATCATGCATTATCATTGAAAGCTGGAGTCAATTTAATTGTTCCACTGTGTGAGGACATTGAATATGGAGACATGTTGCAGACGTGAACAGATTCAGACACAGTTGGGGCTTAAAGGTGCAGCTGCTCAGGTTTTCCTCAGTTTAACCATAGTCAGTAACATTGTCCTTAACATTAATATAAGCCATGATGATCCCGTTCAGAGGAACTGAAGTACAGACTCATCACTAATGGACTCTTATACATTATAATCACATCAGTCGGTTGTTGGTCTGTACTGAGAACCTCCGGGAGAGAGAGAGGTAACTGGAAGCTGGACTGTTGTGGCTTTCTCTCCCACATTGTTAAAGCACAATGAGTTAAATGAGCTGATGAGTTAATTAAACGATGAGTCAGCGAAGACCCGTGTCTCATTTCAGCCAATCACAGAGCTCCGTGTTAACAATGAGCTGAAGCTAAAGATTACACTGGTTTCACAACCTGCAATGTCAAGTAATTCACTGTCTGATTCTGAGTCAGCTTTGGATTAATTCAGTATCCATGTAAACTTCCTCAATGAAACATCTTACTGTCGTATTCTCTGTGGCAACGGCAGCTGAGGCTCATGGTAATGTAGTTTATAGAAACAGGAAAAAAGTGATTTGTCAAAAACAGAAGTTTCAATGATGCACGTGGGTGTCAAAACATAAACCAGACGTCAGGAGACGAAAAAGAATCACACCCACAATCACACTGAGATATACTGTATAGTTATAGATTTACAGAGTTATAGAATATATAGTTATAGAAAACATACCACGTCGCCAGGACATTTTATTCAGAACATATTTACTGTTGCCACTGAGTTGTACAGGTTGTAAACATTGTTTCTAGGAGACAGGGTTGGATGAGGGAGGGGACAGGTGACCTGTCACGTGTAAATTTTCCAACACCAACCTGCAGGTGGTGCTGGAGGATCAGAGCGATTGCAGTTCATCCTGAGGCGAACATGAGTGATGTTGGTCAGCCTTAGGTTCTTCAGTCTGGAAAAAAGGACAAACTCGTCTCTGTCTCTGTTTTTCAGGGCAGTGCTGAACTCCGTGAAGCTGATCTGGGTTCAGTCTGCTAATGGAGCCTCAGGCCGCCATCACATATCACACAGTGTTACCATGGAAACACTGCATCCACATGACTCTGCTGCTGGTCCAGCTGAGTTTACCCGAAGGTACAAACACACCCCAATAACACAAGGACGTAAAAATTAGTCTGTGTGGAATATTAGAAACAGACTGGAAGTTTATTCTGAAGATGAGATATCAGGCATTGAACGCTGTGACTGAGCTGGGGGGGGTTTAATGGATAAAGTCTATCAAAGTAAAAGTGGTTTAATAACTGGATACTGACAAAGTCCTAGAAACATGATTATTGACCCAACAGTAATGTTCATTACTCAGACCCAGTTGTATCCATGGCAACAACTGGAGTCCAATGTTATATGTGGTAGTGTGGTTTAACCCCTTGCTGCCCAGTGCTCTTGCAGTCTTCAGCTGATGACGTGGAGCTTCACACAGGCTTGAGTATTTATGACTGATCTCCAGGATGCAAGTTTAAAGGAGGATTTTAAGAATGAAAAAGCCTCCAAGCTGAAGGGCCTTCGGGAACTCTGATTTGTCCACATTTCACCCTCAGTCCACTTCTTCCTCTCCCTGCAGCTGGAGCTTCCTGTCGTATCCTGAGGTGTAACTCTGACTTTGTGGCTGCGACGTTGGACCTGGGCAGCAGCAGTAGCAGTGGGGGTGGGTCTGGAGGAGGTGGGGGAACAGGCGGAGCGGCAGGTGCAGCAGCTCTCAAAAGGGAGGTGGTGAACGCCGGTTACTGCAGCGCACTGCGCTCCTACGCCATGTGCACCAAGCGCATGGCACGGGCCTGTCGCGGTGACCTGGCATACCACTCTGCGGTTCAGGGCATCGAGGACCTGCTGATCCAGCACCGCTGCCCCCGGGCGGGGCCCACGGCCCAGCCCCGCCCCCTCCCTCAGGGCACGCTGTCAGGGGACGCCTGCCTCTACGAGAGGAGTTTCTACAGCAGAGAGGGTCGGACACCGGAGTACCTGCACTGTGGCGTCTTCGGGGACCCGCACGTCCGAACCTTCAACAACGACTTCCAGACGTGTGGTGTGCAGGGGGCGTGGCCTCTCATAGACAATGAATACCTGTACATACAGGCCACCAGCTCACCCACCAGGGGCAGGGAGCATGGCACGGTGCTCACCAAGGTGAGTCACAGAGATCTGAGGAGTTTAACAGGAGCAGTTAATCCAGGCACGATATGGACCAACCCAGATCTCAACGCCGGAACTGGTCCGGCTGACTGCAGAGCTTGTGTCAGATCAGCGGGTCTGAGGTCTGAGGTTTAGGTCTTCGGTCTGCAGTACAGGGAGCAGATTGCCCAACAGAGCATCAGTTGTGAACAGCAGTCAGCTTGTTTTATGTGACACGCTGTGATTAAACTGTGGACTGACTCAGACCGGACACGTCTCAGGCTCCACATTTTCTGTTCTAACTTTCTCTCACTCTCTTTTTGTCAGCGCGACTCATCTTGTTTGAATAGACTTTGCTGCAATGGACGCTGATCAGAGGTTAAGTGTTACGTTCAGGTCCCTCCGTCTCAGATTGTGTCTGAGTAGAAACACTGATGAGTTAACAGAGTAACTTAACTTCCTCTAACCTGTGGTGACACATCTCACCTGGCCGCAGTGATGTCACGATGTACGCCACTACACTGTGACATCACAGCTGGGTGTGATGTCACACTTCTGACCACAGGAGACAATTCTCACTGATGTTGACTTCTGAAATGATTAATCAAACCTGACCCTGGTTGTGTCCTGTTGTCCTGTCATAGATCACCATCATCTTTAAGAACATGCGTCAGTGCATCGATCAACAGCTGTACCAGGCTGAGCTGGATAATGTTCCCGCCGCCTTTGCCGACGGCTCGGTGGCGAGCAGCGAGCGGCAAGGTCACCAGAGTCTGACGGTCCGGACCCAGAGTCCTGGCCGACATGCTGAAATCTGGGCGGCTCACATCGGGACGCTGCTGGTGGTGCGACAGAGCGGTCGATCGCTCGGCCTGTCGGTCCGCTCACCGCGTGGCATTGTGGAGGCCTTCGGCCCTGAGCAGGACCTGCAGCTGTGTGTGTGGGGCTGCCCCCCCTCCCAGAGACTCAACATGCTCCGCCTGTCGCCAGACTCCTCGCCGTCCGACGCCAACAGCGCCCACGCCCACTGTGCCGCACTGCTTCCTGCCCAGGACATCTACTACCAGGCCTGCGTGTTCGACCTGCTCACCAGTGGAGACCTGAACTCCAGCACGGCTGCCATCAGCGCGTTGCAGGATGCCAGAACCATGATCTCCGAGCGGGAGCGGGTTCACCTGCTGCTGGTCGCCTCCGCCGAGCGACGGCAAGCACGACTGCACCTGATGCTGCTGCTGCTGCTCCTCGGCATGCTTGGAACTCTGACCAGAGCCTGAAGCAGCAGGAAGTCGCTGATGACATCACTCCCCAAGGACTGGAAGACTGACTGACATCAGGACGACACACCCGAGGAGGACACAACACATACCTGTGGTCGTGTGACTCAGTAATAAACTGCAGCAGGTGAGGTGAGGTTCTGTGGAAAGACAGCAGGTCCGGTCCAAGATTGGTCCCCCACAGTCTCGCCAGACAAAATAATGCCAGTTTAGGGCAGGAGGAGGAGAATTCTGTCTCTATTAATTAGAATGAAAGAAGCTCACGAATCATTGCTAATGAGAGCTATAGGAATACATGGATCAATCGAGCTATGACTAAGCCTGGCTGATGAACAAGAACCTAAAGCTCCAATTCATCTGCAAAGTTCAGCCAAAGTGTCTCAGCAGTGAAACTCGACATCAGTTTTAGCAGTGAGACGGTTTCCCTGTTTTGAGTCTGTGGTTTGAGTCTTTCTGCTGTTGTGTTGTTTATTGACGAGAACAGGAACCTGCAGTGATGCGTAGACAGCCGCCATGCGGAGTCCAATGACGTGAACACAAGTCGTAAACACGAGAATCAGCCCCCCCCCAACCACACACACACACACACACTCCCGATTATAACATGGCATTAGCAACACAGTAACCAGTGCTTACAGCAAAGCTCTCTGGGACTCGTAATCCTCTTCTGGTCTGTGACCTTTGACCTAAAATAGTAATAAAAACAATGAAAATCAGAGATGGGTGTAGTTCTGTCCCATCATGTGACCAGTCTACTGTAGAGTTTACCAGGTCTTAGTGGGACACAGCTGGTCGATGGGGTGACTTCACCCCCCATATCATTTATTAAACATAATATAAAAATGTAATAACTGGTTTATAACAGACTGTGATGTGGTTTAGTAGCAGGTATGACAACAGGCTTATTAATGTTCTACATGTTCTATATGGTTCCAGCTGTTTCACTGTGTCGTGGTTCGTCCTCTGTTTATCCAGCAGCCTCCACTGATGATGTGTCCACAGGAGGAGTCAGAGTCGCTGACAGAGACGTTAACAAACACGAGACCTGGTCCAGATGATTTATAGGTCTGAAATGTTTAAAGCCATAATCTTGTTTCATCTGTAAAAAGCTGTTGCTCCAGACTCAGCTCATAATTATTCACCTCCATCCCTGGAAATAGGCCAGGCCATGAGCAGCAGGTAAACCACGAGAACGCAGGACTGATAACAGGAGGCAGCGGCCACCCTGCTCCAGCATGTGGACTGGTGGGGGGGTCGCTGCTAAGTCTTGTCAGTGGAAAGTGCAGTGATGGAAAAATACTGAGGAGACAGAAAAGATGATGAGATATTTCATCCACAGTTGAAGATCGATGTGAGTTAACACACCTGTGTTTCCAGGTGTTTAAGGGTCCAATCAAAATTAAATTAAAGCTGCGTTTTAAACACAAAAACCTGTTTGTGTCTTTGTTGCATAATGAACCTGAGGAGATTTCAGATGTAGATAGATTTTTGTTGATCCAGACCCGAGGAGAACCGGTGTTCCGGTTTCTAATGGACTCCACCAACAGGCGGGTCAGCACCATGTCAGGGTCAGAAACTTCTCTGTTCTCACTGATACTTTACCTCATGGATCATTATTATTAATATAATTATTGTTATTATTATTGTGGACCCTTTTTCATCAGCGCTGAACTAAACCGCAAATCACCTCTCACTGGTCTGAAGTTTGTCAAACCGATTTTTAGGTTTTCACTCTGGGTTTCTAGGTTCTTCTTTTTCCTCGGTCTCAGGCCGAGTCGAACCTGGAGTTTAAAGCAGCGGGACGATCCTTCGCCTTCATCTGTTCGATGTGAGCGGCAGATCATGTCGCTACTGGCTCAATCACACACCCACGTGAATGTGGTTGAGTGAGTTGAGTGTGTATGATGCAACTCAAACACACACACTCCCAGTGAAGTAGAGAAAGTGTTGACACAGCTTCTCCTGCTTCCTTCTAGTCGATGAAATGTTGACTGAGCAGTTTAACGGTTCCATTCATTTTTAATATGAAATCTCCCAAATCCACCCACTCATCTGTGAGATGATGTGACTGACGACCAGAGGGCGTGAAGGAAAGCAACGTTTCCCTCGATTTTTACAAATGTTTAAACCGAACCTTCGGCTCTGAGCTGGACGTCGTCACGATTCTGTAGCAGTTGTTTTGGTATTTGATAAGACGGGGAGCAAGAGGCAGCAGAGTTATCTGCCTGGATGCCAGTAGGGGATGTCCCGGTTCGCGGTCGACACCTTAACCCCCCCAGGCCTGGCAGGACACCTCCCAGAACTTTGCTGACAATGTCAATGGAGTTCCCTCTGATGAAAGGAGCAGACAAGTCTAAGAGAAGGAAAGGAGAAGGAGAAAATGAAATGAGAAAAGAAAAGATAATGGCAAGGAAGGAAAGAAGTCAGAGGAAAGGAAGGAAAGGAGTTGATAGAAAAGACAGAGAGGACATAGGGAGGGAAAGAAGGAGACTCCTAAAGATCTCATCAGTCAGTGATTCACAGCAATGAAATGTGTTCAGCAGAAACCTGATGATGGAAGAGCGAGGGTCATGTGACCCTTGCTGACGAGACAAGGACTGATTTCTTTTGTCATATTGTCGCCGTTTGATCTTTATTTGAAGCTCCTTCTTATACACAGGTGTATCTGGGTAGGTACAAAGCCAGATAACGACGTGAAGCAGTTTTTAAATACCAGACCCCCCCGCCCCTGGCCCTGTGGGGCCCCGGCCCCTCAGATCTTGTGTGTGTATGTGGTATTGACGTCCTCAGGCTGCAGCTTCAACTTCTTCTGTTGTCACAGAATCCAAGCTCTGTCTCAGCGCTGGTGTGTTGTGCTTCCTGTTTGTCCTCACGGGTGTTGGGACTCCCCCAGGACCAGGTTCATCCCTATATAATGGATCCAAGGATGAAACGTGGAGTTTGAGGGAAATCTGACACTCAGGAGGGAAGATGATGAAGGTGTGACCTCCTGTCATGTGATGAAACGTGAAGCGTTGACACACCTTCAGATTGACTCTGACACAGAGTTGAGCTTCTGCAGATGCTCCTGGAAACTGGATCCGCACAAAACACTGGAGTCAACACGAGACGGACGGAGGATAAATGTCAGCATCCGCAGCATGAAGGCTGCACATCGCAAGCTCCGCGGGACTAAGGACAGAGGATAGAGCACGGGCTTCATCAGGACCTGAGACCTGACTGACGTCCAGACCGAGACCATCAGAGCTCCTTCATCCCTCCATTAGAAGATGACAAGTGAGGGTTTTCCTTCTACTTTAGCTGCAGAATCAGTGGGTTTTCGCTTGTTTCATAGTTAAAACAGTACAGTAGAACACATAGAGAAGAGCACCCAGGGCAAAGGGGTGCGTGGATCCGATGAACCAGCGCTGACATGTAAAACTGAGGGAAGTGATTTTAACGCAGTGATTCAGGTGAGAATGGATTTGTGTTTCCTATAGTTCCCAGTACATCCAAACAACCTCTGTCATTTGGTTCTAATCAGAACAAACTGTCAAAGTGTCTCAGTCACAAGTCGTTAGTTGTGTTAATGATCAACAGGTGTTGATTTCCTCTGAGAGTTTCTGATCTGATCCTGGTTAAATAATTTTTCTGTCTCATCCTCTGATGGTGAGAATAATATCAAATTTCAACATCTGACGGAGCAGAACCTCTAACGCGGAATCTCGCAGCTCCTGACGGTCGTCGGGTCTGTCCATTCACGCAAAACCCTCTCCTGTCCTTGCTGCAGTGCATTGTGGGTACCTGTTCCTACTGTTCAAGGGGTTGTGGGCGGGGCTCGCTGCACGTAGAGCGCTTTCAAACGACTCATCGAGAACAGACGCTGAAATACAGAGCATCATCGAGGACCTGCAGGTGGCACTGCAAAGCTATGGCAGCGTCCTCAAGGAGATGGTGAGACGCAACCTCAGACCGGACTCCGTTCAAAAAAAAAAGCATTTCCATCACAACTAATGATTCTGGACAGTATGATTCTCTGATGCAGAGCTGAGAGCATCCATCAGCTAACTGGGGTCAGGGGGGTTCTCTTCTCATGAATCTTTGTTTTTTTGGTACAGAGCTCCCTGAGAGATCTGCCAGTTCTGCCCTTCACAGAGACGGCTGGTCACCTGGAACAGGTGAGCCGACCCATCTGATCCATCTAATGTGCTGCTGGCGCCCCACAAAGACTGCTGAGTTCATTAAACCGCACAAATAGTAAAATGGAGACTTTGAAATTTGTCCAGATGGTGATGCCGTAGCTTTTAGATAACTAGAAACTGCAGAGAGCTGTTAGACTAACGACAGAAGAACAAGCTCTCATCCACTGCCAGTCCTTTAAGAGGGTGGTCAAAGACTTATCATAAATATACGGTAGCTTTTACAATATAGAAATATACCAAGATGTGTCGGCACACATGTCTTTCTCAGTGTTTTCAGTAATGAATTTTTTTTTTAAATAAAAAAGGAGGAAAAATAAAAAAGTACTTTTAGCGTTTAATTATACTTTGAGTTAAAAATTTGAGTTAAAATCGTGTGTTTTTTACATGTGATCTGGTGCAGAGCTCCATGCTGGTCCACAGGCTGTCCCTGTATCAGGTGTGTGCAGAGCAGCTCAGGTCTTTCTATCCCAACATCAACGCTCTGTGTCGAGTCATCATGCTGAACCAGGACCTGCTGTAACACCTGGCCAGTACCTGAGCTCTGATTGGCTGATTCGCACAGAGAGTCGGTCTCACCTGGATGTCAGCCAGGAAAGAAGGAAAGAAAGAACAGAGAATGAAAGGAATGAAGGACAAGGAAGAAAGACGAGGGAAAGAAAAGAAGAATAGAGAAAAAGAGGGAAAAGAGGAAAAGGGAACAAGAAAGGATGCGAGACAAGGGGATAAGGTGACAGAAAAGTTAAAGGAAGAAAAGAAGGAAAAGAAGACAAGGTGATAAAAAGGAAATTTAGGAAAGAAGACAAAAAGGGAAAAAAAGGGAGAGGTGATATAAATAAGAAATAAAAGGTGATGGGAAAGATTGAAAAGGAAGAAAGAAATGAGGACAAAAGGGAAAATATAAAAGAAACAAAAGAGCAGAGAATCAACGCATGAATCAAACTGGTGAAAATTGAGGAAAAAAGAGAAGTTTAAAAAGAGAAATATAGAAAAAGTGAAGAAGGGAGGATGAAAATGAAACAAAGGAATGAGAGAAAAATAGTGAAATTAGAAACAGAAAGAGAAAACACAGTTGGACAGTTTTTGTGTTTTTGTGAGAACATTTTTCAGACTGGATGAAATGATCAGCTGCTTCAGATCAGACACAGATCAATCAATTGTTATTGATCACTCTGAGATACTGGAGATACTTCCTATTGAGTGTGTGTGTGTGTGTGTGTGTGTGTGTGTTTTATTTCAGAGAGGATCATGCCAGAACCCTGCCGGATGTCCCTCCTCCTCCTCCTCCTCTTCCTCTTCCTCCTCCTCCTCCTCCACTCTATCAGACTTTGACTCCATGCATAAATCCATCCAGTGTGTTCACTGCTGGAGCCAGCAGGTGGCAGCACCGCGCAGATAACACAGACACACTCTCACCCACACACTCATACACACTGACTGAGGACATTACATTGACTTTCACTGAAGTCCTTAACCCCCCCCCCCCCCCCAAGTCATAACAGACTTAGACCTGAACCCAGACATGAGACACAATTTGATATTCAGTGTCACTTCCACTTCCTGAGGGTGTCCCTCCAGAATAAGATTCAAGGAATCCACTTAGAGACCAGAGGAAAATGAGGCATCACAACACCATTCAGAATCTCCCTTTTTTAAAAATTCCTTCAGTATCACCTTGGTCTGATAACAGTTGTCTGTACATCCAGACGTTGGGGGGGGGTGTCTTTATCTTCAAAAACCTCTGGTTTTTGTTGACTCATCAAACTGAACTGAATTTGTGTTCCTTGAAAACCAGAAAAAACATTAATTCAAATGTATTTTACTAAATATCATGCTTGAGACTGAATTATGGCAACAGTTTAAATTACAATGATGTTCAGTCTCTACATCAGCAGTCATTTTATGTAAATGACAACTGATACATTTTAGTTTGTAAGAATTTTCACATAGTATTTTTGATTCTTTTTCATTATTTATTTTTTCTGAATCATTTTATGAACTTTATACAAAATATAAGATGTAATCTGCTGTAAAATAATTTTCATTCAATCATCAGAAAGGAGGAGATGGAAGATCTCTTGCTTCCTTCTCTAAATACATGAACACTTCACCAGAACATTAAAACATTTAGAACTTAAAGAAGCAAAGTCATCCTCTTTTCTTTAAACATTTCAGATGTGTTTTCTTTGTAGATTAAAATCAGTTTTCTCAATAAATATAGTTTTTATTTAGTCAAAATCTCACATCAAGAGAAGTTTTATTACTGAAAAATCTAATTAAACTGATCAAATGTTTATATCATATTTTACATAATTACCAAAGTTTATCTTGTAGTGATTTTATCATTGGCTCCTTTTGGAATTAATTTATTTTGTGTTTCCTGATGATGTGTGATGTTTGGTTATCATTTAATCTGAATTGTCATCTGCTCAGAATTTCAAAATAAAGTTTTAAATAAAATCAATAGAAAAAGAATAAAGTCTCTAAGGTTCGCCATCAAATCGAGACTCTGGCCACAGTGTGATGGAAACTAGATAAAGCCCCCAAGGATGTGAGAGGAACCACATTGGAGATGCTTTCCCCCTGAGTTTCATCTGTCAGGCTGCAGCAGGTGACCAGAAAAGAGTAAGTGAGCAGCTCCTGCAGATTTTCATCCTTTCAGTTCACTGTGAAAAGACTTAGAAGTAGAATTTGAGGATGTTAGAAATACTTAAAAACAAGGATTGCCCTCATAAGATGAGGGACACGTACATTCTTATCAATGGATTTATGACTGTATTAACCTATAAAATGTTTTATGGTGAAACATTTTGTCAAACAGAAAAAGAGTTTATTGAAACAACAGAATGAGAATTTTTGCAAACTTACAAATGTCTACAACCTTTTCCAAGAGAGACAGGTTGAGCTGATTTTACTTTATATATCAATACGTAGCTTAATCCATAATAATACACGATAATATATTAGCTGGTTGTATTTTGTATTGTTTGTATTAATGTGAATCCGTAAAGTTAAAAGTTCAACATCTCTGTCTGAAATGTGGTGGAGCAGAAATATAAAGTTTCAGAAAAGGGGGAAAACCCGGCAGAGCACAAACGGCCCAGAGTTGTACTTCGCCACAGGTCTGGATAAAAATAATTAGAAGCGTCTTCTCTTCAGCCAAAGATTTTATCACCCAACTGATTTTTGCCAATGATTAAGTTTCAGCCTGTCACAGGTAGCCTGCTAGTAGCCCTGAGCTGGCTCCAGGTACACCTGGTTGTGGTTCTGGTTGTCACGGCGATAAGCGAGGTAGGGGTCCGTGAGATTTGCGTTGTCATGGTAAAGGGAGGGGCCACCATCAGAGTCCTCGTAGGCGTGGTTCAGCTCCCCGTGGTCCAGGTGGGCGCGGTCAGGGTCGGCCGGCCGATCGGATCCTCTCACGGAGGATTTTCTCCCCGACGCACGATACAGGTGGACCATCACCGCGAACTGGACCACCTGGAGAGAGACGGAAGAAACGGCCGGAGTCAGTCCTGTCAGCACCCTCCACAGGCCGCCGGTCTCATTACAACCCACATGGGACAGTCGGCTTTCTCACCTGGACTAACATGAGGCCGACATCCATGCTGACGATGGTCAGGGCGTTTTCCTGCAGCCAAACTCTGAGCGTCCGTTCACAGCCCTGCAACAACAACACGGTCCACTGAAGGGAGGGCAGCGCGCGCGTGTCTGTGCGTGTGTGTGTGTGTGTGTGTGTCCGTGTGTGTGCGTGTACCTGAACATACGAGCTGTTTCCTCGTCCGAACAGCGGTTCGGTGAAGTTCGGCAGCTCGGAGCACCAGGACGAGTTGGAGCCGTGGCGGTACGAGCTGAAACAGGAACAGGGCAGAACGTCTGGACGGGTCAGGTTCCTACCCATGATGTAAGAGTTCTTCAGCCAATCGACAGGTCCCGTCTTACCGCAGCACTTCCCCTGTCAACAGTCAACTGATCAGTCACCATCAGAGTCCCCCGATAAAGTATTCAGTTATTTGGTTTGTTAAATAATCAGGCACAAACAGATTTAATCATAGTCATCTACTTTAATCTGTTGCGTACAAATGCGTACCATTTTATCAGAACTTTGGAATAGAACCAGCAACCTTCAAATGGCAGAGACTCACATAGTGCTGCACATTGTCCATCAGTGTGTCCCTGTTGTTGCAGCTGCCTCCGTACTTAAAGATGATCTGATCCACCGCTGCATCCAGACTCTGTTCAATCTGACCACAGCAAACATCACAGCCTCAGTTCACAGCTCCATCCAGCCGAATGGATCTGGTACCGACGGAACAACGACTGGATCCTACTGGGACCCAAATGCAGGCTCAGTGGGGGAATAAGAGGAGAAAAAGCTGGAAATCTTAGAATAAATGATGAATGATATTACTGAATTACAAGTGTTTCTGAAAATACTGGTACCTGCAGGTACAGAACTGGAAACAGAACTGAAGCTTGGAAAAAACTTTTTTTTAATGTTTAATCATAAAAAGAGGGGAACAGACACACTTATTAAGAATCATTATTATTGTTATGTGTCAGAGAAAAAACAATAACAAAGAGTGGAGCTCAGATCAGCCTCTGCAGAGATTTACACTCGTCTTCAGCTTCACTGGAACAAAGACAGGACATGAAGTGGGTTCATACTTTTTCAAAATGTGGTAACATGCATGCCGCTGTAGAAAACAAACGTACCTTTGTCAAAGGCACAGCTATGGAAGGTTTCTGTTGTCATGAGGAAAAACTCCAATGTGATACAGTCATGTAATTGTATGACATACAGATGCATCAAACATGGCTCATCATCCTTGTTTGATGAGGAGCACTTTTTTTAATTTGAATTTTTCTAAAAACACAGTTAGAATAAGTCAGGTCTGAAATATAACATGTCTGTTCACAGTAAGAATAAAAGTTTATCCAAACCCCAGTATTGTTTCTGGTACCGTACCTGTCGGTTCCAGTACTCAGAGAGATGCTTTTCCTCCAGAATCTCAAGCTGTTGTTCCCTTGTTCCCCAGAGTCGCATGTTCTCTGGCTATCTCTAAATTTTAGTCCCATTAGGAACCAGTCAGTGTTTTAGTGGAACCTGATTCATACAGTGAGATTACACGACTAAAAGTACAATATCTCCCAGTGGAGTTGATGTACAAAGTAGCATGTGTTGTTAACACACTCACACTCAAGTAAAGTATCCCATGTTTGCATATAAGTACAGTATTTAAGTAAAAGTCTTTAGTTACGTTCTTCCACTGTCATGTTTTAACATAATTGCACCTTTCAGGTTTTGTCATCGCTTAGAATCTATAACAATAAGTGGTACCTTGAATTTCTCTGTTTACTCTTCAGAGAATGGCTACAGGTGTTCTAACTCACCAGGTGCTGCAGGTGTGTTCTCCATTCCCACCCCCCCCCCCAGTTAACAGACATCTCACCTTGTCTCTGTTGATGAACAGCAGCAGTGTGATGAACATCTGGCCCAGGAACACGATGATGAGAGAGCCCAGGTACTGAGGAGGACCAGCACAGGTCAGTCACAGTCACGGGGGGGGAGTCAATGTAACACTTGTGACAACAGGCCCCAGGTTACATCTACAAAGTGATTTCATCATACAATCAGTCCCAGTGGGAACCAGTCCGTGTTTTACTGGGACTGATTCATATACTGAAATCACACTTTAAATCACAGGCTGGATAGTATTCAGGAACACCAATTTCAGGTGTTATATCAGGTGTTGTATCAGGTGTTAGAGGTGTTATATCAGGTGTTACAGGTGTTATATCAGGTGTTACATCAGGTGTTACATCAGGTGTTACAGGTGTTATATCAGGTGTTTTATCAGGTGTTATATCAGGTTTTACAGGTGTCATATCAGATGTTACAGGTGTATCAGGTGTTACAGGTGTTATTTCAGGTTTTGTATCAGGTGTTATATCAGGTGTCATATCAGGTTTTACAGGTGTTATATCAGGTTTTACAGGTGTCATATCAGATGTTACAGGTGTATCAGGTGTTACAGGTGTTATTTCAGGTTTTGTATCAGGTGTTATATCAGGTGTCATATCAGGTTTTACAGGTGTTATATCAGGTGTTACAGGTGTAGTATCAGGTGTTACATCAGGTGTTACATCAGGTGTTAAAGGTGTTATATCAGGTGTTTTATCAGGTGTTATATCAGGTGTCATATCAGGTTTTACAGGTGTTATATCAGGTGTTACAGGTGTAGTATCAGGTGTTACAGGTGTTATATCAGGTGTTACATCAGGTGTTACATCAGGTGTTAAAGGTGTTATATCAGGTGTTTTATCAGGTGTTATATCAGGTGTTATATCAGGTTTTACAGGTGTAGTATCAGGTGTTAGAGGTGTTATATCAGGTGTTTTATCAGGTGTCATATCAGGTTTTACAGGTGTTATATCAGGTGTTACAGGTGTTGCATCAGGTGTTACAGGTGTTATATCAGGTGTTGTATCAGGTGTTACATCAGGTGTCATATCAGGTTTTACAGGTGTTATATCAGGTGTTATAGGTGTTATATCAGGTGTTGTATCAGGTGTTATATCAGGTGTCATATCAGGTTTTACAGGTGTTATATCAGGTGTTACAGGTGTTGCATCAGGTGTTACAGGTGTTATATCAGGTGTTGTATCAGGTGTTATATCAGGTGTTACAGGTGTTGTTGTGACTCACTATCAGCAGCAGGAATCTTTGCTCTTTATCAGCTCCTACAAACCCAACAACACTGACCAGTATCACCACTCCACCAATCATCAACAGCCCAGCCGCCACCGCACGCAACTCCACTGGACACACCAACACACACACACATACACACACACACACACACACACACACACACACACACAAACACATATAGATGCACTTTGTGATGCACAGATACTAGCATACAAAATGAAGTGTTATAGACAATACACTGAATCAGTCCTGCTATTAAGATTGGTCCAGGATGGTTTTAGCCTGTTAGCCTAGCTTAGCACAGAGACTGGAAGCAGGAGGAAACTGTTAGCCTAGCTTAGCACAAAGATTGGATGCAGGGAGAAACTTATAGCCTAGCTTAGCACATTGACTAGAAGCAGGGGGAAACTATTAGCCTAACTTAGCACAAAGACTGGAAGCAGGGGGAAACTGTTAGCCTAGCTTAGCGCAAAGATTGGAAGCAGGGGGAAACCATTAGCCTAGCTCCATCCAAAGAGTCTGATTCACATGTTGTGTGTTGTTAACAGTGTGAAAGGCACCAATGTGTCCTGTGAGGCAACATGTTACCATGAAAAGCACCTTGAATGATTCACATTTCACAGTTAAGCTACAAATGAGAAATGGAGCCATTCACCCCTGAAAATGCTTCCTCACAATTCAGCTTTTATGGCATGTACCCCCCCCTTTTAAAAAATGTACAACTTTAATGGTGATTGAGAAACAACTAAATCCAAACACAAAATCCATTAAAACTCCTCAATATTAATCATTAATCATTCATAAATTAAAGCTGAATTTGGGGTTGACTCTGCAGCTTTGGTCCAGTGACAAAGCTGCTCTTCAATTTGTAGCTAAACTGTGAAATTTAGATCAGATAGGTTATGACCTGTGCGTTTCCCTCACAGGACAAACTGGTGCCTTCCAGACCCAGTTACCGGAGGAGAGGGTGGTCAGGAAGCTTCCTTTGTCAAACAGGATCCAGGTGGCAGAGCCGGCCACACTTAGCCCCAGGACCTGCAGACAGAGGTCAGAGGTCAGGCGCTGTCTCTATGTTCACCACATTGTTGCACAGCAGTCTCACTGCACATCTACTCTATTGATTCCACTTTGGAACTAATGTATTTAAGTTAGAAAGACATTTAAATGATTGTGGCTCTAAATCAATTAACAGCAGCATTAAAGCAGAACAGGATCTTTCCTGAACCGGAACCAGGTCCTGTGAGGGTCTGACTAGAACCATGAACCTGTTTAATGATGCTGGAGAAAAAATTATAAATTCCTGCCGATGTTCACGAGTCAGTGGATTAAATCTGGTGACATCTTCAGACTGGGTCGAGCTATAGATCATCTTTAGTTCATATAGAATGAGATGAGAGGTCGAGCACAAATGAAAACATAAATAAATCACTGCTCTTTTAATGAAAAGCCCCATTGAATAAAAGCTCAATGTATAATGTTTCCCAATGGAAAATTAAAAATATGCAAATTAAACATCTATGAATTAATTTGTTTCATTTTGTCAAAAGGATCAAAAAAATAACTCAATCAAAAAATACATTTCTGATAATGTGTCAGGATTTTTGTGATTAATAAAGTCGAAATGTTTAAACTTTAAATATAAAGTAGGTGGAGTTCACAGTGTCTTTCTACTTTATTGTTCCCATTTCAGCAGTGGCATTTAACCAGAGACACGATAAAGTTTATATAATATGTTAAATACACAGTAACTGTACTTAAGTACAGTTTAAGGTATCTGTACTTTATAATTTCCATTTTATGCTACTTTACATTTGTACTTCACTAAACTGCAGAGGGAAATATGTTTTTCCTTTTTACTGTGTGTGTTTATTTGACAGCTTTAGTTGCTGTTGTCATTAAAAATTATATATGTATATATATATATATATATATATATATATATATATACATACAGACATTTATATACATATATATATATGTATGTATATATATATATATATATATATATATGTATATATATGTATACACACACACACACACATATAAGTAAAGTATATATATGTGTTTGTGTGTGTGTGTGTGTGTGTGTGTGTGTGTTCATGCTCCTACGGAGAAATAATATTCAGCTGTGTTTTCTTGAATAACTTTGCAATTCTGAATAACAACAATTGTTTTTCAGTATTTCTGTCTGTGTGAAAAGAGTAAAACAGATGAAGTTGATAATAAAGAGCAGTAGAGATGAAGCAGATGAAACTCTGAGCTCCGGTTCCTCGTTAATGAACATTATTGTTGACATCATTTCTCAGACTGAGAAATTAAGGAGTTTGTGTAAAGTCTCTCACCAGGAAGACAGAGTTAAACACTGCAGAGCAGAACTTCAACAGCTGAATCTTCAGCTCCAGCTTCATCTCTCTTAACTCAGCAATGAAAAGCAGCAGAACCTGGTGTTGGTCGGTCTCATCAGATCCAGTTCTGTTCACTGGGTCCAAGTTCTCCAGCAGAACGTCTCACGTCCTGTGAGACCCACTGTGTTCCTGTTGCAAAAACACCTGAGATCAGAGTTCACTTCCTCATTGTCTCTAAACATTAAACTGACGTGTCTGTCTCTACAGAAACAGACAGACAAACACACTATCTCTTCCGTCTGTTGAAATCATCTAGTCATCAGTTTTTCAGTTTTATCTGATTTATTTTTTCATGAAGCTGTTTTCCTTTAACCTGCTTATTTACTTATTTACTTTACATCGTGAATAAACTACATTTCCCACAATGCCCCAGTCACAAGGATCAGTTATAACAGTCACAAGAATCCCAACTTCCTCCACAGCTCAGTTATCAGACCCAATCAGTCATGATAGCTGGGCATTATACAACCCGCGGGCCAGAATAGGCCCTGCTGATGGTTCTGCCTGGACTAGAAGATCTAAGACAAACCAGACCGAACATTTTGGTACAATTTGGAGTCACCGGCTGCACAACCAAGCCATGAAAATCAAGACTGACAGTTCCAGCTTCTCCTTGGTCCTGGTTCAGAGCAGCTCAGCTACGGACCTTCATGACAGGAATAAGCAAAGAACCGGGTTCCAATTGTAACTTCCTGCCTCTTCAGTTTTTGTCTGAGCTTCTGCTCTCTGAAACTGAACCCAGCAGATCCAGGACCAGGAACAGGACCAGGCGCTGTTTGATTTTATTTATGGTTTTAGGGCTTTTGGGGTAAAGTTTTATTATTTGTTCTGTTTGTGAAAGCATCGTTGCAGCTACGATTACAGACGAGACGACAAACAGAACACGTCACATCGCTGCTGCTGATTTAATGAAAATACGTTGGAAGGAATTTTTCCCTTGTCCTTAGTTTCCTTGAATTCCTCAAGGACCTCCTCAAGGTCTTTGAGGTCCCCTGGAGGGTCCTCAGACCTCAGTGTGGGAACCATGGCTGCAGTTAATGAGAGTAAAAACAGTCAGCGTGACCTCTGACCCTTAGCTGAAGAGAAAGACGTTACAGATTCAGAGTCTAACAGAGGTCAGAGGTCACAGCACAACCTCGTTCCCACGTTTCTCAGCGGCAAAGTGTTTTTTTAGCTGCTTGGTTACCATGGCAACACCTCATCTCCAGAGTGTTTATGTCAAAGTATCCGAGGACCTGGAAACAGAGAGGTCAGAGTTTCTGAGGTTTCAAGGTTTCAGGCCACAGCTACACATGACGTGTCACGGCAACATCACTGTGACATCACCATGACATCCCTGTGATATCGCCATGACATCGCTGTGAGAGCACCTGTGAAAAAAAAGAGTGGTGACGTTCACAGGTTTTCCAGCAGGGGGCACCACCATAAATGCAAGGCACATGACAAGGTGAGGTTATTTATTGTTACCGTGGCAACAAAGAATCCTTTACTCTGATTGGCTGTCAGGTGTAAAAATTGCAGGTAACCATCAGAAGCTCCACTAACAGTTAACTCAAGAAAAGGTCCTAAAACATCACCAAGGACTCCTGGATTATCTTCCAGGTCCCATGGAACATCACCAAAGATGTCTAGTACTCAGGACTGTTGGGACCTCATCGTGGACTTGTGTAAATGTCGGGGGGACCTCAGAACCCTTGAAGAACCCTCCTGGAACCTCTCAGTGAACACTGGAACCCCTTCAGACCCCAAGAACATCCTGAGGGACCCTAGTACCTTCTCAGAAACACCCGGACCATCTTCAATTTCTCCAGAACCCTATTAAAGACCCTTTCAAACAAGAACCTCTGGGACCATCCCCAGAAACCCAAGAACCATGTGAACATCTGAAACATCTTTGAGGGCCCTGGAACATCACCAAGGACTTTGGTACCTTTTCACTGACACCTGGAACCTGGAATCCTATCAAGGAACTCTAAAACATTATTCAGAACAACTTGAATCCCCTCATTGTCCACTAGAACCTGCTACAGGGGGGTTTCTAGGACCCATGGAAACCCATCGACACCTGGAATATAATATAATATAATATAATATAATATAATATAATATAATATAATATAATATAATATAATATAATATAATATAATATTTTGAATGAAATAAACCAAAAAAATCCCAATAAATCAATAAATAAAAACCTATATTGATTAAACACATTTTTAAACTGACTGGTAAAAGACATTTTCACACACACACACACACACACAGTCCAGTATACAGTGTTTCTCAGTGGGAAGAATTCCTGACAGGCAGGTCAATCCATCACCCCCCCCCCCCCCCACCAGTGGCCCTACTACATGCCAGGAGTTTTTACTGGGAACACTGGGAGTGTAAATTTAAGTCCAGCTCAGTGGAGATAACAACCTGGACCTGATGTTGGGCGGATTCAGATCCAGGTCCTTGACTATAACCCCACTGTAGCTGTAGTGTTTAGATCCCTGTTATAGCCACTCCTCCTAGTTCTCAGGTACCTCAGTCAAGGTACTAATACCACAGAGTAGAAATACTCTGTTACAACTACAAGTCCAGCATTCAACACTTACTGATGTAAAACTACAAAAGTATCAGCTTCAAAATTTACTTACAGTAACAAAAATAAACGTTCTGATCTAGAGAAATGGCACGTTGAGAATAACGTTTGTCTATGATATTATTGATCCGAACGACTGAGGCATTCATGTATTCATCACCTTAGTTTTTTACTGATGTTACAATCTGATGGGTAGTTTGTTTAATTCCGTAATATTCCATCATCTTTAGTTTGTTGGTTACATTTAGTTTTAATCCTCAAAGTAACTAAAGCCTTAAAATAAATGTGAAGCCATAAAAAGTCCAACATGTCTTCTGAAATGTGGCGGAGCAGAAGGAGACACATCTGGAGAACCCACGACAAGGAGAGCTGAAGCTGTTCAGATGGAGCATCGCCTTTTTACCTCACAGCTTGGTGTGTGTGTGTGTGTGTGTGTGTGTGTGAGCGTGTGTGTGTGTGTGTGGTGTCTCTTTGTTGAGGTTGTGTGTTTTTACTGAGTGTAAACATTTGTGTTTAGACAACGCAGCTCTCTCCTCGTTAAAGGGTTAAATCTGACTGTGTCCCTGTGAGAGGATACCCCCCCCCCCCGTCCCGCCCCCTCACTCTTTCTCCCTTTGTTCTCAATCAGTGTGTGTCTCTCGTCCAGGATGAATGTGTTGCTATCTCTCTCTCTCTGATTTGTCCTACTGATGCCAACCTGCTATGGTGAGTGACCTCTGACCTCTGACCTCTGTCTCACTCATAGTCGGACCAGATTCGGACTCAATTTCGGACCAGAGATCGATCAGACCGAGTTAGTGTCAGGGTTCTGGTACTAAATCAATCAGCAGTTGATTTTATTTGTTAAAGATGAACTGTTTTTGATCCAAAGAGAATAGATATTGATGAGGATCTTTTCTGTGATAGTGTGTGTGTGCTTAGCACAAAGACTGGAAGCAGGAGGAAACTGCTAGCCTAGCTTTGCACAGTGACTGGAACCAGGGGAAACTGTTAACCTAAAATAAACAGACCTGACGTTGGTCCTGTTTTCCCTCCACAGGAAACATAAGAAGCTATGACAAAGAGTTGACCATCGAGAATTTTGACTTGGACACAGCGACACCAGACTATGACTACACCGCCACCTTTGAATACTTCTACGGTAACATCAGAGGCCCAACATTGTTAAGCGACAGAAGTATCAGCACTGCAGTTTTAGGAGTATTAGTGGAAATAAAGACACTATCTGTCCTTTACCGTGTCTTTGTGTTCTGTAGTGACTGGACCTTATGAAGCCAGGAACAAGGTAAGGCGTCTTCCTTCCTCCTTCTTCCTCGAGTGTTCAGATGTGTTGTTTTTCTCATCTTAACACAAAATTTACGTTCATACACACGACATATGGCCCCAGTTAACAGTCGCAATTCATACAGGCTGTAAGAGGAACCACACATGTTGGTTCTAACTACAGGTATATGTTCTAACTACACATGGCTCTAACTGAGGGTAAATTAGAGAACGATCAGTAGACGTCCAGTTATTTCTGAAGTCCTTTCACTCAGAGGAAAACAGCTGAGCTGGAAATGCAAACTGAGAGATGTGTCCTCAAACAAACATAAATTTCAACATAAAATGAGAATAAAGTTTCCAATCTATAAAAAAAAGAGTAATAAATATTTACTGAAGTTTAAATTGATCAGTTTCTCTCATGGTGAATCATCAGCAAGTAAACAATAAACCCTTTCAAATGAAAGTCTCAGAACTTTAGGTTTTCCTTGTAATCAGCACCAAACTCTTTATTTGTTCTTTCCAGGAAACTTTCAGGAAATTAGGAAATAATGTACCCATAAAATAAGGCCTTTAAAAAACTTTAATAGAAAAAGACCAGACTATCACCAGGTGAGTTTAGTGGAGTTTAGTGGACGCAGAACAGATCATCTTGGATGTGTTTTCTCTCTTCTGTACTTTAATCTGCATGCAGCTTTTGATCTGGAGTTTAACACACAGATTAAGATTCATGTAGATTATTATTACTGACACATCCATGACTCCCCCATAGCTTTGTTAAGAAAGAGAAAATAATCAGAGGGGGGGAGTGAAGACATGAAGAAATCCTGATACCAGATACTAATACAGAAGATGCATAAAAACGTCCATATACTTCTGTCCACATCTGACCGCCAGTTCATGTTATTAAATAAGGGTGGGGTTTGATTGTTCTCCCGACCTCTGTGTGACCTCCCTCAGGCCACAGGGATTGGTCAGGTTACCCCGATGCTCCTCCTGGGATTGGCTGTCCATCAGCTGTGGAACTGATGGGGGGCAGAGCCAAGGACCACCGGCAGACAGGTGGAGCGAATTAATGACATTTCCTCAGACCTGGTTCTGCTGGACTGTGTGACTGATCGCCTCCTCTCCTATTGATCATTGACCTGCTTCTTTCTCCTCCTGCTGCAGGCTGCTGACCTTTGAACTCTGATCAGCTGACCATCCTCAGGGCCAGGCCACCTGATAACTAACCGATCGTAGGATGAACAATAACATGCTTACATCAAACTCTGCTGTTGAACATCCATACCTTAATAAGAAACATTCAGTTTAACAGGCGATTCATTTCTGATCAACAATTCTGATTGGTTCTGAGTTACCGTGACTCTATGTTTTCATCTTGTAATAAATGATTTCACTCAGGCGCTTGCTGCTGAAGTTATTGATCAACGACACTAACTGATCAGTTGCTGCTGGACACGGATCATTAAAACAACGGCTGAGGAGGTGGGTCCGACAGGAAAGGGTCATTTTTAAACTCCACCTGTTACTGATTGAATGACAAGAGCTGACGTGAGAGCTCACCTGTCCCACTATAAGCATTAGTTAGTCGTCTGAATGTGTTCTCTGGTTTTACAGCTGTGTTCAGTGTCAGTCTGAAATTTCCTCTTGGTTTTTATCGTTCGCATCTTGCATCAGCTCTCAGAATCAGAACTTCTCGTGATTTGGCTCAAAACAAGAAAACCTGGAAAGAAAAATCCCAAGTTTCAAGCAGAGTTTTGAATTAACAGTTGTGTCATCTGTGAAAACACAGATGGTCAGTGTTTATTCATCATGCTCCCGTCAGAGCAAAGAGTGTGTGTGTGTCATGACTCAGTACTTTTACTCCTTAATAAAAGGCAGAGAGCTACACACAGCTGCTGCCTTTACATTGCACTTTGATACAGATCAATGATTTGCTTCCATGGAGAACACATGAAGTAAACAGGGGCTCAGCAAGTAACTTCTTTTATTAAAATTATGCTCAGTAACAAAATCTGACCTAGTCAAAGAAGGTCCAACTCACAGGGAGGTCAGTGAAGTACACACAGCCCAATGGGAGCAAACACAGAACGACACGTGAACAAACCAACAGAAACATGTCACACTCTGGTAAAACCAAACTCTCCGAAGCAACATCTGCTCATTTAAATGTCAACCTGCCTCAGCTCACCTTAGACTAGAGTCAGAGCGTCTCGACCTGGAATCACGGGACCGGTCATTAATCTGATCTCAGGTCTACAGCCATCGACACCAGCGTCTTTGTTTTAATGAAACGGTGATTGTTCAGGGCCTAAATAGAACCTGCTGGTTCAGAGTCGACAGCTGAAAACCAAGTCCACAGAAGACATGCTAGACTCGTTTCAGTCCAGGCGGTTCATACCCCCCCCCCCCCCCGGCCGCCTCAGTCCCACTGCAGCCGTGTCTCTCCAGCCAGCGACATGTTCTCATCCAGCTGAGCATCCAGTCGGTTCCTGGACGTGGACATGTAGTCCTCCAGCTGTGCATCCAATCTCCTCTTGGACAAGGACATGTAGTCGTCCAGCTGTGCGTCCAGCGCCCTCTTGGTCGGTACGTCATCTTTGCTTGGGCCACGCCCCCTCGATGCAGCGGCTCCACCCCCCGGTGGGTCCAGACTCAGGTGAGGTCCTGCAGGAGGAGACAGGTTCATAACTGTCAGCCTGGATACAAAACTGTTTTCAGAGCTAAATGAAAATCATGATGCCGACTCTGTAAACCTGACTCAGAACTCCCTCTTTGCTGCTAGCGCCCCCTATAGGCTGCGGAGGTCATTACCGGTGTAACGTGTGTCATGAGGGACCCGATGCGGCAGCTGCTGAGGTGAGTGAAGACTTTAGATAAGAGGCTTCTGCTATTCCTCCCTCTTACACAGAAAACAGAGTTCGTCTCTGCTTGAGACTGTCCCAGGTTCTGTTGGGTTTCTACTCATCATGGGTCTGCGACTGGTTCCGTGAGCAGCCAGAGCTTCCTCTCTAATAACGGTAATAATTCTGACAGTAAAGATCACATCTGTGGCATCTGTGCTGCTGCAGCTAGTGTCTGTTGTGCCAGGTGGAACATGACCGGACCAGTCTGTGAAGACTGACCTAAAACTGGAACGTTACTCATGTCTATAGTGTCAACGTGTTTGATGCGCAGGCTGGAATCTGGTTTGACACGATAGGTCATACTGTACAGGTGCAGTGTATGAGGTTGTGTTTGTGAACTGACCTGCAGTCAGTTTCCTGATGCCCGTCGTCCTCAGGAAGCGACGCCGACCTCGCCCTGCAGAGGAAACACCCACACAGACACAGGTGTGATGATGATGATGATGATGATGATGATGGCGGCAGCAGTTTACTGTTTTACACCAACATCTGAAGTTTCTGACCCAGAAGATTTATGTACTGACAGAGCTTCCGGGTGGGTGGTGGTGTTTTGGGGGGCATTCACCTCACCAACAATTCATCTGTCTAATTGTTTTCTCACTGATTCACGTGTTAAACTCAATCACGTCTCCCTGCTGGGCGGAGGACGTGTTTCATCTGAACCAGCCTGGACCAGAACCAAAGTCAGCAGGTACTCACGCCTGTACGCGGAGCTGACCCTGGCTCTCCAACAGTATTTGCCCCTGAAGCCCCAGAAGCCTCGAGTTCTGGGGGACGCGAGGTGATGGGTTGCCCCCTGCCAACCTAGTCGAGACCAGACGCTCCTCCTCCTCCTCAGCTGCCTCACCCTCAGGGACATGTCAGGAGCCTGAAACAGGGAGAGACCAGTCCCATTCCCACAGGATCCAGCTGAAAACCAGGTTACTGACACCGGCTGTCCGGGATGGTAAGGTCCAGTCAGACCAGGTTTCATAAACATGGACACCTCATGGATAACATACAAAGAGCAGCTACACACAGCAGTGTGTGTGTGTGTCCCCCAGGTGAAAAACACTCAACACAAACTTACTCACCTGCAGACTGAGCAGCGATGACTGCTGCTTCTTCACCAGCAGGACCACTGGTGGGGGGTAGGACACCCCCCTCTGCAGAGGCAGGTCTGCGCCAAGGGTCACGGTCCTGGACCGGGTCAGCTGGTCCACCGAAACCTCAGAGAAGCTGTAACAGAGACTTAAACAGTAAATAGACCTTTTTTAACCTTTGGATGAAGACGATGATATTTAAGACAGAGTTCATATGATCCTCACACTTAATACTAGAATACTTAATATTTCTCCAGGATCCGAGAGACATTACGGGATAAAAAAGGAAAAATCTGCGTTAAATGATCGATTGACCGAGTTAATACATGTTGTTGATATGATCAGGAGTGTGTCCTCACCGCTCATGGAGAGAAATTGCTGAAGTACCTCTCAGGAACAACGAGCCTGCTCTGGATGAATCCATCGGTTTCTGACTCCTGGACTCGGTCGCCTGCTCCACACAAAACTGTGACGATCGGTGAAACCCAGATGCGCCAAATCTCGTTCACCTGCGGACTAATTAACGAGGACAACCGCCCCTACCACAGAGGAAAACTGACGATTGATGATTCAGTCCACAGCGACTGATCGAGACAACCGCAGAGCTGACGGACAGACGTTTTCAATTAGGTTTAAGCCCAATTTAAACATAAATAATCATGTCAATTAATATCGGTTTCCTTTTGGCGCCTAAAACAATCAGTTGTACTGGGAGGCAGCAAAACTAATGTTGAAAGTAGATTTTTAGTGAGAGCAGTGCTGCTCCATGGTTCAAATACCAGCCGAAACGCAGAGAGGACCAAGACGATTCACAGACCTTGACGTTTATTCTGTATAGTGTTTTTGATTTAAATCATGAATTGTTACGTTTTAACGATTTTTTTTAAAAGGGGATTCGCCGCCATTTTCTCCTCATACAAAAGCGGTGGTCTTGAATTTTTACCGAGCATTAGCTTAAATTTTTCGTGACCGAGAAATTATTTATTATTAATATTTAATTATTCTGCGAAAGTTCGCTACGTTTATAATCGATACTGATGAAAATGTATAAAAACGAGGGGGGGGGTAGTGAGTTTACCTGTTCTACCAATTGGAGACACCTGTTGACGGCCCTGATGACTGCCCACAATGCTAATAGACTCCCGTTAGTATTAACATCAGGCGTTACCGTAACTGTCAGTTAGCTGTGAGTGTTCCTGGCCAAATTAACTTAGCTTAGCTTAGTGACTCTACAATGAGACTGACCTGCAGGTTTAGGTTCCTCAAACAAACTATAAAACTACACCCAGGTAGTCTAGTTACCATTAATTAACTGATCAACGTTAGCCGGCGTGTGTGTGAAGTCTTCATCTGCTAAATAAATTATATTAAATAAAGTAATAACTTTCCCTGGAAATCTGTACCAGTTAAGTAGTGACTACGGTTAATTTCTGTATTTTAATTTATTTAATTTTGTTTGTCAGAGAATTCAGTATTTTGTAGAACACTTGATCTGTTTAGTAAGGACATTAAAGTTTATCCAGAAGAGTTTATATTACAGTTTAGACTGACAGTTTCTGTCAGTGTGATTCTGCTTTGACAAATTAAGTTTAAATCCCATGTAGATTTAAAATATTAGCTCTCCTGCTGCATCACACTGTCCACAAACAAATTTAAAAGCTTATGATTTTTTAGAGATTATTTGGTGGTTTATTGAGGTTTTTTAAAACGTATTTTTCATTCGTATCGTCATAAGTTTATAACTCGTGTTACATTTTATGTGAAAATTTAAGACCTTTATTAACCTTCACTGTTCATATATAAATGAAAAACACCGTAAAAAAGTGTTTCATATGTGACTTTGACAAAAACTTGTCTGAAAAATCTCGAGCCCTGTGATGTTGTGTTAAACTCGTGAGTGGATCTTAAATAATTTGTTATTTTTTGTAAAGGATTCATCATCCTTCCATCTTTTGGTGCTTATCCAGGTCCAGGACGTGTTTAATGATTAATCAATCATTCTTTTAGGAATAACTGATATATACAGCCGACAAAAACGTATCCAACAGTGTGAAAGTAAACGGTTGAAACCAGTAGAGACGTCTCTAATGATCTAATACTTAATCACACCGATGTGATAAACTGAATTCTATATTTTTTAAAAATTCTAAAATGTACCTTAACGTTCAGGAACTCTGAATGATTATTGATTATTGACTGGAACTGAGAACCTGCCTCAGGCCGGTAGAAGCTAACCCGAACCCTCTCCTCGCCACCAGATGGCGCTAGAGCCCGTCCGGCGACCTGTCAATCATCCGGTAACCAGGCGCTCGCTAGCCGAAGTCACGCGCACAAACAAACTTTGTGACAGGACGTCAAAATAAACAGCGGGGAACGCGTTTCCGACCGCTGCCTTCAAAATAAGAGCTTAGCCTTTTGAGTAGAACAGAAGGTTCTAGGCCTTGATTCTGCCAGTGTTTGTGCTTCTACTCTGCTTATTTCCATTTTATGCTACTCTATACTTGTACTCTACGACGTTTCAGATGAAAATATTGAACCTTTTACTGCACCACTTTTATCCAACAGTTTAATTATGATCTGTTACTACAGATTAATCTCCCCAGTATTTAGAATAATTCAGATCTGCTTCGTCTTTACCAGCTACAACATGGAATGAGCTCATGATGCATAAGTATAGTACAATAATATATATTAATATGAATGGGCCAGTCTGCACGATCAGTACTTTTCTTTTTGGTACTTGAAGTGTATTTTGATTCTGAAACATTTGTACTCTGACAACATGTTGAATGCAGGACTTGTTGCTGTAACAGAGTACCTCTACATTGTGGTAGTAGTACCTCTACATTGTGGAAGTAGTACTTTGCTCTGTACTTGCTCCACAGGAGTGTGAGACCTATTCTAGCTTACAGCCTGATGTTTGAAAACTCTGAAAATTTAAATTTGACCTTGAAAACAGCAGTTTATCAGACGATTTTTACCCATGGTTTCACCTGAGTCTTACTATTATCATGTATCTTTCAAATTCACATTGAACTGTCCTATTATGATGATGATGATGATGATGATGATGATTATTATTATTATTATCATTATTATTATTATTATTATTATTATTATTATGTCACCTTTACACCATCATTCCAACTACTACGGCTATTTTTTTTCACTATAACTTATTAAAATATACGACTAATGTTGAACATAAAGTAAATATTTCTGTCGTAATACGTCGTTTTCCTTTTAATTTCCTCTCAGTGCTGCTTTTAACAAGTACTGGAAGTGAACAGAAAGTAAGAGAACATATGTACATACATGAATACAGCAGGGGACTAAACAGTGACAGTAAAGAAAGAAGAATAATCACATAAAAGCTTGTGGATCTTACAAGTGTGGCAAGTTCTCACAGATCTTGTGTGAGCACTTTAGCTTTAGATAAAATAGGTTGTTTTAGAAAAGTGTGTGTTTTTTCACTTTTACGTGAAACGGGGACACATACACAAATGAGTCAAAGAAACTGTTTAAAATGACCACAGATCTGGACCGTGGAGCCTGGACCGCTCTCGCCGTTCCCGACCTCCTCTTCCTCTTCTCGCCGTCTTCAGGGCTTCACCGACGGTCCGGTTGTCCTGTGTTACACCGTGGACTGTGGCTCTGACAGGCCTCTGGCTCCCGCTACTCTTATTTTTCAAGTACAGACATCGGCTGACTTCCTGTTATGTCTGGCTGTCGGGCATGACACTGCCCCCCCCCCCAGACACACACACACACACACACACACACACCGCCCCCGCCCCACCCCCTCAGTGCTGGCTCTCGGTGCGCAGGCAGAGACAGTCTGGATCAGACGGAGGACACGCAGGCCGACAGACCGACAGACCGACAGACCGACAGGCCGACAGACCGACAGACCGACAGACCGACAGGCGGTCTCACCGACACAGGCAGCGGATCACAGCCGAGCGGAGAGAGCCGAGTCCCGGTGAGTAGAGAGACCAGAGCCCGCTCAGGGTTTAATCTGTCCGGATGGTTTTATGTCTGACAACTGTTGATGCAGCATCGACTGTCTGTCTCTCTATCTGTCTACCTGCCTGTCTGTCTGCAGGTCAAACTGTATTGTATCTTTATAGTGAGATTTATATGGTCGAATAATTAATCGATGAGTCACAGGAAAATTAATCAATCGTTGTTTTGATGATAGCTGGTTCTTAGGACTGTTGATCAGACTTTGATGACATCACTGACAACTAAATAAGGACATTTGACGTCATTTTATTGGCATATAATGATTGAATCCAACAATGAATTGATTGATTGTTGATGCGAGAGTGTGTGTTTGTGTGTGTGTGAGAGAGAAAGAGTAATGTCAGAGAAAGGTCAGAGACTGAGGAGAATCAGATGAATAATCAGACATGAACCTTCACAGAGACTAAGAGACTCAGAGACATGATGCAATGGAGTGAAAATGCAGCTTCAGGTCTGGATTCATCAGGACGGGTCAGTTTATGCTGATCTGTGATCAGTGGAATCTTCAGTGATCAATAACATCGCTGGTTTGCTCCTGCTTCTCAGCATTTTAAACAGAATCCTCCTCGTGTGTGTTACTATACCAGTTACTGGTCGTATCATTACTAACTAGTACTGAAGCCGTTCCCTCTGCTAGTCAGGCTACAAAGTTGTTTAGTCAGTTAGTTGGTCAGTGAAAGCACTGATCCCCATCCGTGTTCTACTAGGAACCCAGGGAGGAACTTCTACAGTCATCAGAGGTTAAAAACTGGTGGAAAAACCTATGAGTAGCAGGAAACACTTTGACATAAATCCCTCTATTCAGCATTTATGAGTCAATAAACATTGATAACTGTTTTATAACAGACTGTGATGTGGTTTATAAGCAGGTATGTTTATTAATGTTCAACATATTTGATATTGTTCCAACTGTTTTACTTTGTTGTGGTTTGTCCTCTGTTTATCCAGCAGCTTCCACTGATGATCTTATCACAGCTGATCAGAGTCTGTTAGAAACCAGTCATTACATCTTTATATGTGATTATACAGCTGAATAATGTAAAAAGTGGTTTAAAGTCATATTTTGGCTGGCAGCTTGAATAAATAAATCTTTTTGTTTAAATAAAAAAAAATCCTGATTTAGTAAGAAGAAATATTTGTTTTGTTACATTCAGACACAAATATGTTTAAAAAACTGGTGTGTGATTGATCTTTAATATTAAATTAGCCACAGTTACCGTTAAAGTACCAGATATAACAGGATGACTGAGTCTCTGTGGGACCCTAAAAACCTCAGGTAACCTCAGGTAAACAGAGTTTCTTCTGGAGCTTCCTCAGGACCAGTCCTGGAGAACTCCAGACCTGGTTCAGACACCTGAGGTGAAAACCTGCAGCTCAGACAATGGATTGAACCACCTGGAGTCTGATAAATCCTCCAGACCGATATCATCTCGTTACAGATATATCTGGATTGTGGAGACTGCATATGAGACGTCCAGAAATGTGACAATAGGTCCATGGTCATTTAGACACAGAGTCTCTGTCACAGAGTTTGTCCACCAGAGAGCTTGGACATTTCACACTGTATCATGTCCTGGTCAGGCTGAACCTGGGCCACTGCTCTTTAGGAGACAAGTCTAAAGGATCTGAATCGTTTGTCTGTCAAAAATTACCTCAGCCATTATGTGTTAATCGATCCAAATATCAAACTGATCCAGCACCAGTCAGACTAATAGTCTCTTCTGTTGGCATTCACAACCTGCAGAGTGAAAGGTGTCATCTTCTGTTCACTGTCCTCCTACCAACAGTTTAAAACCCAAAAATAATTGGTTTATTGCCACAGAAGAAAGTATCGTAGGGAAAAGTACATATTTTCACTTTTGTGTAAAAAAATAGCTGAAATTTTTCAGTTAACTGAACTGTTGCCAATTAATTTTCCTTCAGTTGTACACTAATTGTCCATTTGTACGACCTTACGATAGCCCCCGTCCCAGTTGACCATGTCGGTGCTCGGCCCAGCCCCCAGCAGCGCCGACGCCTGCCTCAGCATCGTCCACAGCCTGATGTGCCACCGGCAGGGCGGTGAGAACGAGGGCTTCGCCAAGCGAGCCATCGAAAGCCTGGTGAAGAAGCTGAAGGAGAAGAAGGACGAGCTGGACTCGCTCATCACTGCTGTCACCACCAACGGCGTCCACCCCAGCAAGTGTGTGACCATCCAGAGGACGCTGGACGGACGACTGCAGGTAGGAAGGCACCGCCAGTGTTTCTTGTTTATCCACAACAGGACAAACTGTAGGCAGTGAATGGTGTCAAGGACCTGAGGTCTGATGGCAAATCAAATCTGATACAGTTGAAAAATGAATCACAGCATCAAGTAGATCCGAACAGTGTTTCCCCTCAAAGGCTGTTTTTTCCTCACATTAAACAGAGCATCATTCTGAGTCGGCCACGGTCAGTCAATGTGTCACTTAGTCAATCGAAACAAGACTGACAGGCAGTTACTTTGATAATCCACTGATTGTTTCAGAAATATTTCAAGCAAAATGACACATTTTCCAGTTCCAGCTCCTCCAACTTCCCAGGTTATCTGTTTTTCTCTGGTTTGTGTCATAGTAACATGGATGTCTTCGGGTTATCGACTCTTGGTCGGTCAAAAAAAGCAATTTGAAGACATTGTGATGAGCAGTTTTCCCCCTTTTCTGCCATTTCTGAAATTAAATTAAGAATTTATCCATTAAAAAGATAATTGATTAATTAATTGATAATAAAAATAATCATTAGTTGCACTCCTGGTCTAATTACATTTTGTTAAATGAAACTACAAAAGTGGTGATTCTCTGAAGAGAGTATACACTTGTTCACACCTAAAAATTTGCAGAAACATTTGAAATAGTCAAAATACTGAAAGAAAGTAAAGCAGCAGTAAAAATACCGTTAGTGAAAGATGTGAAATGGCAGCAAAAACATAAAGTTGTGGAGTAAAGTCTGAGTCTGATGCTGAGAAAAGTCAAAGTCTCATTTGAAGTGAAAGTGCTGTTGAGGTCCTGAAGTGGATTCATCACCGCTTCAGTTGTGTAAACTGGAAGAAGGTGTTGTCTCGAGCGGGAACACTGGAAGCAGTTGGAAGTCGATGGAGTTTAAGGACATGAGGAAGTTTGGTTTTTGTTCAGGGATGAAGATCAGTTGAAGTGAAACAACTGAAACTCAGTGTTGACACACTTTAAACAGCTGGATGTTTTTTTCTTTTAAAGAGCAGGAGATAAAAGCAGTTCAGCTGAGATGTTTGGAGATTTGACTCCTGTTTTTATTTTTCTGTTTTGTTTAATCCAACAGGTTTATTCTTTCATTCCAACAAGAAAACTTATTAGAAGAAACTGACTCTGCTCCTTTTTCATCAACTTCTACTGTCATGGTCTAGTTTCATTCAAAAGCTCTTGGCTGGGCCATGAGCTCACAGCAGCAGTTGTGATGTGAAATGATCTGATTGTTTATTTCAGAGGTAAAAAGTCCAGAGGACAAACTGTAGGGAAAACGCCTCTTTTCCCACATGGTCCCAGTATGTTAAAAGACCGAACACAAGACGTGAACATAAAACTACTTCATGTTTACATTTCTTCTTTGGAAGACGATTTTGTCATTTGGTCCCATTTTAAATCCACACAAAACAAAATCTCTAAAATTAAAAATCAACAGGAGTCTTTGAGCTTTGCTGCTACGATTTACTTTCTCCTGAAAACAGTCAAATGATCTTTAGCTTCTTTAGTGCCGTATGTTTACATGCGTGTTAATTATTATTTACCAGCAGGTCTGATATTCAGTCAGCTCTTCATTTCGTCTTGTACATGTTTTCTCGTCTTTGCTGTCTGTAGCTGAGATAATAAAGAGCAGCAGACTGGGTGTGTCTCACACTGTCAGACAGTAATCATCAGACCAGAGTACGTAAACACTGATGACACCTCAGTCTGCTCACAACTCCACACGAGCCACGGTGAGGTGGCCTCTCCACAACCCACCGGACCTCCTAAGAACCCCTCTCTAGAACCACAGACGACCCCTCTAAAACCTTTGAAATTTCCTCAGGGACCACTAAAACCTCCTCCTGGTGGAGGCCCAATAAAAAGAGAGTCTGTGCCACTCCCATGAGAACTCTCATTGAGTTCCCCTGGAACCTCACCAGCACACCCTGACACGCCCTCCAACACCCTCAGAATCTTTACTCTCTGCTCTGGAGCATTCCATTAGACCCTTTAATTCTTTGCTATGTAAGCTTTTCAAGAACTCCTAGACACCCCAAGAACCTCCCGGGTACAAGAGGTACATTTTTTGAGACCCATCAAAACCACTGGAGGATTCCCTGGAGCCTCCTTAGGGACCAGATCTAGTCCAGAATGGATGTGGATGTGGATGCACCCAATTCTGTTTACACTGCTCTCTGTGTCTACACACACGGGCAGAATCACGTGTTTTCAGCATGTACAGTTGATGTAGCTAATTTAATTCACAGACCGTGTAGATCCTCATGGACAGATCATATCATGTGGACTCTCAGGGAGTCTCACAGTGATAGAAGTGCAGAGTATAAATTTGTGTTATCCACATGAGAAACTAAGAACCTCGTTGGGTACCCCTGGAACCCATGCAGCCCCCTAGAGAACCTGTGAAGTCCTTTACTGGATCAGTAGAACCTGCTGTAAAAACTCCTGCAGGTTCCACATCCAAGCAGAGACACAGAAACACAGAATATCTGATGTAACAGTGTCATGTCAGACAGAGAGCAGAGACGGAAGAGTGTGTGTGTGTGTGTGTATGTGTTTCTGTGTGTGTGTCCTGTCCGTGTGTGTGCGTCTGTGTCTGTATGTGTCTGTGTGTGTGCTTGTGTTTCCCTCTGCCTGGAGGAGGAGGAGGAGGAAGGGCAGCCTCGCTTGTTTTGTCTGAAACACAGGAAAGGGGCTGGGTTAAGAGTTAAGCCAGACTCTGTGTGTGTGTGTGTGTGTGTGTGTGTGTGTGTGTGTGTGTGTGTGTGTGTGGAATGTGTACACGTCTCAGTTTTGTACTTGGATCAAAAACCACACAGTCTACACTGTAAAAAAAAAACCCTTAGTCTGTGACTGGATTTCAACAAAATCCTATTTTTTATTTGAAACCAATGAATCAGACAGTGAGCGGACATAATTTTGTCTGTTCCATCAAGAACTGGAACCTTTTCAGAATCAGGATTCTTGTTTGTTCCAACAGTTTGAGTCAGTTGGTACCGAAGGTCTAAAGATAAAATCTGACAGTGTGTATCATGTAAAGACTATGATCTTCATTCATTCTCACAAAGATCTTTAAACCTGTTTAGGGCTGAAACTAAGGATTTTTATTATTGGTTAAATTGACAGTTGTTTTCTTGATCAACTTTTTGATCAATAAACTCTCAGAAAACAGCGATGTGTAACTGTTATTACTGACAAAACAGCTTTTGTCCAGTTAACAGTTAAACAATAACCCAAATTAATAATATACTATCACATGAGAGCAAACCCTCAAAATTAGCAACAAATCAATCAATCAATCAATCGACTAATCCTGTCAAGTCTGTTCATGTTTGATATTTGCAACTGACCTCACCGATGAAGTCACTCGTATGTTGCCAAGGGAAACGGACGAGTAAATAAACAGCCTGAAGTTATTGTCATTGTCCTGACTGTCAGAGGCTGAAACATCCTGAGACTTTATCAGAACAAACCAGCACCTCGTCCAGAAAACTGAGCCTTTTATCAGAGGTCAAACAGAAGTGTCTCTAAAAATCACACCATCAGTCAGTCCAGTAGGTAAACAGTGTGTTGGGGGGTCTGAATGGGGGTCTGTTAACTCTGATTGATGTTGATAATCCCTCTCTAAGAGACAAACCTGTTTCTGTGGTCAAGATGAACCTAGAGAGAAATATCAGAGTCAGATTCCTCCATGATTAAACTTTGGGCCAAAAAGCTGATTCTGAATCCGAAAGGAGTCAGTTTGTCAGGTGTCCGGTTTCAGTTTGTCAATTTGTAGTTTGTCAGGTGTCAGTTTTTCAGGTTTCAGTTTGTCAGGTTTCAGTTTGTCAGGTGTCAGTTTGTAAGGTTTTTGTTTGTCAGGTGTTAGTTTTTCAGGTTTCATTATGTCAGGTGTCAGTTTGTAAGGTTTTAGTTTGTCAGGTGTTAGTTTTTCAGGTTTCATTTTTTCAGGTGTCAGTTTTTCAGGTGTCAGTTTTTCAGCTTTCGGTTTGTCAAGTGTCAGTTTTTCAGGTTTCAGTTTGTCAGGTCTCAGGTTTCAAGTCTCAGGTCTCAGGTGTGTCATCACATCCACCCTAATGGAGTCTGGTCTCCACACTAGATTACATTTTCCTGCTTTAAAGAAAAAAATTAAGCTGAGTAACTTTTGAAAGATGTTTCTCCCTCTGTGTGTGTGTGTGTGTGTGTGTGTGTGTGTGTGTGTGTGTGAATGTGAATGTGAATGTGAATGTTGAGTCTGCTTAGTCTTATCCCTGCCCTTCACCTGTGCACACTCAGGACACACACTGCTCTGGTAGGCAGATTCAGTGTGTGTGTCTGCACTGCAAAAACCCCTGATCCGAACCATTTGTTCAGGCTGTTATTGACCCACAATGACCCCTAATCCTGTAAACACCTGTAAAAACCAGCTAATAAAGTGTCAGTACTTCACCTGTTCATGACACATATCAACCCGCCTCTTGAATCAGGTGTGATCTTCGTGACCGTTTTTATCGATGGAAATGTGTTGAGATGAACTGCTTGGTGCTGAGTTCAGGGACCTGGACCAGGATGCGAGTCCAGCTCAGTCTGGACCTGGTGGGGGAACACCTGCTATAACCCTGGAGCGGTTTAGCAGTGGACAGCACTGACACACTCGGGTCTGTTCTGCACTGAGGTTTTCCAGCTTTTTTCTGGCAGCACATGACTGAGCAGACTCAAGACGCTGCTGCTGTTTATGTGAGGTGATAACAGGACTGAGAGTCAGTGAACAAATCCTGAATGTAACAGTATACGATCCCCTCAGTCTCTCTCTCACACACACACACAAACGCACGCATGCACGCACGCACGCACGCACGCACGCACAGACAGAGTACTTCTATCTTTGACAGGACTCTCATGGACATAATGCTTTCCCTAGACCCTCATCCTAGACTAAACCATCACAACTAAATGCCTAATCCCAACCCTGATGGTCATAACCTGAATGCTAAAACTGGGTCTGGATCCTCAAAACGGCCTGTGAGGACCAGACTCTGTAAGGTTTATAACTCAGACTGGTCCTCACAAAGATACAAGTACTAGTTAACACACACAGAATCGCATCTTCATAACTTCAGAGGACATTACATTGACTGAAACTCATTTCCTGAAGTCTTAGTCTCAACTTAACCATAACAACTACTTACAAAACCCCAAACTAACCTAACCTTATCATAACTTAACCTTATCCTAACCTATCCAGAACCTTAACCAAACCCTAACCTTAAAATAAACCTAACCTAACTTAGCCTAACCTAAACTTAAACTTAACCTAACCTTACCTCTATGTTAGGGTTAGGCCAGCCCTAACCTAACCTTAAACTAACCCTAATCTAACCTTAAACTTAACCTAACCTTAAGGTTAGGGTTAGGCTAACCCTTAACCTCACCTTAATATAGCAGCTATCTAACTTTAACCTAATTTAACCCACAACCTTAAAACACATCTTTACTTTAAAATTTAATGTTATACATTACATTGGTCCCCATAAGGAAGACAAGTCCCCTTAATGTGACGGTGTAAACAGATTTATGTCCCCAGAACACAAGCAATACTTGGACCACGCACACACAAACACACAGACACACAGACACACACACACACTATCACTCACGTATGAGAGGTCAGACATGATGTCATGGTCGTGGTTTGGCCTGACAAGTTAACTCTACCTCACCTTGCACGCACACACACACACACACAAATGTAGATGCACAGAGACACACACACACAAACACAGACACACACACACACACACACACAGTGTTTCTGTGGCAACCTCTGCTCACTATGACTCAGTTTGTTCTCAGAGTTTATTTAAATATCTGTTAGGGATGTTTCCTCTCTGGCTGTCTGCTGCACTTCCTGTCTGTGTCTGCCTCTGACGTGTCTCTCACCTGTCTGTCTGCCAACAGGTAGCAGGGAGGAAAGGGTTCCCTCATGTGATCTATGCCCGTCTGTGGCGTTGGCCTGACCTCCATAAGAACGAGCTGAAACATGTCAAGTTCTGCCAGTTTGCGTTCGACCTGAAGTACGACAGCGTGTGTGTGAACCCCTACCACTACGAGAGGGTGGCGTCCCCCGCCGCCACAGGTGACCAACACACACCCTCCTCTGACACCGGTCTTCATCACATACCTGGAAAAACACCTGGTGCCCAGGGCAACACACTGACCGACATTTTATAGTTTGACACAGGTCAACAGAAGATGGCGCCATAGTGACATAGCGTCATGTCAAGTAGCGTCGGGTCACATAGCGGTGCGTCACGTAGCTACATGTAGCTTCATGTCACGTAGCGTCACGTAGCATCGCGTAGCGCCGCGTCGCGTCACGTAGCGTCACATCACGTAGCGTCAAGTCGCGTCACGTCATGTCATGTAGAATCACACAAACAGGACTGTGGTGACCTGATGGACAGTCTGGGAGGAGCTGAGTCATCAGTGTGGGCTGATGTTGGGTGGAAATGAAAGGTGTCACTTAATTGAGGCTTGGTAGGGAACATGTGCCTGCTTCAGTAGAAAAAGCTCACAAACTGATGGTAACATGGTCACAGCTTTAAATAAACACATTTCATTTAATACCTGGGACTGTGTTTGGGTTTCAGTGTGTCTCCTGAACACAGTCAGCGGGGAGTGTCCGGTTTCAGTGTTCAGTCTGACTCTGGATGTTCACCACAGACATGATGACACTGACCGTCTGTGATGGTCTTACAGCTGGTGATTGACAGCTTGTGTTTTCCTTCAGGTCCTCAGACTCTGATAAAGGAGGAATTCATTCAGGACTGTCTGCAGATCGACCTGCCCCCCCACCCCGACCCCTACAACCAGCCCTGCACCGTCAGCATGTATCCCAGCATGCCGCTGTCTCCTCCAGGTCGCTGTCGGATCCAGGTCTTTTTAAATGAATTCGGAGTTTGACGACCAGCGATAAAGATAGTGACTCCGCCATCTCTCTTGCAGGGAGCAGCTCCATGGCGCCTGCGCCTCTGTCGGTAGGCGGAGGAATCTGTGGCAGGAGTGGAGGCGGCGTCGCTGGGGGTCTTGGGGGTGGTGTTGGCATCGGTGGCGAGGGCCCGGGTCTCCTTCAGATCGCTCCGCCTCAGAACCACGGGGGTCAGGCCTCACCGCCTCACCCAAACCCCCCCCACACCCCTCAGCCTCCTCACCCTCCCACCCCCACCTCGCCACATCAGCAGAGCCCCGAATACAGCAGCCCCCCCAAAACCGGTACCGTGCCTGTGGTGTGCCAGGATGTTTGTGGTGCAGGTGCTAACAGTGTGTGAGGGGTCAGGATGTGACATACCAGCACAAAACATAGTACTAGTAGTAGTACAAGCAGTAGTAGTAGCAGTAGTAGTAGTAGTAGCAGTGGTAGTAGTGGTAGTGGTAGTGGTAGTAATAATAGTAGTAGTAGTAGTAGTAGTAGTAGTAGTAGCAGTAGTAGTAGTAGTACAAGCAGTAGTAGTAGCAGTAGTAGTAGTAGTAGTAGCAGTGGTAGTAGTGGTAGTGGTAGTGGTAGTAATAATAGTAGTAGTAGTAGTAGTAGTAGTAGTAGTAGTAGTAGCAGTAGTAGTAGTAGTACAAGCAGTAGTAGTAGCAGTAGTAGTAGTAGTAGTAGCAGTAGTAGTAGCGATAGTAGTAATAGCAGTAGTAGTAGTGGTAGTAGTAGCAGTAGTAGTAGCAGTAGTAGTAATAGCAGTAGTAGTAGCGGTAGTAGCAGTAGCAGTAGTAGTAGTAGTGGTAGTAATAATAGTAATAGTAGTAGTAGTAACAGTAGTAGTATCAGTGGTAGTAGCAGTAGTAGTAGTGGTAGTAGCAGTAGCAGTAGTAGTAGCAGTAGCTGCAGTAGTAAAATTGATCTAAAAAGTCTAAAGTTAAGGTGAAAAACAAACAAACTTTTAGGAACAAAAATAAATCCACCTCTACCTGGTTGTATTGAGGCCAGTTTCTGGTTCTGGGCTGAACCTTAGCCGTAGCCTCAGCAAGCGGCCTGAGCGTTTATACTCCTGCGTTAGCATCACTCTACATCATGTTTCTTCTCCAAATCAAATAACGGTGACTGAACATGAGCAGATGTCGATGGAGCTAATGGATGTAGACGATTTTAGTTTTCCTAAAATTATTGTGACACAGAAACGAAAGAAGCTGTCGGAGGAGACAGTTTGTTCAATGGCAACAAAGTAGGAGAGGCTGAAAATGCCAATGTGTAGATTTTCTGGGAGGTGGGTGTCTATGGCGTAGGTACGACGCAGAAGCATAAACCGGCCTTTAGGGTGCACATACGCTCATAACTGGGGGCGTGGCTGTGTTCAGAAACAACCAATCACATTCAGACTGATGTTCAGTAGTCGTTTGTACACAGCTGCCGACAGTTAAAGCAACTCTGATGAACCCCAGATACACAAAGTTCAGCTGGATTATTCTGATTTAGATGCTTCCTCCTTGTCTAAAGGTCTCGACCCGGGGGGGGGGGGGGCAGAGAAGTTCCATGGCATTAGATAAACTCTGGAACAGTCATCAACAAGTGGAGAACATATGGCACAGAAAAGGACGTCGCTCCAGATCCGATGGAAAGATGAGGCTTGGACCAGTCAGGGAGGCTGCCATGAGGCCTACGGCAAGAGAGAAGGAGCTGCAGGAGTGTCTGGCAGGGACAGCCCCCCCCCATGTGAAATGTGTGATGGGCAGATCAGACCAGGGTTGAACATTTTGGCCAGAATACTAAAACATATGTAGGTGTGCAGTGCAAAACAACACAGCACATCACCATAAGAAGACCGTACCCATGGTGAAGCATGGAGGGAGGGGCTTCGTGCCCTGGGGCAGCTTTTCTTCAGCCGGAACTGGGGCTTTAGTCCAGGTGGAGGGAATAACAAACAGCTGCTCCAAATATCAGTCGATGTAGCGCAAAAAAACGTCAGGCATCTGCCAGAAACCTGAAGATGAAGAGGAATTCCACCTTTCGGCACGACAGCAAAACAAACACACTACCACATCGGCAGAGGATCGGCTTGGTCGAAAGAAGATTAAAGTCTGGGACCTGTCTGAATCCAGGTGAAGATCTATGTGGTTGCCTGAAGAGGTGCACAGGAGAGAAAGAGGTGGTGTGATGGATCCGGAGAATTCTTGAAGGACAGTGGGAAAATATTACCAAGTCGAGATGTTCCAGGCTAATGGACTCTGACCCAAAAAGAGATGAAGAGTAAATTAAACAGTTCAAAAAGTGCTTTGTCAAAGCATTAGTTTAAGGGGTTGCACATTTCCACAACCAGGGTATTGTATGGTTTTTATTTTCAATTTTTTCCTAAATGGTTTGAGACTGTTTTTCACTTGACTTTATAGGTCGTAGGTCACTTTAAAGGTGATTTATCTTGGATCCGTTTTCATTTTAACAAGAGTGCATGGTCTTTTTAGATCCACTATCTCGCAGAAAAAATAGAGCCAGAAAAGAAGCAGCAGTATTAGAACCTCAACAATATTGGACAGATGAAGCCCACCTGATCCTGTGTGTCTCTGCAGCTACCTGGACAGGTAACAGTCCCGCCCCCTACAGCCCCACAGGACCTCAACAGAGTGGGCGGAGCCACCAGCAGCCACCATTACATCATCATCACCACGCCCCCAGCACTCACTTCTGTACGCCTTCATGTGACTGTCAATGTGAAATATTGAAGTACAGCAATTGATATAGTACTGTAGTACTGAGAAGTAGTGTTTGTTCATGCAGGGTCACAGCATCACAGCACTGCTCCGTATCCACAACCAGTGTCCAACCACCCAGGTATGAAACCTGTCGAATAATGTCCTCCACTCAAAAAGCGTCTTCTCTTTCTGAACGTGTCCCAACTTTTTACCTGCCTCTCTCTGCCTCTGTTGGACCGACTCGCTCTGCCCTCCGATGCTGCTCAGGTCCAGAGTTCTGGTGCTCGATCTCATACTTTGAGTTGGACGTTCAGGTCGGAGAGATGTTTAAGGTCCAGTCCAGCTGTCCTTTGGTGACGGTGGATGGATACGTGGATCCTTCAGGAGGAGATCGTTTCTGCCTGGGGCAGCTGAGCAACGTCCACCGTACTGCTGCCAGCCACCGCGCCAGGTGACCAGTATGACTAGTCAGACCAATAAGAGTACTGGTAGCATTGGGTAGAGGTGTATTATGAGTAGTAATGTCCATATTGTTTATTATTTATTTATGTCCACTATGAGGTCAGGGACAGTATTTCGTCAGACTTCTGACTCAGGTAGTATTGTAACATAACCACTCCTGTTCATCTTCTACGTGCCATTTTCCTGCAGGCTCCACATTGGTCGGGGGGTTCAGCTGGAATGTCGGGGGGAGGGGGACGTCTGGATGCGTTGCCTCAGTGATCACTCGGTGTTCGTACAGAGTTTCTACCTGGATCGAGAGGCTGGCCGAGCACCTGGGGACGGAGTTCACAAGATCTACCCCGGAGCTTACATCAAGGCGAGTGTGTGGATACGTAGATGATGCTCTGCCGTTCGTCTATGGTGACCACAGTGATGCAGAGCATGTCGCTGAATCTTGTTTGTATCCAAACTGCAGACACAGTTTCTCTGGAACTAGTCTTTACAGAAACAATATTACAGCGCTAACAGGCTGTGAGCCCCACCTCGGGAAAGACTGAGCACTGTTTTGCCTACAATTGGAAAATAGTCACCCTTAAAATGATGCTGAACCAGTTGTGACCAGCTCCTGTCTGCAGTGTAGCAGTGGATTACAACTGTCACTGGATCAATGTGATACTGGAGGAAACTGAAAAACAGGGAGATTCTGGATGGAGTTCTGTATTAAGAAGAGGCGTCATTTTTCTGTAATTTCTGAACTGATTTAGGGAGTTGTATTCTTGACGGACACAAGAGATGATGATGTCATTGGGGAGATAAGTCTCATGGATTCTGAAAAATAACAGTTTCATGTCCATGTGTTCAGATGTAACTGAGTTATGAATCTGAGAATAAATGGGATTTTTGATGCTAACTGCAGCAACCGGGCTCCTTGGTGTTTTAAAGCAGTGTAATGATCTCCATGAGCCGTGTGTCGCCCCCTGAGAACCCGAGGACTGTTCCACGTGCTTCGTCTCCTCTCTTACCTGTCTGACTCTCACCTGTCTGTCTCTCCAGGTGTTTGACCTGCGGCAGTGTCACAGACAGATGCAGCAGCAGGCAGCGGCGGCTCAGGCGGCTGTGGCGACTCAGGCAGCTGCGGTTGTCGGTGCAATTCCTGGACCGAATAGTGTGGGAGGGATAGCCCCTGCTGTCAGTGAGTACCACCTGTCTCCCTCTCAACGGGTGCCTGTCTGTCTCTCTGTTGTGAGTCAGTATGGAGGCTCTGGGCTGCGGCAGGTAACATTATCAGTAATAAATCTGAGTAACTCATCAGAGTAAAAGAAACAGTCAAAGTCCAACTAAACAGACAACTGGTAAGTTCTGAGAGAAGAGTTCTAATATTTCAGGAAAAAAGTCAAAATGTTTTGAGAATAAAGTCTTAAATCAAAATAATTTGAACAATTCACACATAGAAAAAAATAGTTTTAATATTATGAGAACGTTTTAAATCACATTACCTATGAAGATAAATGTAGTTTTTAATGTATGGAAACACTGTCACACCTGTGAACATACCTGACGCAACAGGAAGAGACATCCAGTCTGGATCAGTGAGCACCTGGTCTTCCCCTGGGGAGTGCCCCCCATGCCCCCCCCCTTTTGTCAGGGTGGGTGGGATCAGGTGGTTCTGTTTGGAAACAGGATGCGTCTTTTTCCTGACTCACAGCGCTGACGTTATATCTAAATCTCACCTGTGTGTTTTTACCGTGTGACAGAGAACTTCCTCTTTCCCCCTCAGGTGTGCGTTCGCCAGTGGGTCTGGGGGTGGACGACCTGCGCAGGTTATGTATCGTGCGTCTGAGCTTCGTCAAAGGTTGGGGGTGTGATTACCCGCGGCAGAGCATCAAAGACACCCCCTGCTGGCTGGAGGTTCACCTGCACCGAGCGCTGCAACTGCTCGACCAGGTGCTGCACACACTGCCTCCGCGAGAACACACACTCTGACACACTGCGACAGGTGTGTGTGTATATGTGTGTGTGTGTGTGTGTGTGTGTGTGTGTGTGTGTGTGTGTGTGTGTGTGTGTGTTTGTGTGTGTTTTCTCTGTAGGCTGCAGGTGTGTTTGAGCCAGGTGAGGATTCATCCTTAGCTGGAAACAGAGAAAAGGAGCTGTGATGTCATATCCTAACCTATCAGGGTTCATAAGCCCCGCCCACCATATCCTCCTATGGCCAGTTCATTGGTCGTTTCAGACAGGTACAGGCCTCCAGGCCTCAGACAATCAACCAACCACTGCATCTCATTCCTTGTGTCAGTCAAAGAGTTTCCAGCATCCAGTGTCACATGTTAAAGTGTCAGTCTGAAGGTTTTGGTCCTGGTGGATCTGGTGCCACCTGTAGTTTCTGGTAGTAACCTCGGGTTTAAAACTACAGGTCTCAGAATTCAATCTGTTCTGGTTTTGATAAAGAATTCAGGAAGTAACTGGTCTTAATCCATTAGTCAGTGAACAGCAGGACACAGTGACAGGATGAAACATTTTTAAAAAGTTTGGACCCCCCCAGGTCAAAGTCTCTGTTACTGTGAATAGTTTAGTGAGTAGACGATGAACTGAAAGTCATAAAGTTAAAGATGAAACACTCTTTTCAACATTTTAAGTAAGATTAGTGGATTGTTTTTGTTTAGTACAAGCTTAGAGTTAAATAAAGTAAAGGAGCAGCAGAAACCCCCACAGATGAAAACCTTTTTGACTGTAAAAGACCTTTAGGAGGATTCATCAGGCTTTGACTAGTGGTTCACTGATCTACTGAGCAGTGACACCTGAACTCATATGAACCATCATGGAAGAGACATCAGGAGGAAACAATTCCTGCTTCATCACCACAAAATTCAGCATCAGGAGTTTGTAAAGAAACATCTAAACAAGCCAGAGGACACAGGGAACTTCAGCTGCTACGAAAAAGTGTTTAACAAGCTGTGATACCTGCCAAAGGGGGGGGGGGGGGTCACTAAATACCGACCATTCAGGGGGCCTTGGCTTTTGTTTCTGGTCCTTTTCCTTTTTTGTTGTTTTGAAACTTTAAAAGTTGGAAATAAAAAACTAATCTTGCTTTAAACGTAAAATAAATTTGTCCTAAACTTTATTCCTTTTTGAAATCAGTTCATCTTTTACTAACTTAAATATTCCAAGGATTTTGATGGGGGGCGGGCTTTTGATATCACTGTAATTTCATGGCGGGGGGGGGCAGAGTGTACTTAGTAGAGTGAAATGGGCCTTTAGCTGCTGGGAAGCTGTTACTCCACCTGCCTTCTCCTCCGCCAGGTGATGTCAGATTTCTATTTGCTTTCGTTTTCTGTGGGACTGTTCCTTTAACATGTTGTCATGGTTGACAGTTTATTTATTTGTATTTTTATTGATTTTATTGATTATCTACCAACGATGGATTTCCTGCTCTTTGTGACATCATATCCTGCTTACTTTGTGATTCGGCTCCACTCTGATCTGTCAGATTATTTATTCTGTCATCAGGTTTTTTTGTCTTTCATCTTTTTATCACCTTTTAAAGGCTTTTATACTGAAAGGTCCAATAGCTCTATAACACCTGTTAATTCAAAATAAAATGTTATGATAAAAACAACTACTGCTTCTTTATTTCCTGTCTATACATCACTGTTTTATTTGTCTCCAGGATTTTTCTCTTGGCTTCATTTTATTTTTTAGTATTTTTATCCTGTGACTCTATTCTCTTTACTTTCCTTTAACTTTATTATTCTTTCTCAGAACAATGACATGAATCTCAGACCTCATTCTTTCCATGAAGATGAGGATTAAAGTCATTATATGTAAGTAAAAAAAAAAAAAAAAAAAAAAAGAATTTCATTTAATAGTTTCAACAAAAGCACTGGATCATTTCTTCTGCTTTCTGTCTTTGTTATTCTGCAGTTTTCATTCACTGCTTCATATAAAGCGATTTATTAAAGGTGAAGTGTGGAAACGTTGGTAAGAAACAGACTTTGTATAAACAGTTTTCCTGGATGACGACTGTGAGGAAAATAAAAATATTAGGATGTAGACAGAAACAGAAATAATAGAACTAAAACCAGTGAAGGAGGAAGAACCTGGATCCTTTGGTACAAACTAATGGAACAAGATCCAAATCCTCTGATAAAAGTTCTGCTTTCAGAACCTTCCCTCAGTAAAACTATACTTTGAAGTGAAGGAACTTAGACCAAACAGACCAAACTCAGCTGAGAAGAGACTTTATTTCTTCACTGGTTTTCATCTGCTGTGTCTGTAATGGCCACGTTTCTCTGTTGGATTGTTACTGTTGGATGCAAATATGCATCTATACATAGAGAAAGATGTTTTTAAAAAGAATTTTATTCTAATCATCCACTCAAGTGTCTGGCATCAGATATTTATACAACTGGTCAGACATTTTCTTTACTGGTTCAATAAAAGGAGATGTTCCTGTTTGGGTAGTTTTATTATTTCATTAGATTTAGTTAAAAGAACCAATGGAAGAACATTTGAATCCTCTGATAAAAGTTCTGTTTTCAGAACCTTCACTCAGTAAAACTGTCGGTTTTAACAGACAAATGTACTAAAAGTATTAAAAAGTAAAGGTGCTGACTATGCTAGATGGTTTCATAGATTCATAGATATTATAGGATTATTATTTCTGATGAGTGCTTGAGGTGAATTTCAAGTTATTCACTGTTTGGTAGTTATACTGCGTAAAACCAAACTTATAAAAGCATTTGTGTTATAACTGAATCCTGAAAAACCTTATGGTTGCAGTGCAGTCTCAATATTTCAACCTAGTTTTTAATTGACATATTTTTCTCAATGTTCTAGAAAAGAGCATCTGTGTCCTGAAACCAGTCAAAATACAGCAGTTCTGGAAAATCTGACATTAGAACAGCATGAAATGAGCTGAAATGTTCCCCCTTTGTCTTTTTCACCATTTAGAAAATCAAACTTAAACTGATTAAAATCATTCAATAAGAGGGAGATTTTCCACTGAACAGTGACCATGTTTTAAAAGCAGCATTTTACTGGTATGAATTATAATCTGCAGCATAACCAGTGACTCCAGCACAGGACAAAGTTCAACATTTCTCTCTCAGACGAGTAACGGTGTAAAGTACCATAAAATAGAAATAATCCAGTGAAGTAAAAGTACCTACAACTGCACTAAAGGACAGTCCATGAGTAAAAGTACTTAGTTACTTTCCATCATTGAGTAAAACATACCAGCGTTTGCCGAAGGAATCACGGAAGACACCTATTCACCTGTTCAGATATTTCCTGTCTGCTGAGCGGAGGCAGAACGTGAGCTCCGACACTCGGGGGTTAAAAACACAGTGTTTCTATACTGAGCTTCTTCTGTTACTAATGCTTTTGTCAGTCGGAACTTTACCTCAGACCTGTCGACGGTACCAGAGAAAACTAAAGGTCTTTTTGCAAGACGAATAATAAATAATTACAGTTACATACAAATGGACCGTGAGTGGGGACTGTTTTGTCATAGACCTGCAGCTAAAGATTAATTTCATGTAAACGTTTTAACTACTTTTTCTAGTTTTATTTTTTTATGAGTTCTTTTTTATTTTATGATTCTATTTACTTTTGCTTTCCTTGTTTTACTTGATATTTTTGCCATTTTTTGAAAGGTGTTATATTAATAAAGTTAATAGTATTATAGTTATTATTACCTGCCATTACCTGTCTATGGGTATTACCAAATAAAAACTATGCAGCTGCATCTGAAACATAAAACATCCCAGTTTGGTTAAATAAAAGGAGAATAAGAGAGAATAAAAGAAGCAGTTTTTAAATGTCTGTTCTCACATTACTCCTCCATACACTGGAAACATTTCAGAGACAGTGCTGCAGTGTTAGGTGGGTACTGTGTGTATTGCAGTTCTTGCCTTGTAATTAGTAAATTTTAACTGCTCTTATATTGTCTCTCTTTTTCATTCTATTCCTAGTTATGATTTATTCATTTATTTATTTTACTTATTTCTATCTGTGTACCACTGCAAAATCTGAATTTTCCCTCTGGGGATCAATAAGCGATTATCGTATCTTATTCTATACACATTTTATATACATACATATATATATAGTACATAAATCAATAAAACAAGATATTAAATAAATACAATAAATGAAAACAGAAGTAAAGTTTTCCAGCCAAATTAGCGTAAGTTTATACATATAGTATAATAAAATACAACACACAGTAAACAGACATTGGAATAAAGAGTGAGCGAACTTGAAGGGAACAGTAAAATATGGCGCCAATAAGGACAAAGAGTGGGCGTCGGTAAAGTTTAAATGTTTCATGTTAACCTTGCTATTGGTTACACTACAGCAACGCCTCTGGAATTCTAACCAATCGTGGAGATGAGCCTCGCATGATAAGCTGACGGGGGCGTGGCTTGACGACTGGCTCGTCTTTGAACCAATCAGACACCAGAATGCGAAAACATATGTATATTCACGACGAAAGGGGCGTGGTCTCTGGTAGTTCGGGCGCAGGCGAACATGGAGGTTTAGTTGTCGCCTGGTATTCGCTGGAGAAGGAGGGCGCTTCGCCGAACCGTGTTTTGTTTTCAGTTTTCCTTTGCATCACCGAGTTGTTCTGGACTCTGCTCGGCTTCGACATGGAGATGAGGAAGAGGATCAGTCTGGAGCTGAGGAACAGGAACCCGGCGGAGGTGTGTAACTACAACAGCGCGGACTTGAATTTATTTATTTCCAGGACAAACCATGAAGGATGCGGAGTCGAACCGACATGACGATGCTGAAAACGTCGACTTTTCTCCGCGCCGTCTCTGCCGTCCAGCTCCGACATTTTGACCCAGAAAACAACTTCGCGCGGCTCCAACATGGAGGAAACTCCCGCGGTCGATCCCGGAGGAGCCCGCCGCGTGCAGCCTCCCTCTCTCGCGCTCTCAGTTCTCGCCTGCTCGTGGGCTCCCGGAGCCTCGCGCGAGCCTCCTGCCGTTAGCACACGGGCTAACCTGGCGAGCGCCCAGCCCTCTCGGCGGAGCTCGGTCGCGGAGGTGACCGGGGGTCGATGCTGGTTCTCGGCATTAGCGACAAAATACACCCGAGCACGGCTGTTCGGTTTCGGTCGCAGTTTTTAAACCGCCCCGCTCAGCGCGCGGCCGAGCAGGCTACCATTTTAACCTTCAGTGTTAAATAGTTGGTTATCCACGATGCTTGTTATCTGATGGCGCGTCAAGCCAGACTCTATTCTAAAATCGCCTAATTATAAGTTAACGTGGTAATGGGCGAACGCGTATTTAATCGTCGAAACGATTTGCGTCTTTTCACGGTTCTTCGGGTGTCAAACAGTCAATTCGGTTAATGTTTGACCCAATAAGAGTCCTTCGTTTAGGTGAGACCAAAGTTTCCAGACTGGTTCGGGGTGCTGTTCCCGCCCACTCTCCTCTTTTTAGGTGGGTCCGATAGAGCGCAGCGCAGTAGCTCCAAAGTCCAGGTACCGGTACGTGCAGGTCGGTGTGTGGAGGATTTACCTGGAGAGAGAAGGGATGTTAAGACAAATGACGCCCCGCGGAGTATAACGGGTTTTCTGGGGGGTGGGGAAGGCTTTAACGACAGACGAGGATTTGTTTGGGTAATGAAGCGTAATTTATCCGGAGCGTTTCCCTCCATTACTGTAAAACGACACATTTAAATGGACGCGGTGCCGCCGGTGGTCGGTAGCCGGGATGGGTGGTTGTGTCCGACACGACACGCGAATCGCTCGGTATTTTGTTCCCGGTTAATTCAGATGCACCAACAGGTGTGTGTGTGTGCGTGTGTGTGTTTGAGAGAGAATGAAACCGATTAACTGACTCCTCGTCAAAGAGTGTTTGTTAGAGAAGATGCATCGCTCCATGACGTTGGTCCTTCCGGTTCGGGACCGATCTTAAACCTGGACCTGTTGGTGTTTTTTTCCAGTCCAGACCGGTTTTGATCCTGACTGGTCTGTAAAAAAAACAAAAACAAAGAAAACCCCCAAACAAAATCACCTGATTAGATTGGTTAATCCTTCCAACTTCAAATGTCTTGTTTTGTTCGACCAATCGACTCAGACCCCGAGTTTCAGTTAATGTGATGTGAGACTAAAAGAGTGAAATCATCACAGCTGAGACGCTAAAACCAGCAGATGTTTGACACATTTGCTTTAAAAAAAAGATTATTCTGTTAAAAAAATAGCTGAAGGTTAATGTTACAATCGATGATTAATCAACAAATTTCCCAAATATGAACTGAAACAGTCTCTGCAGCAGGAGTAACTGGTTTTCCTTCATAATTTCAATTAACATCAGCAACGACAGTCACTCTTCACTGAGTCAAATAATCAGTTGTATTATATATAATCAGTAGTCACAGGTGGACAAAGCACTATGGGGCTCTGGGGTTTTGAATGCAACAACCACAGTCACACCAGGTGGCTTTTAACCTGAGATCACCTGAATCAGCCCAACACCTGATTTTATTACTTTTATTCTCATATGTGTTAAAAAGTCCCAGAAATCTGAGTTGTGTTATTGAATCTGTAGCACTTTTATTCTGAAGCTGCTTAAATGTTACTGTGCAGCATGTTTCAGTAAAATTAATAAAAAACATTGTCTGTGAATCCTGGATATAAAATATTCTTATTGACTTCTTGCTGTTTATTTCAAACAGTGAGGCTCTGTTCACACGTGCAGGAAAATGTGTCTCTGGTGATCTGATCACAGGTTGACAGCTTTAAGTGCAGGAATGAGTGCACCCAAGATGGAGTGAGCACGCAGCGAGATCAAACCTCTCAGTCCACATTCAGAGGTGGCCTGGACCATGGTATTTTTAACGGTGTGTACGTTAATGTGTCCTGAGCTGGGCTGAAGGATGCCTACACTCACTTGATGTCCTCTGAGTCCATGTTACGAGTGGATTTGGTTTTGGCCTGGAACATGACTAGACCCAATCTGAGTTCATTTGATTTCTTCTTTTAATTTCTGGCAGACCAGACAAAGGAATTGCATCTCTGCCTACTGCCGGTTATAAACTACACTGTTTTTTGCAAACAGATATGACATGTATGTTTATCTGCATACAGAGCAGGAGGTGAGATCCGGTCAAAGGTGACGTATTAGAGCTGTCCTCCTGGAGCCAGATTGCCTGAGACACCTGTTAATGTCAGGTGTGAGCAGAGCCCCGGTATCATCAATCTCTGATGTCCGGCGGTTCATTGGTTGGGTTCTAGTTACAGTCGTGTTGTATACGTGATGGTTATACATTACAACAACGTTGATGAACATTTTCTAACCTTAAGACACCAGGGTTCGATTTTAAACCGGCGTCGGTGAGTGCAACGTCCGGCTGTTCCTGGTTTATGAGTACTGGGTGGACCAGCCACTCTGGACTGTCTCTGCCATCTGTCTTGTTGCATTAGCGTGTGGTCTGCTGTCATCAGGTGGCTGAGCTGGTGGTGGACAACTGTCGCTCCAGTGACGGGGAGGTTGAGGGTCTGACGGACGAGTACACAGAGCTGGAGATCCTCAGCATGGTGAACGCTGGCCTCAGCTCGCTGTCCAAGCTGCCGTCGCTGCCCAAACTTCGCAAGGTCGGTCCCACATGTCTGTTTTCCAGCGTCCGGTAGGGTTCGATCTGTGAGACGCTGGACTCATCTATACTTTCTCTTGCTGTCCCAGTTCTTCCTCCATCGTAACCTCCTCCCCCTGTTGTGGAGAAACCAGTACCTGATCTCTAAGCGTGGTGTGTTACCTTTGTGTTTCAGCTGGAGGTCAGCGATAACACCATCTCAGGAGGAATGGACACATTGGTGGAGAAATGTCCCAACCTGACATACCTGAACCTGAGCGGGAACAAGATCAAAGAGTTGAGCACCATTGAGGCTCTGGTAAGTCCAGGGGTCCCTGTTAGGACTGATCAAGTCGATGGTTGGTTGGTTTTTTTATGTCTAATATCACTTCAGTCTTAGTAGCTGCTTATCTGACAGGAAACCACACAAACGTTTTTGCTCTAGTTTTTCCTTTTATCTAAAACGATTTTTTTGTGCATCTTGTCGTCGGTGCCTGGGAAGGTTAACCTTAAAAATACATGGCGAGAGCAGCACTGATTGAATGATTAGTCAACCCACAGAAAATTAATCAGCAGCTATTTCAATAATTGATTAATGTATTTGATTAATAATAAGCCAATTTTTTAAAGAAAAATTCAGAAGTTTCTTGTTTCAGCTTCAGAAGCATGAAAATATTCTGGTTACCGTTGTCGTCTGTGACAATAAGCTGAAGGTCTTTAGGTTTTCAGACAAAACGAGATATTTTCAGACGTCGACTCTGGGACCTTGTGATTGACATTTTTCACCATTTCATTGGCAGATGGCTGATTAATCGAGAACATAACCAACAAATTAATCAATGAAAAGAGTTGTAGTTGGAGGAGTCAAGTGGGAAAAATTTACGTGGAAAAATTGCAACTTTTTATCGTAATAGTGTATTTTAATAGAAAAACTTGTATGTATTTTCAAGTAAAATTCATAATTTTGCAAAAAAAAGCAATATTTAGAGGTGGTGTGTTGTTGAACTGTCCCCATCCTGGTTCCCACACCGATACGATCTCTCTCTTTGTCCGCCCTGCAGCAGAACCTGAAGAACCTGAAGAGTCTGGACCTGTACAGTTGTGACGTGACCACGCTGGATGACTACAGGGAGAGCGTGTTCGAGCTGCTGCCCCAGCTCACGTACCTGGACGGGTATGATCAGGAGGACAACGAGGTGCCGGACTCGGAGGCCGACAACGGTGAGACAGAAGACAGCCGCTGACATTTAAACAGGGACCAGATTCATTAAACTACACGATAGACATTGTTACTGGTGGTCTATGAAACGAATGTTGATAATGATGATGGGACAAAGAGTCTGAGAATAGTTGGTGATGGATTATTTGATTATTGTCATGTCCTTCTCCAGAGCCGCCATCTTTATTTTCTTCTTTTCAAACGCATCAAATCAGAAACACGTTGATCTGAGATTTTGTTCCAGATGAGGAGGATGAAGGCGGCCCACCCGATGATGAGGATGATGAAGAGGATGAGGAGGATGACGAAGAAGGCTCCGAAGGGGATGAGGAAGAGGTCGGCCTGTCGTATCTGATGAAGGAGGGAATCCAGGTGAGTCCTCAGCAGGAGCTAACTCAGAGTAGTATACACCTTGTGTGTGTGTGCGAGACAGAGACAGATGGATTTTGATGACAAGCGTTGAAGCTTTTGAGAAATGTGTCACATGAGCTATAGTATTTCCAGTTGGTGTAAAATGGTTGAATGTGTTTGGGCCCAGCTGCTGGTGTGGTTCCCTGCTGTGGCCAACGAGGGGCGCTCTTCATGCAGCAGCTGTCAGCGTGTTAACTGTTGACTGACATGTTTTCTCCTCTCAGGATGAGGAAGACGATGGAGACTACATTGAAGAGGAGGAGGAGGAGGAGGAGGAGGAGGAAGATGGAGGTTTGTGTCAACTTTTAAACTCTGCTGTTTGTTGTTGATCGTAGTGACATAAAAGGTCGATATTTATCGTGAATCATTGAATTTCTGTCCCCAGTTATTATTGATTATCGGATACTATTAATCCAGGGACCAATGGCACTTTCACAATAAAACACCAGTAAAGAAATAAAGACATTGACTCAGCACCCACAGTCCTGCAGTGATTTATAAAGGTTCAGTCTGAGAAACCAGGGTTTGAATGAGCACAACATTAATCCCCGACACATACACACACGTACACGCTCATTACTTCAACTTCTTGTGGGTCCCCACTATTTCAGCTGCAGCATCTAATTCTCCCTGTAAACTCACATCTGCAGACAAAAGGCCTGAATATCTGATCAAAGGTCTGAGGGCTCTGACGCCCTGAGCTGACCCACGTTCAGGACCAGGGTCTGGAAACTGTCATGTTAGGAACCACAACTAAGTCAAAATAAAAAACTGACTTGACAAAAATTTTTGATTCAGCTGTAATTTCCTCGGTAAAAGGTTGTTGTTATATTCAGACTGTGGCCATTCTCATGGGGCCGTACTGTCCTAAGATCTTATTTTTAAAATATCCCTGCTCTCGTCTTTAATTATTAACTTTGACCGGTGAAACTTTTTCCCGGTGGTTGACCCTTTCTTCCACGTCTGATTTTCGTGTGTTCCTGTCAGACGAGGATGGAGCCGGCGTTCGGGGGGAGAAGAGGAAGAGGGACGCAGAGGACGAAGGCGACGACGACGACGACGAATAGATAAGCCGCCTTCACGCACTGTAACGCCTGTAACCCCGCCCCCGCTCTGCTCCCCTCCCCACCCTGCCCCGCCCCTCTGGTGACCTCTGAACCCGCCGGGCATCGCCTCAGAGCCACAGACAAACAGGAACCACAGCCCTGAGATCAGGTCCCTGATCAGTTATCCTGCATGACGCACATTATTACCTGCACACGACTGATGATGTCATCGTTAGCCTGGTAACGGTTGATCAGATCAGCGATCGATACTTCAGGTGAAGTCAGCCCATCGGTGCAGCTGCAAGTCATTTCTCCATCTGCTCCACCTGCTGCTCATGACTTAACGCACCAATATTCAACAATTCGACATGTATATATTAACACTGTTTTTACAGTGTAGGACTGTAATTCCACCCACTTACAGGTGTTGTCACTGATGAAAATTGTACCAGTATAAAACCACATTTTCTTTTTAAAAGGATTTTTATCCATGAGGAGACACTGGGCAGGATCATGAGAATCATTCTCATTAAACTTCCCACATCCGGATTTTAGACCTGCAGGTGTGTTAGATGTGGTAGCTGATTTGTTATCTCTTGGATCTGATCTTGGGTCAGGTTGAAGAAACTAAACTGATACACGTTCAATCTGGTTTTCCCATCATGTTCTTACGTCAGACTGTGGAGGTGACTATGGACGTAACGTAGAAGAAATCGGTGACGTTAAGCTCAGAGTCATGGTTTTATCATTGTGTGAATGAAAATGAGTCTGGGTCTCTTAAATCTGTCCAGTCTGTTTCTTTGGTGGATTCCATCTGTCCAGTGGTTCTGGTGGGTCCAGTTACAGCCGGCTGATAGAAACCTGTCCTCACACGCTTCTCCTCCTTCCTCCGTCGTCTCTGAATAGTTGAGGTTCCTGAACCGGAACTTCACGTAGTTCAGGAAGGAGAATCTCTTTTTTTCTATTAAGTTTGGTCTGTGACTCTGAATACTATAGTACCCTGATGCTATGGAGACGATTCCATCCAGACCTGTGACAACTGAGTCAGCTGCTCTCTGATTGGATCTGTATTTTTTTCTCTCCCTCTTACAAAAGTGACTGTGGCTGCATTAACCCTTTGTTCTACCCCGCCCTCACCGGTCATCCATCACCTGTGGGTCTGTTGCTCTCTGCTGGGGGTCTGCCCGGCTCCTTCTGGTCACTCTGGTCTCTGTGGATCCTGGTCTGCGTGGATCCCGACTCTGGTCTGTGTAAATAGCGGTGAACCGGTTCGTGTAGGTGTTTGTGGCGTGGTCTTGTTGAGTTTGAATCGTGAATTTGCGGCGGACGCTCGTCCTCTTGACTCATTTTATTTTTTTAATTCCTGTCGTCTCATTGTGTCGCTGTAACCAGAGTTTTTGAATAAAAACAACTGAATTCTCCAAGTTTCCTCTGTCAATTGAAATCTGTTGCACTCATCAGCTTCAAGTGAACATCATTGGTCCTAACAAGGAGATTGATTGATTGATTGATTGATCGATTGTGTCAAGAACTGAGATTCTGTTACTGCGACAGAAAACAGACAAATTAGAAGTAAACTTAAGTATTACACACTTAATCACTAAAGTTGCTGAAAAATTTGCCCTTTTTTTTTCTGTGACTCCACCAAATTATGAAATGACTCCGTTCATTTCATTCTCCGTTTCTTCGTTGTTCTTCATGATTCCCTGATATTGATTATTAATAATCAGAAAAAAATAACGAGTTCCACCTCCATTAAGATTTTTCAGCAGAAACTCATTAAACAAATTACGTTAATGAGAGCTTGTTTATTGCAGATGAAATTTTCTATTTAACATCAATCTCGGTTGTTATTATATTTATTTAGTCGTATATTTTGACTATAATGTAAAATTAACTTTCATGTGAACGCTTTACCTCCAGTCAGTTTTATTATTAAATGTTTCCTGTGGGCTGGTGCAGTTCCTGTTTTCACCACATGGTGGCGCAGCAGACCGACTGATGACCACCTGACCGGATTAATTAGATTTTTCCTCTTTTCTTTCCAGATTCTTTTGCCAAATGATTATGTGAAAGTTTTCGTTTTGTTTTTTTTTTTTTGTCTAAATTAATTTTTATTTCTTTTTTTTTAAGTCTAATTTAAACATATTTTTAATATAGTTACTTTACTACATTTAGTTTAAGTCACAGAAAAAATTGTTTCAGTTAAAATTTTTCTAAACTTTTCATTTTAAATATAGTTTCTAATTTTAAAATTTATTCTTTAAACAGTGATCCTGTTTTTCTGGCATGGCGTGTGTGTGTCAGGAATAATCCGCTGGGTTTTTTTTTTGTTTTTTTTGTTTTTTTTTAATAACTGAAAATGAGCAGCAGCTTCCTTTGTCCTGACCTTTGACCCCCGACGACCATGACGATGATGATGAAGAATCATCTTGGTTCTTATGCTGAAGTTAAACTTCCTTCAATAAACCACGTGAGTCGGAATTCTGATACAAATGATTTTAAAGGTGTTAAAAAGTCTTTAGAACTTGTAGGAACCTGGTCTCCGCTAGAACCTTCACAAGCTTTTTCAACAATATAAAGTCTGGGTCTTAGTAATCTGATAATGATCGGTCACATTATGTCTTTGCTCAAACATTGTCCAATGTGTCATCTGAGACGAAAGGACGTACCCGTGTGGCTTATTTCCTGCTGCAAATACTGATCTGAGATCTGTGTGTGTTTGTGTGTGTGTTTGTGTTTGTTTTAGCACAGTCAGGATGACACACTCCTCACCAGCTGCTGCCATTAAAACACACATGTTCAGCAGGAGTGTGTGTAAGGTTTCCTTTTCTCCTTATATGGATGTAGAGGATTGTGAGGGGCGGGGTCTAACACACACACACAAGGACTAGAGCTGAGTACCAAACCTCGGCACTTTATACTGGTTAGTTCTTCCTTTTGCTCTCAAACAACCTCAGGTCTTCGTGACCTGGATCCACCAGATGTTGGAAACCTTCCATTGAGATAAGTTGAATTATTCTAGATTTATCAGCTGCACATTGATGCTGCCAGTCTCTTTGTTCTACCACATCACAAAGAGGGTTCTAGTGGATCCAGGTCTGGGTACTGGGGGGGGACAATGAAGTCCTCTGCACACACTGTCATGTTCATGAAACAGTTTGAGACTTTTACTTTGTGACCTGTATCATTATCTTGCAGGAAGTGGCTGTTAGAAGATGGTGAACTGTGGCTATAAAGGGAAGAACATGGTTAGTAAAAGGACTCAGACAGGATGTGAAATTAAAACCACGATTGGTTGGTGTTAAGGGGCCTGGACACCCCCCCCACACACACACACACACACACACACCACCGCATCCACCACATCCACCACATCCACCTGGACTGTTGAGACAAGTTAAAGCCTCTGGTCTCTGTTCTTGTCTGACAGGACCAGAACCAGACCTGGTCTCTGCTGTTGTAGCTCATCCACCAGTCTGGTCTCTATCCTCTGACCTTGATGTGTGTGACTGTCTGATTATATAATCATTACTAAACAGGTGTTCCTGATGAAGCGTGGAACAAATAAAGGTGCAGCTCGTGCGGTGAAGTGGTCCAATAGAAACATGACGAAGTTCGAGCAACCGATGGGTCCTCGTATCGAAATAGTTTGGTTTTGACTTCAGACAAACACACACCGACTCACTAGGTCACGGCTTGTTGATGCTCCGCCCCCTCCACCTGGCTGACCTCAGGTGTGATGGCAAGGTCGGAGGTCCGTCTCCATGGAAACAGATGTTGAATGTAAAGCAGGAATTGAGTTTGCATCCTGTTTGCTGATGTGCAGCTGAACATCTCATATATTTACTGTTTATTATTAAATCACTACATTTATGTTGTGAATAACCGACTCTGCTTCCCAATGACCCAGGTCTCCCTCAGTCAGTCCAGAGTGTCTCCTTTTGGACAACATGCAGCTCTGGACATGTCCTCCAGGTGGTTTTAGTCAAACACCTAGAGGACATGAGAACAGGTACATCATTTCCTCCTCAGACTCTAAAGTTACAACAGTAAAACCACACAGATAATTCAGTTTGAACCAAAGACGGATGGACAGGAACCTCTGCAAGGCTGGACGTGAAACTATATACCTGTCAAGTGTTCTTATAGATTTCTGTCTCCAGTAGGAAACAATGGGCTCGGAGCTGAGAGACGGACTGAGGAGGGAAGGAGTTTAGAGACGGACCAACACAGTCTGGTGAAAATAGAGAAAATCAGCAGACTGGTCCTTTAAGGGAGACAGGTGAGTGTTTTCTGTCTGCAGGTGTGATCTGAAGGTGTCATTCATCTCAACTGAGTGTCAGTTCAGGAAACCTGGTCGCCTAGCAACAACACACATACACACCCACACACACAGTTTCAGATTTCTGATTAAGGCCTGCAGGATTCCTCACCTACAGTTTAATGAACCACCGATGATTCAGGATCAGTTTGCAGGTTTTATTTTAGCTGCACATTTAGAGAGACTCTTCATCTTTCTGTCAGGGTTTAATGTTCACGTGTGTCTTCAGTACAGAGCTGGAGTCAGCATGGTTAGCTTAGCTTAGCAAAGAGACTGAAAACAGAAGGAAACAGCTAGCTTAGCATAGCAGCAAGACCGGAAGCAGCTGCCTGGCTCAGGCCACAGGGAACAGCATCCACCATCCTTTAGTTAAGTCTCAGTTTGACCTGAACACCTGAAACACCGAGACACTTTAACATTTACACAATGAGACGCTATGGCTTCAATTAAAAGTCTAAGCGGAAACAGTTTGAGAATCAGACACGATAATGAAACCAGGTGTCACTTTAAAATTAGAAATTTACAAAACCACTTCAGGAACTTTCTCCAGTTTATGTAGGTTTTTGTTGTTTTTTTCGACTTAAAGATTCTGATTAGATGTTTGACATTGATGAGTCTGAAGCCAAACATGTTTCAATCATTGAAACCAAAGACCAAAGTTGGTTGGTTTTCTACCTTCACATTGACTGTGGCCTGACATCGTTCATTGTTTTTTTTGCCGCTACACTTCAACAACCAACACACACAGAAGAGAAACCAGATGAACTCCAGGCAGCAGGAACCTTGTTTAGAAACTAAAACTTTTCTCGGTAAAACTCAGTGATAGTATTATGCACAGGTCGAGCCTCCAATGTTTACACCAGAAAAAAAACAGCTCATCTCATCCAGTTACACAAAGTTTGTCTTTTTTCAGAATCGATCTTCAGTTTGTGAATGATCTTCACAAAAGGGTCAGGTTCTTTGGACTCTGATTTCACCAGAAAAGGAAAATGGAGACGAAATGTTAGTAAAGACAAAAATAAAACCACTCTTTACCCTAAAGTCACAATTGTGAAATACTTCTCTTAATTTTGACTAAATTCCTTCTCACATCAGAAATTGGCTTGTTTAACAAGCCCTAGTTTGCTTGAGGTTACCATCTAGACCGAATATGACTGATGTTCACCACAGTTTCAGTTTGACTCGTTCGTTTTCTTCTGATCGGCAGAGACTCGGGCTGAAGGCTGCGGTGTTGTGGTCTCAGGTTTTCTGAGGATGGTGGATTTAAACCAGCGTGACCACTGAGAGAACCAGTCCAGTTCCTCTCAGACCCGAGTCAGTTTCAAGCTGAGACTGAAGTCCGCAGCCTTCGTGTGTCTCAGAAACCAGAAAGCAGAGGAAGACCCCGAGGTGTGTGTGTGTGTGTGTGGGGGGGGCTGAAGGGGCCGAAGGGGCTGAAGGGGCCGAAGCCAAAACTGCTGAAAGTTCTTCACACAAAATTCACAGTGGTGGTGGACAGATACGGTTTCTTCAGGGCCGATATCAATTATTAGTACTCGCGGAGACCAATAACCGAAATCTGTAGCAGATATATATTTGCAGTTAAAAAATGAAAATCTTGGTGTCAAAGTTAAGAAATAAAACAAACTCCAACATTTAACTATTGCTACATGACGTCTGTGGTGTTTCTATTATTGTGTCCACCCCACTTCTACCAATGGAGGCAGGTTAAATGATAGAAACACCTTCTCTTTGTGATGAGGTACAGTTCAACACCAGCACAAACTACATCCCCCAAAATAATCAGACATTTGAGTCACTGACTTTTTAAAACAACTTTAATAAAAATGGAACATAAGAACCTTGGTGAAGGAGAATTATTACAGGACTGTTGTATTAGACTGCATCAGTTTCTGTTCCTAATGGAATGACAACTCAGTATATCTTTGTCATTATCAGATGTCTGCTCGGGCTGCAAATTACCTGATTAGAATTTATTGGTTACTTTTGGTTTTCACCAGGAAAAATACCTGCAGATATACCTGGTAGCATGAAGAGGTTCTTTAACAGTTTCATCATATATCTTATTATCACCATGTGACATTTTTAGCTCCTTTCCCCTTTTAAGATGTAAAACAGTTACGTTTACTCTAAACATTTTCACTGACTGACTTTGTACTCTTATCAGAACATTTAACAAAACTAATTTTATTTCTACTGGAGTACATTTTTTGAACAGTATCAGTGAGTAGCCAATCACGTGCTGACGTGGCGTATCATGTCATTTGCCTGTTCCCAGTGTTTCTGTTACTCGCTGCATTGTTGCTGCTTTGACTGAACCCAGTTGATTTTACTGTTGTCTTCATCAGAGTGGCTCATTACCTGCTGAATATTTAAACTTAGACTATTTCTCCTCCGTTGCTTTCAGCTCTCTCCTCAGAGATTTTCTCTCTAATCCCATTGCTGTTTACAGTTACTGACAGTTACTTTAGCTTAGCTGTTAGCGACGGCGTCTCTCTGTACCTCCCATTGTCGTGACGTTTCTCTGATCAACAAATTAACTTGTTCTGAAGAATGTTGATGTTAAATGAAACTTCAGCAACACCTGCTGCGGCAAGGCTCCGCCCCCTTCAGCAACTGAGCTGGTCTGGCCTGAAAACGTGTTTCTCTGTACCTGCAGCCTTCAGTGTTGATTGGCTGTTACCTGGACATGTAACCAATCAGACAGCGGCGTGGGTGGGACATTGCTTGAGACCACAGAGAGAGAGAGACGGCTGCATCGGAAAGTGGTGCATTTTTTAAATCAATTTATTTTTATCAGCAATCGGATTTAAAAAAAAAAAAAAATCTGATTATTGTAAATATGGTTAGTATCAGGTGCTATTGGTCGACCGCTAGTGCATAGCCTCTGTTTGAACTCGACTAGAACTCTTTACAGGTCCAGAAAATATCTGAGCTGAAAAGGACCTGTGGGTTTTGTACCAAAACTCAGTTTGTACTAAAACTGAAACAGACAAAAAAAAACAAAACAAAACAAAGTAAACGGGACCAGATTCATAGACGAACATTTCTCTTTAAGTTTCTTCATCATATGTGATGAAAATAAACGACTTCCACATTGTTCGCAGTTAAACATCTTTCTGTCCTAAGGTTAATTCATTCAAAAATTGTCCTAGTATTGTTGTCGAGTTTAAATCAAAATCTACAAAAGACATTTGATGAAGGAGGCGTTTGTCCATCACGTCAAACACAGAGGACATGATCAATGGCCTCAGCTTCAAGCAAACAAGTTCGTACAAAATGGTTCTTTTCCAGCATAATCCCAACCTACATGGGACCCCCCAGCCCCCGAAGGTGGTCAACACAGTTAGTTGACCTGACAAGACCTCAGTAGGAAGCAGACTGAGAAACCCTGATTCTACTAATCACACTGTGATTAGACAAAACCTGATGTCTCCCCCTAAAACTTCATCAAACCTTTATGACGTACCAGTGAAAAATGTCCAAATCAGCTTTTTCCCGAGCATTCAGCCATTTCTCACAGCCTTCTTTAGTCAACGGATCTTGCTCATGTGTCCTAATATACTGTCAGAAGGTAACAGTTGTTGTACACGAAGGACATGGTAACAGATGATTGGGGGGCGGGGGGGCATGACCCCAACCCAACCCAACCCAACCCAGTTGGGAGCAGTTCTGATCTGGTTTCCTGAAAATGAACCCGAGACCAAAACCAGTCACAGCATTGACTGGTTTTAAAGATGTCACCTCACCAAACAGGCAAAGAGCCTTCAAATAAAGTTAAGACTCATTAGAGTGAAAAGGGATTTGAAAGAATTTGATGAAATACTATTAAACCCAACCAGTTAATGACAACTGAGCAAGGTCCTTTTTCTGGAAGAGGGCTATGAGATTCGAGTCAAAAGCTCTGGAAAAGGGTTAGGACATTTAATCACATATATTTATTCCCAAAGATCCTAATTCACATTCCATGAATCTTTTTCTATTTCATCCAGATCGTCCTCTGTGGTAAAGAATAAAAAACCTGTCGATCAGATGCCAAAGTGCACCGAGAAGCTGGAAAACAAAAGTTATATCCCAAAAATCCTCCAGGCCGTTTAAGATCAGTCAAAATGGACGTGATGAGTCCAGCTTCCGCTCATGTGCTGTCACATTTAGAGGATTCCTCCACTTTCACAGGATTCGGCAAAACCTCCTTCATCGGGACCCTGCATTCTTACCGTCAGCTCTTCCTTCTGTCCAAGCGCTCGGCTGCATAAAACTTCATTTCTTTACCGTTCCCTATCGACACGAATAGTCCAAAGGAAACTGTAAAGCAAAATAAAGTGGACCCAGAGCACCAAGCATGGACAGAAAATGAGCAAGATCAAGCACCCAAGGTTTTTTTTTCATCTTTTCACAAGTTTCTCAATCCCTTCGATAGGAGACGTCAGGTAAGTTTCCTGTGAGGAGACTTCAAGTGTTGTCCATTGCTGAGGACGTCTGTGCAAATGAAGAGGATTTCTTGGAGCCTGAGGATACAGAGGGCTGTGATGGTAGCTGGAGTTATTTTACACATTGTTTTTGTGAAAGGTATTTTCTGAGGATGTTTCCCGTCCCTGTGCGCTGGGCAGTATCATTCAGCAGCACTGTCCTGGTTCCTCCCAACAGCTGAAAATGAAAACCTGAATTTTTCCAAATAATTTAAAAAGTGGTTCATCCAGTAATCAGCAGCTTTTTCTGAAGTCCGGGACCAGACCATGAACCGGCTCGTACCCGAATGAGTCAGTACTTCCAGGTTACATCAGGCTCTTGCGGTCTGGGTTTAGTTTGGTGCTGCTGGAGGGGGTGATGGGGGAAGAGGCGTCCAGCTGTAGGTACAACACCCTCAGCTCCTTCACCTCCTCCAGCACCTCCCGGGCCTGACTCCAGGCCGCCGCCGCCTCCTTCAGGAGTCTCTCGGCTTCGGTTTGCGCCACCTCAGCCGACTCCTTCCGCTGCGCTTCCCCCCGCACCTCCGTCAGCAGCTGCTCTGTCTTTTCCAGCTTCTGGCCGATCAGCTGCTGCAGCTGGGCGACGGCTGTCACGGTTCCAGTCGGCGTCGACGCCGCTGAACGAGACAATGCTGCAGGCTTGGTCTTGGCAGCTTTGGTCTCTGAATGTGAAAGGATCTCGTCCATGGAGGCACAGCGGTTCTTCTCCGCCGCCGTCAGACGTTTTCCTGGCTGAGGAGTTTGACTGGGCCCGGTCTGCTCCCATAGCACCGCCACCTCACGAGGAAGGCTATGGGATTTCCCAGAGGCCTCCGGGGTCTTGGTAGAAAGAGCACCATCGGTTTTGGACCTGGGACAGTCCGGGCTGAGGTGAGATTTGTCCAGGTTGATCCTAAAGCCACTTCGGCCGTTGGCTCCCTGGGACTGAGCATCCTCCTCCTGGATCAGATCTAGAGTCAGCATCCCATCTGAGGAGGATGTGGAAGCCTGGTCAGAGGAGAAGAGGAGGCCAGTTACTTATAACCAAACCACTGAAAAAACATTCAAACATCTGTTATTTTGGTGTTGTCTTTGAGTTGTATGAATTCTCAGAGTAAAGTGAACTTTATTTCAGTCTGTACCATCTGAAACCTGGAATTTTTCCTCATAAACAACAGTTGACTTTAAGCTCAAGTTCAACTTCATCATTCTTGGGTCTGTTCTTGGCCACGTCTTATTTTCCACCTACAGTATATTCTACTATCAGGGCTTCAGCTAACAGTTAGTGTCATGATCAATTAATTGGCCGATGATTTCTGATTAAGTGATCGATCTACTTCAAGCGTTTTCTTGTAAGTGTAAACAGAGTAAATACCCTAAATATTTAGTTTACAATGACGACGAAATCAGAGAATATTTGGGATTGTTTCACTATTTTTGCTTGAAAAATTACTGACTGATAGTTGTTTATAAAAATATTTCCATATTTTTTGCCTGTCAATCAACTAATTGATTAACTAATCCTTCCTATTCTAGTTACCACTGGTCCTTTTAATTGTTGATTCAATATTAATCATAATTTTCATGTAGATAAGACTGAGCTGTACTTGTATGTGAAATGTTAAATGTAAATGTGATTTTGTTGTGTTTTTTCTGAAAAACCTGTTTTATAAATAAATCTTTGCTTATTTACGTACAATTGTGTCAAATGGTCGACACGTTCAATTTGATGAGTTGTCATGGAAACGTAGATGTTCAAACTTTCCATAATCTGGAGCAACTGTAGGACATCTCAACCATGTTAAGATAAAAGGACCAGGAGGACTGTGTGATATGGTCAAAGCTTCCGGAGAGAGTAAGTGGAACTTGAGTTGAGGTTGCACTGTCAGCTGTTGTTTCTAAGGTTGAGGGTCAATTGCAGATTTCAGCTTTTAAAGTTTGAACATCTACAGTTCAGGGGCAACTGAGCCCCTGCTGATGAAAACCATGTGGTGGAGTCAAAAAACTTCAGAGGAAACAAATAAGTATACGACAAGCTGAGATTCAAGGTTTCACCAGTTAAACGCCTTTCATTCCTCACAATTATTTATCAAAATTCAGCCGTAAATAAAAGTAGTTTCAAGCCTCACAGTTCTATAAGATAACCAGCAACTTTTGCAAATATCCAGAGTTATCGTCCATTTTCATCATAAGTTTTCTTCAACTTCTGAAATTACCCCAGAATTATGTGTTGTAATGTTACCATGCTTTTGCAAAATGCATTTACAAATATCTTAAAGAAGATTTTTCACATTCTATGATGAAAGGGCCTCGGACAGAGGAAGAGGAAGAGGGAGGAGGAGGAGGTAGTGGTGATGATGGAGGAGGATGATACGGACCACGGCCAGTAGGTGACCTCTAGTTGGCAGTCGGCGGTTGTGAGGAATCCTCACTCGATCTCGAGTCAGATGAGACAGCTGAGAGTCTTCTACCGTCACCTGAAACCGACACAAACGACACTTCAGGTGAGAAAAAAGGCGGTTTCACGCTTCGTAGATTGACAATATATTCAAGCTGTGATCTGTGCAGAGGGAACTGAACTTTGAAGGACCCGGGATCGATTCCTGAGCGAACGCCACCGGAACTGTACAACGCTGCAGCCCCGTTAACATTCACTAGATGCTGCTGTGATTGAGAAAAACCTCTGACTTCACCAATACAAAGTCAGGAAAGTTTGACAAAATAATTCTAATTCACTATCATTTCCCCAGAGCTTTAACTGCATCTCGTGGTCTTCATCAGACCATGAAGTTTGCTGAGTTCTCATGGAGATTTACCTTATTTTAGCAATTTGTCAGGCAGCAGTTACTTTGTTTTGCCTGGACTGTTTTTCTGTGATTAGCTTGTTTTAGCTTGATACCCTCTTCTTTTATCATGGATTAAAAACACCACCACATCAATATCACATGAATGTGGCCCAGGTTCGTGAGAAGCTCTGCCAGAATGGAACACAATGTTTGTGTGAGAGAGAAACAGTATTGATCAGATAATTGATCAGCATATTGACAGGTGGAAAAGGCGAATGTTGTTGACTGGATGTTAATCAGCTGTTGTGTTAGCACAACAGTGACAGCAGCTTGGACACATGACTAACACCACAGTTAGAGAAATCTGCCCTTCTACAACCATACATGGAGACGACTCAAATATAACCACAGGTCTTCAAAAACAGCAGGAAGTAAGTGATTGTAGTCTGTCTGGAGGTGGAGCTGCAGCAGCAAATAGTCCCCAACAAACACAACGCTTCCTCCTGTGTATCTGATACTACTGAGCCTCTTTTAAGGATGAAAGATTAATAATATCTTCAGTAGGAACCAATGAGCTCAGAGCTGAGAGCAACAGTTGGAGGAGGGAATGTGTTGAGAGATGGACCAACACACTGTTGGTTTGGGTCTGAACATGAGGTTTGTTGACAAGAAGAAAAATGTAGAATAACGGCAGACTGGTCCTTTAGAAACACTCAGCCTGTAGCAGATCAATGTAATCTAAACGACGACGATGATGATGATGATGATGATGATGATGAAGGTGATGGTGATGGTGACGTAGAGGTCTGTGTTTATCTCCGTACCTCATCCAGGATTCGGTTTTTCGCTCTGGTGATGGCGACGTTCAGGACGTTGATCCAGGACTCTTTCTCCTCCGGACTGACAGCAAGGAAGACCAGGTTAGGAACCTTCAACACACACATTAAAACACACACACATACGTGTCCCGTTAGTTACGACCTATGTGCTCTCATGTAAACTCATATTTTTTATTGATAATAGAAATTGATCCGCTAACATGCTGTTAGCTTATAGCATAACTTTAGGTTACGTTAGCTAAAATTAATTGACAATAAGTTGTTTTGCAATCTTGTCATTTATTGTCAGATAAGTCAATTGTGTCTTTGCTGTCAGCGTGTTTAAGCTTGATGTTAACTTTTATTGGATTTTTTTATAGTTAGCTTCTTTTAGCATTTTAAAGCTCATTCTTAGCATGTTCTTTTCAGTTATGTAGTTTATACTTTTAGCTTCATTTTTAGCTTGTTGACATTATTTTTAGATTTTGCAGTTTTCAAATTTTAGTTACCATAACTTTGCAATATTGAGTCTTTGTATTTAGGTTTCTTATTGTCTTTTAGCTGGTTGCATGGTTAGATTAATTCTTTGTTGTTAGCATGTTTTAACTTGCTGTTAACTTGTCATTAGATTGTCTCTGTAAAGGTAGCTTCCTTTAACATGCACTTAGCTTTGCATTGGACAGATTCTTTGTTGTTTATCTGTTTTTACCTGCTGTTGCAAGCTTTGACCATAGTGTTAAGATTTTTTATTTGTTGTTAGCATTTATTAGTTAAACTGTAAATATCAAACAATCATTTAGCCTTAAACAACATCTCCTGGGTTGAAATTTGATGGGACCTGTAGATGTTGACTGATAACAAATTTTTAAAATCCTTGTTATAATGTTGTTGTGTTCATATTTTACTGCCTAATTCAACAATGGATCCTCACTGTGCAGCCCCCATCCCCAGCCCCCACTGAAGCCTCTGTGGTATTCACCAGATGGCCAAATGTGCGTGATTAGATTGGTCTGTCTATCCTTTTGAGGACCAATTTTCATTTTTAGACCATGGGAATAAGGAGCATTAGTGAATGATATTTTGGTTAGTTTCTTTCTTTGGAATAAAACCTTAAGCTTTAGCTTAGGAAATGCATTATATCATTAATGGTCCTCACACATACTAAAAGACAAATTGTGTCTGTGTGTGCGTAACAGAAGATGCCACCCAGTCTGCAGGACACCCAATCCCCTCCCAGGGGCATGCTGGGTATTTGAGGATGGCCGGCAGATTTCTGGTGAGTGTGTGTGTGCGCGTGGGTGCGTGGGTGTGTGGGTGTGTGGGTGTGGGTGGTGGGGGGGGGGGTGAGGAAAGTGGTGTTAAGCAGAAGCTCCACCTGTGTTTGCCACCAATCAGCTGCTGAGTGTGGTCACTGAAATTAGTTTAATATGCAAAAGTTAGACTTTGTTTAGTTTTAGTTGGTTCAATTTCAATTCATGAAAATGCTGTAAAATAATTTAGTTTTTACAGGTTGTTTATGTAACAATCTGAAACACTGATTTAAACCTGATTCAACACAATTTCATTAACTTTTTACTGTCAAGCAACTAAGCGAAGGGTAAGTCAGACAGACAGGTAGAAAGACAGTCAGACAGACTGCTGTAGGGTCAGTCAGACAGACAGGTAGATAGACAGTCAGGTGTAGCGTCAGTAAGACAGACAGGTAGACAGTCAGACAGACAGCTGTAGGGTCAGTCAGACAGACAGGTGTACCATGTTCCCCGGTGTGTTGCAGCGCTGCAGTCTGAACTTGCTGTGGTTCTTTTTGCTGCGACTCTTGTTCTTGCGGATCTCCTCACAGCGCTCGTAGTCCGACAGGTCCAACACCTCGTCGGCCCGACCCAGCTCCTTCACCTGCACCATACATGCACCGGTAACACAGAAGTCAGCTCAGCAGAGACTTTCAGGTTTATTCCTCTCTCGCGTATTTTCAATTAATATGTAGTTACAACCATAAGATGGTAAGCTTAGCTTAGCATACAGACTGGAAACAAGTGAAGACTGCTAGCTTGTTTGTAGTTTCTATGCCAAGCTAAGATAAACAGGTCAGTCCTCACCAAGAACAATGATTATAATTGACTGAGCCCCCCCCCCCGACTGCTGCAGCTTTTCTTTAAATAACCAAACTAGAATTCAAATCCAGTCAAATCCTGTAGAAGATGTCTCCTGCTCAGACGGGAAACTTCCTTCAACAGATTTAAATAGGAAATCATCATGAAATTCATTTTCTTAGAGATACAGGTTTATCTGTGTCTGGAGGTTTCCAAAGACTGGGGGGGGGGTGTTTACACTGTGAAGCATCACGTAGGAGTTTAGTGGAGTTGTGACTCTCTCCTCATTGACTCAACGTACATCCAATGAGCATGGTTGCCCCCCAGGGGGCCCCCTAGTCAGACACTGTGCTGGATGATTAAGGTTTGTGTTTGGGAGCCACAGTTAGTCATGTTCCCACAAAGAATAGAAGTGTGTATGTGTGTGTGTGTGTGTGTTGAAGAAACAGAAGGTTTGCTTTCAACACGTGGTCTTCACCCCCCTCCCTCTCTCTCTCTCTCTCTCTTTGTTTTGTCTCATATATTAAATCTATTTGTGTCCCGCCAAAATAAAAGTCCTCAATGTGCAGACTGAAGCCCTACAAAGTAAAACTCACATCCAGTTGTATCTTTAAGCCATTTTAGTTAGTACTGTTATTACTGTTACAATTAGCAGTACTTGTAGTTTATTCTGCCACTGGCAGCATTAGAACCGGTTTTGGATCATTTTTGGTGGATCTGTGGCCCGGTTTTTGAGATTATGGAGAGGTTTAGGGGTCTGGATGTCTGTGACTGGGGACGGTTCTCTGGTGAAGCACTGATCCTCAGGTGTGAGCTGATAGTTGTGACCAGTTTTTGCACAGTCTTGAGGCAGTTCTGGGATGGGTTCTGAATAGGTTCTGCAGGTCTGGAGGGTCTGGGGGTGTGTAGATTGGAGCAGCGCTGACCCTCAGGTGTGAGCCGATAAACTCGTCTGAGCCCGGTGACGGACGACTCCTGATCAGAACCGGACATCAGACCTGACTGAACGGTGTCTATAGCACCACATACCAGAACCTGTAATGACTATTGATCACCATATTGATGAACTGAATGATGATCAATGAATCTTTAATGAGTTGGTTCAGCTCAAGTTTCATCTAAAGAAATCTGGACTTTACAGGTAAACACACGCAGCAGTTGTCCTAAAGCTTTAAGGACGTTCAATGACTTTATGCAGTCCCTGAGCCCCATCCCTGACCCAAAACCAAACCTGGTTCTAACCTGAACCCTGACACCAGGTCTGAGACCTCAAATAAGCCTTTGACGTTGTGGGGACAAGACAAAATGTCCACACAACAATGGTTTTGAGGTAAAATTTATCTATGACACCACAGAAAGACACAGACACACACACACACACACACACACACACACACACACACACACAAACACTGACACAGAAGCTCGCAGGTTTCTGCAGGTAAACTTCAGCTCATTGATTTCCATGGAAACAACATCCATTATTAACCAGCTTTGAACTGAAACTTCCTGGGAGAGAGGCCACACCCACACGCCCACACACACACACACACACACACATCACACACACACACACACACACACACAGTGAGGTCAGTCCTTGCCTCAGGCTGTATCAACTGCTCTTGCTGATGTCACTCTGCCTGCATCATCACTCATATGATCAATAATCAATTCATAGCTAAATTCCAGAGGAGCCTCTTACATAATGCGTCTGTACAGATAGTCAGGTGGCAGTGACCTCTGACCTTTTGCCATCGTCAGCACAAAGCTGCTGAATAAATCAGATGTAGAATCCGGAGTCGAAGGAAGAGTCAACAGTTTTATCCTGTGAACGGATGAAAATGAAACTGAGAAACGAATAAATTCTCATTAAATATGAGTAAAGCTAGGTTCCACATCAGATCAAGTTATCATGCACAGAACAATATACACACTGCTTAATGTTTTATTTCTCCTACTTAACTCTTTTATTCTGATTTTATTGGGTTGTATTTTATCTTCTTTTTATTACACCTACTTTTTTTTAAGGTGTTTTATTATAATTCTACACATTTCATTGTTTCACTCTGGTTTGCTTTTTGCCCAGTTTTAATCTTATTATCACTCATGTGACCCTAGTATCACCTTGAGATTTAAATAAAGTTTGAATGAATGTGATGCAGATGGATTTAATGCTGAGAAATCGGATGTTTGCTCTGATGGAAAACTTCACTTTCTGCAGAACTTGGTGTATTTTTAAAAGAAAATATGATATCAGCTAAAGCCCCTGAGACACTTTGTATTTTTCAGTCATCAGAGGTTAACCGGTTCCTCACGTAGAACCAGACCCAGTTTAACACAGAGAACCATCTGTTATTGTGCAGTGTGAAAATGTCAGAAAGCAATTGGACAAGTTTTGACAGGAAGTTCAGATCAGTTTACACCAGCGACTGGGGAGCTTCACATGGGATTGTTCTGGTTCCTCAGACATGTTGTGAGCGTAGAGTTTCTCCCTTTTATTTAAGTGGTAATAATATGATGTAGAGACGCTTTATGTACTGGACAGACTGAGCTCAGATGTTAAATCTTTATGAAAAAGAGAAGGTGCAGCTGGTCGGGATCTGAAGAAACCAACAAACAGTAAAAATTAGAATTATAGTTAAAATAATAAAATTGGAAATTTTGTACTTCTTATTTCCAATCCTGTATTTACTGTGTAGGGTAATAAGGCATGAAAAAGATAAAACCGTTTAAAGACTAAACAATGAACCAATTAACAGTTTACTTAAAACATGATCACATTACAGAGTAAAAGGTACAAACACACACGTGCACACACACAGAGGCAGACAGATGTTCAGTATGTACATATCATCTTCATGTGTGACACTGATTCTGCCTGAGGATTACTGGGGCTTAACATGGCCCACACACACACACACACACACACACACACACACACTCACACACACACAGTGGATTACCAGTCTCAGCAGATAGAGGTTAAACTGTGTCATGTTCCAGACTGTAGCTCTCACACTGACTGGCTCTGCCACCTGTCAGTCATGTGTCACTTGCGGCTAAAGGTGCGTTTAAGACATAAGACATAAACATCGGAGCAGAGTTTAACCCTCTTAAGCTGTGATCTCATCTTATAGTTAGAACCGGAACCACGAGTGAGAACTGTTGGCATCATCCTCCGACCCGATTGGACGATGTCGCCGTCTGTTGGCTGTAAATTTTACACCTAAAAAAAAAAATCCGATCTGGACTTGAGGATTCATAAAACTGATTTTCCAACTCACTGTCCAATGAGGTTCCTCCGCATCCTTGGACAGACGCTGTCGCGAGGCTGATGACAAGTGTGTTAAAACAAACTAAACGCTACACCGGTTGCACTTCTCTTTTCCAACTTTTAAAAGAAGGAGGAAGAAAAGTCTATTTCAGTGGTTAAAAAACATGTTTTGCCTCCGTGAGCTTTTCAAGTCAAAACCCAGTCTGATGACGTCATCATTCAGAAACAGTCTCCTACATCAGCAGCTGTTCATGTTTGTCTGGATCCGGTTCAAAGAACATTCTCATGATGTGAAATGTAGTCACTACGATGGTTTGAAACCGAAACTGGTCCTGACACCAGCGGTGCTGCAGTTCCAGACAAAATCAGAAACTAAACATCTTCACATTCTGCTTTAAGTAAAATAAAGGAAATTAACATTTGATCATGTTTCTACAGTCAAATATTACAACTTACAACCCCATTCATCCAGTGTTAATACGCAGTAAAGGAGCACATGAACTTCATGGTTTATCCAAAGATTCTGAAAATACACGAAACACAAGTAACTTATAAACTTATTTTACGTGTTTGGTGGCAAAGATCACAAACTGCAGCCGGTTAGACACACCTGGCCATAATAATTTCATTTCCATTAACTAAGCTGAAAAACTTGACAGAAAACCTCTGAACCCGACGATTAATAGTCAAAATCCACAACAGAACAATGTTTGACATTTATCTCAACAAGGTCAGAATGTTTCCACAACAAACGACTTTCCACAAACTGCTGGGGGTTTCAAGAACTTTATCAAACTACAGTCTGTCAAATAAAGGAATTGATTACTTGATCAAAACTAAACTGATCTGCGGCTGGTTTATGGTTTCTGTCACTGATCAGGGTTTAACCGTCTCACTGTCTCCACTGTGATTTTCTGCTTTATGATGTTACGTGGATTAATCGACTAATCAAGAAAATGATGGGCTGATTAATAGATAATGAAAATAACTGAGGCGCAGCAAAAAAAAAATCTTCAGAAAATCTGAAACAGAATATGTACCAGTGAACTCTATAATAAGATTAATAAATTCATAAAATATAACTGTTGATAAACACTGAACACAACAGATAATAACCACATAGAGATAAGACAATATACTTTTAATCAATTAGTCCATTGACAATTAAAAAAAAATGAATGAATACTATTTTATAAATGAATTTATTCAACAAAACTCTTTTCCCTTCTAGTTCCAGCATCTGAAATATGAAACTTTACATTTTTACTCAGTTTTACGTTTGAGGCACCTGTTTATCTCTGAACATCTGAACTGGTAACATGGAAACGTAGAGTTGTGGTTTCCTCTTACTATTTTCTTTTATTAACTAAAAAATAAAACAAGAAAGTAATCAGCAGATTATTCAAAAATAAAAATAACTCTTAGCTGCATCTCACACATTTTCAGATTCTGATCTAAAGCATTTTTAATTTTCTGTTAAAGACAACAAAAATTCTAAGGCAGAGACAAAACTTCACTGATACAATTAGTAGACTAATTGTTAGTATTACATTAAGTAAATTATCAAAAACAAAAAAATTAATGACTAAAACTGCTTCTGACCCGAAAAGAAAAAGAGACATCAGAAAACATCAAACTGTTGACTGTTAGAGGAAATTTACTTCTGTCCAATCAAAACCAGATGTGGTCAGAGTGCATTTTCTGTGTGTGTTTGTTTCTGTGAGTGTGTATCTTTTTGTGTTTCTCTAATGTCACACAGAGTTTCTGTTCCTAGTTGGACAGGAAATGGAGCTGCTGACAGCAGAAGCTTCACACAAACCAGGACTTCACCACAGAAACTGAGCCTGAAAATCGAGCCACATCAAGGAGTTAGACGAGCCCTAATTTGGTGGTGAAACCGTTTTCCTGACGTTCTGACTGTCACGTGACGGCTGACGAAAGAACAGCGAGACGACAGAGAGGAACTCAGGGGAACTGAACAAATGAAAAACATCACTTCCAATGAAACCTGAACAATTCGTTTCCCTGCAGCTGAGATGATGCTCAGACATGTTCTGTTCACTGACATTCAGTTGATAAAGGCTCTAGAAGGATGTTCTCTTGTAACAACCTGCTGACCACTAACATGAACATACTTTCTGCCCTAATGCATCTGAACTCATTGACCTTAATACAGAGGTCTCCAAGATTTGCCCCCCCCCAAAGAACCCGGACAGCACAGGCTTAATTTTTTTCTACAATATCTGTTTCCCTGTTTCCGTTTAATAAAAATTTCTGATCAAACGCTGCTGAATCAGCTGCGATCAGCTGCGATCAGCTCCTGTTTGCAGTGGGGTTCCTCAGGGTAGCGCCTCGGGACCCCTGTTCTTTCTGTTAAACCTCATATTTCATAACCTTATATGATATTTTATGAAGCCTTGGATTAACACATTTCAAAACCTTCCTCTTGTTCTCTATTTTCTCTCAGAAGATTCAGATGTCAGTTTCATCTCTGTGTATCCAGTACAATGATAGAATATGAAGGCGTTTAGCCTAGCTTAGCACAAAGACTCAAAGCAGAAGTGATAAAGCTGCTAAAATAGGCTTCATCAGTGGTTCTGCTGTTGTTTCACCGTTAAAGTTCTAAAAAGGACAGTGTTCTATAAGAGATAAAGGTTATAACAAAATCCTCTATATTGGATAATGGCTGTGCGCATGTGTATGTGTGTGTGTTCAGAAATATAAATATACTCAGAATATAAGTTCTGTATATCACAACAGTTCTGGCAGTATGTACAGAGTCCTATTTAGTAGATGAAGTTTCTGGAATGATGTTCTGAAGTTAATTAAGGTTCTGATGGTATGCTCTGTTGATGATTAAAAGCTCTAGCAGGATATTCTGTAGTTGATAAACGTTCTATGATGACGTTCCGTCCTGTGTTACAGCAGTGAAACTGGAGCTCTCTCTGTGTGTTGGCAGCTCACACTGAAACTCAACTCCTGCAGAACGTCAAGTGGAGGAGAAACTCGTTTCTGTTTCTGGGCAGAACCAAAACAGCAACAGAACAACTGCTAGGCAGAGTACTAAAAAGTACTCTAAAATACTTGGATTGCAACTAACAATTTGTGTTTATGGATTGATTGATTATAGGATTCTATGTTCAACACCAAATGTCTCTTTTCAGTTCGAGATGATTCTTCCAGCTTTACACAGATTCAGTTTATAAAGACATGGAACTGAGAAAAGCAGGAATAAGTAGAACAGGATCTCTTAGAACTCAGTCATCCTCAGTGATGTTCTGCAAATGTCTTTATCAGCATTAAATGAAAAACCTGCACTTCCCCCTTTAAATTTGTTACAGTTCAGTCAAATTAAGAAAGTTAACGAGGAGCGATGATATCGCAGTCAGAACACAACTGTGGACAGACAAACAGGTGGTGCCTCGCTCTGTCCTCCATCTCCATGACAACACTGTCTGTCTGAGACATGATGTGGAGCATCACCTTGTTACCCTGGCGATTATTAAACCTCTTAACGAGGCGAGAGCTGCCGTCAAGCATCTGCTGATCACATCCAGTAATCAATTGACAGAATGGCAGATGTGAGTCAACTATAGGCCCCTCCCCCCTCTGACTGACCTCTTTCTCACAGATGAAAAGCTGATCTCCTCTCAGAACCACGAACCGGTTCTTCCAGATCTCTCTGAAGATCCCTTTCCCGCAGAACTTTCTGATCCAGCTGACTTTATCGGGCTGAGGGTTCTGCGATGCCGAGTCCTGCGGACCCTGGACAAAGGATACAGGAAACGGCGTCAGAGTAGGTACAAGATTTAACCCTTGTTACCGTAGCAACCTGTGCTTTCAGCTCCACAGACCCTTGAACTTCATCTTCTTCTCTGTCTTTGGTTAGTGTCATCAAAATTTATAGTGTGAAAGTGAATTTTTAATCTTAAAAAATAATGTATAAAATTAATTTAGATTGAATATTTCTAAAAAAGTGAATAATATAAATATAAATCCAGTTTAAAAAATACAAATACAACATGATACATAATCATAAAACAAACATTAATTACAAGTAATATAAAAATAAAAATAAATATACACCCTATTAATAAAATAAAAATCCTAAATACTTAGTTCAAGTAACTGTGTCGCTGCACCTTGAAAATAAATAATTAAAATAAATTCTCTACGTTTTAAATCATTGAGTGTTTAATATGTTTTATTGTTGGGCTCATTATTTCCACAACTATTTGAACAAACTTTGTTTATGGACTGTGTAAAGTTATACTATGAGTTCATTTGAAATAGTTTGTCGTCAGTTTTCAACCTGCGGAGACATGAATGGATCCATAGAGTCTCATCTTCCCTCGTCCATTGCTCAGAAAAAGTTCCATAATATTTCAAACCTTCGCTGTTCAGACTCTCAGGATTTAAACTCAGGGCTGCGTGATAAGGACAAAATAACTGCTGTGATGATCAACAGTTTTAAGTATATAATATAAACTTCAATATTTACTGAAAACTAATCGCAGCAAAAAGAAAAGTCACGTTCGTCCTGTATTTGCTGTTTACTGGATCGATACGTATTAGTTTTCAGATCAATACAAGTCTGTATCTTCTGATAAGATTCAGAATTTGTTCACATTTCATTCATCATTTCCATGTGAGAACTGAAAAGCGGTGGATCTCAAAGAGTCTGATCAATAAACTGCAAATCAGAAACGGATCAGCTGAATCGATGGGATTATTGATCAGATTGTGAGAGTGGAGGCGGCCTCCTGCTGATGCGCACTGTTATGACGAGATGTTCCTGTATCTGATGAAGATGGGAGCGAGTGTTTGTTGTGTGTTTTGTGTGTGTTGAGGCAGAGGATAAAAGCTCAGGGCTGCAGCTCCTCATTCTCATTCACACTCGGACGTTTGAGTCCTTTGTCATGGAGATTCACTCACATTCCTGCAGCCTCAGCGTCTCCAGCCTCCAGAGAGACAACACTTTGTGAGCTGCTCTCAGTACATAACCTCACCGGCAAATGAAGGAAAGGGAGACGGATGAGGGTCAGAGCCTTGGAGCTCAGAACTCGACTGAGGTTGGAACAGGGAGAACACATAACAGAAACCTGGACGTCGGCTGGTTTCTGATGTCAACCGACACTTTTAACCAACACCTTTATTCCATCAAAGTTCAGTTTACATTCAGACTTAAACTCCATTCTTTTGTTTTTACATTGAAAAATGTGATCAGTTTGAAACTGTGGAAGTGTCCAAATATTTCTGACCATACACGTCTTTAGAAATGCCATAAAATACAGGATAATTCAGCAGATGAACTGGATCTGAGCCTGTAACTGGCTACTGGCTACTAGTACTAGTGCAAGTAATAGTACTACTAATAGTAGTACTAGTACTACGAATAGACCGTTTCTCTTAGGTTGTTGGAAACTTCCTGTTTAGTTACATTTAATAGTTTTATTACTAATTAAACATATTTACTTTCTCTATATTGGTACTAAACTTTATGACAGCACATTGTACTAACCTTAATATATTATGCTATTTATATATGAATTGGTGTATTTTATCATATTTTTTTAGATTCAGGTTTAAATTGGGGTTTTTAGTGTAATGATTCACTTCCTGTGTATTGTGTCTCCTGTTCAGCTGTAAACTGCTTATTTTCCTCAGCTGATCAACCTGGTTTTATCTGGTTTCAGCCCTTCAGGTGAGCCACATTACCTATGTGAACAAATCTCGCAGAGATCAGGGACCTGAGACCAGGGACCAGGGAAAACCAGACCCCTTAAAACCCTGAACTATATGACATTCACACTTAATCTCTCACTTCCTCGGAGCTGAAGATTAACAGCTGCTGTGAGTTAAAGGCTCCTGCCTGTGTTTTATTCAGAGTGTGTGTCTGTCGTGTCAGTCCGTTTAGCGGCTCTAGCGGCTGCTCTCCCGTTATGGGAGACAAACTGGAGCCGGTCAGCAGATTAAGGTCGCACCGCTCCGGCTCAGGACTATCAGAATCTGGATCAATCCCTCCCTGTGGATATTAATCATCTTTCGTCCCTTTTGATCCAAAAATTTCTCTTTTTCTCACTTTTCATCTCCGAATCATCGACGCTCTTATTCTGGAAAGCGGAAGCGGGTTCTTCTGCCAGCTAATAGCCGTTTTCCCTTCAAAATAAAGGCTTTAACTAATCCTGGCGGCTTTTGTTCCTCGAGCTCTGGTTTAACGTGCTGAACCGAGCCGTCGCGAGCCGCCGGTGGCCGGTGTCGGTTCCGTTGACACTCACCCGTTTCCCGGAGTTGTTCTTCTTCATGCTGGCGGCTGTCAGGCTGGCGGCGGCGGGCCAGTGTCGGTACTTCACCCACTTTCACGGTAACTCCGGTATTTGTCCGGTGTGCGCGGCAGAGCGGCGGGAGAGGGAGATAAAGCGGGTCAAAGGCGGTCAAAGTCCGGCAGGGAGGACCGGAGCCTCCCCCGCTCCTCAGCCGTTGATCCTCGTTGTGACTCTGGTCGTCGCCCCGCTGCCTATGCTGCTACCGACGGGCTCCACTGCGTTCTGACCGGCCAGGGGCCGCTCTGTTGGTCGGTGTCCGGTTACTCCTCCCTCCTCCTCCTCCTCCTCCTCCTGGACTCCCCGCTGGCTCGGCGGCTCCTCGGCAGCCCGACAGCGCCGCCCACCGGAAGAAACCGAGCACATTATGTGTCAGAGCCGTCCGGCTCTGGGTCTGTGCGTCCAGGTCTGGACCCGGTTCCGGGTTCCTCCACCTGCTCCGTCTCTTTCCTGTCAAAGAGGAGAGGAGGCATTAGGAGGTGGATTCCCGGTCTGGAGTCCAGACACAACTCCAGGGCGGGGTCAACGTCCTGAGGGGCCCCTGCTGACCCCCACTGTACCTGAAGGGTTCATTGTCAGCTGACGATCCGGCCCTGACCTCAGCCTCACGTTACCAGAGCCGGGCCTGATCACCAGCATCGGGTCTGGACCTCACTAATGGTCTTCAGATCCCAGAGCAGTGGGGGCTGTTAGAGCAGCTCATTGGTTACATGGAGTCACATGGTACATGTGTTCACCTGTGGGCAGGTGAGAGACACTGAACCTGGAACAGACTGTGTCTTTGTTGGACAGCGGACTGATGCTGGTTTACAGCAGCAGGATCAGACCAGGGGGGTCCTCGGTCCTTAAGTTGAGGATGATATGGATCAGTCTGGAGCGGGTCCATTATCCTTGGCTCAGATCTGGATCAGTGTAATCCGGTTCAGTGTGGTCTAGATGTTGGCAGATGTTTGGAGGCTAAAGTCTGATCTGGAGTCAGTTTCACTCTGAGCACAGATCATCAAACTGGGTCAGACTGAGAGAAGGAGGCTGATCTGTGGATAATCTACTGACACGCTTCATTACACAACTGCACACAACAACAGACACTATACGCAACGACTACACAACACCATCCAGCAACACACAATACGCAGCGACTACACAACACCATCCGACAACACACACAATACACAACTGCACAACACCATCCAGCAACACACACGATACGCAACAACTACACAACAACACTATCCAACAACACACACCATACACAACAACTACACAACACCACCTAGCAACACATAATGACAACACACACAGCAAAGGACACACAACAACCCACACGGTACACAACGACTACACAACACCATCCAACAACACACACAATATGCAACGACTACACAACTCCCAACAAAATACACGATATGCAACAACTTCACAACACCCAACAACACACACAATACGCAACAACTACACAACACCATCCAACAACACACACAATACGCAACAACTACACAACAACACCCAACAACACATACCGACAACACACAGAGCAAAGGACACACAAAAACACACACGATACGCAAAAACTATACAACACACAACAAAAACACACGATACACAATGACCACACGACACCATTCAACAACACACACGATGTGGAACAACTACACAACAACACCTGACAACACACACAGCAAAGGACACACACAATGCAAAACAATACACACAACTACACAAACAACACAACGCACACACAACACACAGGTGAGTCCTGCTGGTCTGATCCTTTTCATATCAAACCTTGACCCAGATCAAGTCTCAGTTCTTTCTTCCTCTATCTCATTTCTCTTGAGCAGCAGCAGGAATAAATTTATACAGAACTTTTACTTTTACTGAAGGTTTCAGGTTCTGGTACTTTTACTGAAGTAAAACCTCTGAGTTCTTCCTGAGAATGTTCACTGCACATGGTTCTGCATATGATTCTATCGGAGACTAAAAAACCCGTGAACACGTGGAAGTGACCACGAGTCCTGAGGATCTGAAGAACCAGCGAAGTCTGTGAGTAAGTTCAACACTCAGCACAGCAATCTTAATAAGGAACCACTATCACACACAAGCACAATAGAACTTGAATGAAGAGGAGAAGACCCATGTTACATTCCTAGACAACACAGTAGTTTAGTTGTAATTACACTGAAAATAAAGAAAAAGTTCTGAGACTCTTATTTCAATTAGTCCAGTTAGTTGTTCAGGATGTTTCCTGGAGGAAACCACACGTGGTTCTAACTACAGGTAGATGTTCCACTTACACATGGTTCTAACCACAGGTAAATGTTCCCACCACACATGGTTCTAACTACAGGTAAATGTTCCACTTACACGTGGTTCTAACCACTGGTAAATCTTCCCACCACACCTGGTTCTAACTACAGGTAAATGTCCCACTTACACATGATTCTAACTACAGGTAAATGTTCCCACCACCTATGGTTCTAAACAAAGACGAAGGTTCTGACTAGAGGTGAATCAGAGAACGGTCAGGTGGCAGACATCCAGTTATTTCTTTTCACTGGGGTTTAAACACTTTCTGGACATATCTGCTCCCTTTGAAAATTCATTGATTATCAATTTATCACTGGATGTTTTGCTCTTCACATGTATTTGTTGAATAATGTGTTTTCCTGTTGACAAATATCAGACGCTCAGCTCACCTGTTGTGGAATCAGCTGATCAGCAGGTGTTTTACCTGTGATCCAACAGACAGGCCTCCGCTCAGCAGAGGTTGGACAGAAGTAGTGCAACTTTCTTCAGAAATTCAGACGTGTCACATACAGTATCACCAGAGTTAGAACATTTGACTGCCGTAAGTACAAGGAACACACACACACACACACAAACACACATGAACACACAGTAAAGCTGTGAAGCTGTATTGCAAAGAAAGAGGTAGTGAGGAGGTTGGAATAAGACGAAGGAAGTGAGTCACTGATATACAAACAAAAATAGAAGAGAAGAGAACATGTCTGTTCTATAGCAAAGTGTATAGAACACAGAAGGCATAGAACGCGTAGAACGTGTTGAGCTGACGATCAGAGGAGTCCATTGGTGTGAGGAGATAATATGGCTGATTTTCATCTTTACAGGGGATTACTGCTCCGCTATGATGCTGTGTGTGTGTGTGTGTGTGTGTGCGCGTTTTGGAGGATGCTGAGTGTCTTTGTATTTCGTCTGAGTCACTTTTTCATGTTTCCTTTCTGAGCTCTTCAGAGGAAATCAGCTGTTTGACAGAAAGAAAGACATGTGAGTGTGTGACACGCTGTCATCATGAGTGTGTGTGCGTGTGTGCGTGCGTGCGTGCGTGCGTGCGTGTGCTTATGTGCATGCATTTACAGTCAGACACTTGCAGTGTTTTTGCAGAATCCTGTTTTCTATTGATGATCTCTGCATTTCCTGAGAACAGTTTCCCAAGACATCATCATCATCACCACCACCACCATCATCATCATCTTCATCTTCATCATCCTCTTAACCCTCATCTTCATCAACTGCTGTTTCCCAGGTCAAGAATTACTCCTGCTCAGAAAACATCTGGTCTAGAAGCTGTATCAGGTCATTTCAGGTCCTTTGATATTAAAGCAACGGGTCGAACAGCGACGGTCCAGGACCTGAGACCTGTTCGTGTCCCCACATCTATGAGCCTGAACCAGGACGACCTGGCTCTGAGGTCTCAGGAGTCAGGTCACGTGACACTTAGCAAAGTCTGACATCTGTCCAATGTCAGAGCAGCTCTGTAGCCGTTAAGACTTCTTCTGGGGACTTGAGTTCAGCGTCACTTTGACTCTGCTGCCACCTGCTGGTACATCAGCTCCCCACAACTCATCGGAAACAAGCTTCAGACTGATCGACGGGACAATATTCAATACCAATATTAGTATCATGTAAATGACTGAGCTCCCTGAGCACATCTGGACCTGCAGCATTTTAAAACGCACATTTCTTATCATCGGAACCTTTGTCTCCCCCTTCTGGCAGCGACAGAAATTACATAAAAACACTATTATTTACATTTTTTACAACCTGTCCAGGAGTAGAACGGGGAAGTCGGTGTCTGTCCTCCGTCCCTTCTCCTCTTTCAGTCCTGTCCAACCAGGTAGAGCCACATCTGTCAACACCCGCTCCTTGTGTAGCTTCATGTGGACTCTGTGCTTCCTGTTTTATTTTGGTATCTCTTACCTGTTGTGTATGTGGTTGTTTGCCTTCCTGACTTTGTGTTGTCGTTTTTTTTCCTCCTCCAGGTAGTTTTACCTGTCCCATTAGCCTCGCCTCCCTGGTGTATTGATGTATCTTTATTCCCTTCACTCTCCATCAGTTCATCTGTATAGTTTCATATGTCTTGCTTCTCGAGTAGTGGATTTCCTGACTCTTTCTCTTTTCTTATATTAAAACGACAGTGTCTTCGCATCAACCTGTTAGTGTGTCTGCCTTTGGGTCGTCTTTCCTTTCTCCATGTGAACGTGACACACCAGAGTTTCTCTCTTAGCATCTGAAACGTTTCTTGGATGCGTCGTAGGTTTTTCCCTCGAAGGCACCATCATGATCCCAGCAGCTGAGGCCTTCTCCTTCTCTGTCCTGCTCTTCAGCGGCTGACATGAAACATATTGCCACCTGTGTGCAGTGCGGGAATGTTGCCACGGACCCCAGGTTTAAAAGTCCGTTGTCCAGAGTGATTTACCTGGTGCTGATCAGCGTTGTGTGAGCTCCTTTGTGAGGGTTTTTTTTTAATGTAACACACCCAAACTCCAGCTTTAAGTTGAGCTGAGTCTCACTGGCTGAATTAGAACAGAAGAACAGTTATTTTCATTTTGATTAATCTGTCAATTATTATCTAGACTAAACAGCTGTTTAGTGTCACAAGAGGGTCACAAATGTCCACTGTGACGTCTTTAAATGTCTTGTTTTGTTCAACCAACAGTCGGAAATCCAGAAAAAAACAGAAAATCTTAGACACCAGAAAAGTAGACTTTTTTTTAGATAAACTATTTAAATGATTGATTAATTTGAAAAATCAACACTTCTGCTTTATTTTCTGTTGATCGCTAAATCAACAAATAATTTCACCTCTATAAAGAACGACATTGCTGGTTATTTAACCCAAGATTTCAGTTTTATATGAGACTGACACATTCATACATGAGTCAAAGCTCAACTAATATTATTCATTTTAGATTCTGAAGCTTCAGTGGTGAAAATACATGTTTATATCCTGCTGCTACTGCCTGAGCAGTGATCAGGGGATTTTAGTCAAACTATAGCCAGTCTCAGTTCTCAAGTCACTCAGTTGTTATACATAGAAATGAGGAATATTTTATTACAGGTGCATGAGGGTATGTCTTTGTCTGTTGTTCCGTTTTACCTCTTTTTTCCTGGTCACACTTGTCAATGAAAAAAAAAAATTAGGCAAAACTGACCTGAGAATGATTTTCTCAACATCATCAAACTGTCTTATTCAGTGTTTCCTGGTTGATTCAGACCGATTTTATTTTTTGTACATCGTGTTATTGTTGTCTTTCCGTTAGTCTGTTGTTTGATTCAGTGACAAGGCTAAAAGCTGATGTCGGGATTCTAGATTCAGACATGATGCACAAACCTAACAGTTCACAGACAGAGTTGAGAAGCTGTGGGTCTGAAGGGCCGAAGTCAGTGTGTCGTCCTCGTCAGTGACGGAAACGAGTGTGTGTGTGTGTGTGTGTGTGTGTGTGTGTGTGTGTGTGTGTTTGTGTGTTGTAGGAGGTGAAGCAGCTGCAGAGAGAAACTCCACCAAAACTCTGCTGACTCTACATCAGCTGACACGCACACACCTGTCTGCTGTGTGTGCACAATATCGCCACAGCCTGAAATTCAGTCACGTCTGCAGCTAGTGGTAGTTAGCCACCATGCTAACCACCTGTCAGCAGAGCCAGCATGGCCAAAGGCCTCTGACCTCTGACCTTTGACTTGCCGCATAACCTGTTGGGCTCAGTGGTCTCCGTGGTAACTGCTGCAATCAGACTTCACGTTCCAACACACACAGACTTGTGTTTGTGGTTTGTGGGGACCGACTGTGTTTGGTCATGGGAGGACTCTTGTTATTGGTCAGGCCAGTCACATGATCACCTGAACTTTTTCATTAGATTGCTTTTTCAATGACTTGTGGGGACATTTCCACCATCTTCCCAGCAAACTGTTTCTGACACGTTTCTGATTATTTGACTTTATGTAGAATTAATTTAACTCATGTTTGAGTGTTGTAAGTTTTATTTAACTGTCTGTCAACCAGTAGCATTCAAAGACAGAAAGTCTGACAAAAAAATATCATCACAAGATCCACCTACTTCCTTTCTCCAAAAGGAAACATTAAGGAAACATCAAGGGAAAGAAAGGGAGAGTAAAGGGAACATGAAAGGAACATAGATTAAAAGGAGCCATGAAGGCAACATAAAGGAAACAATAAAACACAATGGAAACGTTTTGGTGTTTGCAATTGATTTTGAGGAACTTTATATGCATAAAGGTCAAAGGTCACAGTAACTCTCTCCAATCAAATATTTCTGCTCCAACAAACACGACATTTTTTTACATGATCTCTTTAAAAAGACTCAATAACATCTGCGAGTTTCCATTTTTCTTAAATAATAAATTTATCTTCACAGCTGTTTAATAAAGTTTGACTTCCAAGTTTTTAAGCAGAAAAAAAAAAAATTGACGAAAAATATGAATTCTCAAAGTCTCTTAAACCAGTGATTTTTTTTTTTGTCTCATAGTAATAATTATAGTGATAAAACACCTAATTTTGATTTACTGATACAAATAAATAAAACCGTAGTGATCATTAATTGTAATATAAGTGTTACTGCTCCCATCATGAAGTCTGGTATGCGCTACAGTCTGAAGATCTTTCACTTCCTCTTTCCCTGCTGAGCACAGACATCAGGGTCAGAGGTCAGCTGCTGTCCTTTAACCCAACCAATCGGGCGCTCTCCTCCCACAGCTTCCTCGCCACCACGTCATCCCGTCCCTCAGGAGCCACCTCCTTCTCAGCACAGTCACTGAAAACAAACAGACACTCTATGAGGATGTTGCATCGACTTACATTCATTCCCTGGACACTGGGTTAAGGGTTGAAGTGTCTGTGTGAGAATGCGAGTTTAAAACACATCCAATTAATCCATAAACACACACATACACACACACACCTAAAGTATTGTCCGGATTGTCCCTCCAGACCTGGGGTCACAGCACAGTAGACAGTGGTCTGGCAGCCCTGACTGGGGGTCTTCATGAGCAGCAGGGAGGGGAGGCTCAGTAGTGTCCCCAGCAGCGGGAACCAGCCCTGAACATGACGACCCAGCTCAGTTCGGATCACACCCGGGTGGAGACTGAACGACGACACCCCCGAACCTGAGGACGGGTACAGAGGTGAGCTGAGGGCTGCTGTGGTTACAGGTATGCAGTCACCTGACCAGTCTGTGATTACACTGACTCTGTTAAACTTTCAGTCCCACCCCTCCCAGTTTATAAACAGGCTCGAATGAAGCTCTTCATTCACAGGTCATTCAGAGACATAGACATTATAAACTGCAACTGCTGAGTTATCTTTCCTATTAATATTGTTTTTACCGGATTACATTAAAGTGGCAATAGAAAGGTTTTGCCCCCTCCCGTTTCCAGATGGTTCCAGGGGGAGTCAAGGTTCTTTCTTGTTCACCTTGGTTTCTATCACTGCTTTGCCTTCTTGGCCTCTTTTTCTGTTCCAGGCAGAGTTTCCATCGTTACTCAGGTCGTTGCTCTAGCCAGGCAGAGCTGCTCGTAGCGACCGGTGGAAATGAGAGCGCCGCCCTCTTCCTGTTTTGGTTGTGCAATGTCAGACACACACTTTCTTTATGGTTCAAACCAAGCCGTCATGTTCTGGGGAGTTTTCGTACCCGTTTCCAACAAAGTTGCAGAGTGAGAACAGGGCTTATAGGGAACTGGTGTATTGCCTCTTTAATGTTTAAAGGAGCATTAAATCAAACTTGTCTTGACATTGAAAACATCTTGAGAATATTCTTGGATTGTCAGCATGTCCTTCTGCCATAGAACAGTGGAAAAGAAGGCCTGCAATTTGACCAGGTCCTCACAATGTTCTCCAAATAGAACGCTCCGTCTTTTATAAGGAACGCTAAACTGACAATGTTCTGGCATGTGGAGAACATAAAGTTTGTTAACTCATCATGTCCCATCACCATTCTTTGAAAATTTTTAAGCGCATGGTATTTATATTTAACAACATTTAGTAAGAACCCCTGAGTGTTTATGGGAACCTTTGAGTCGTCGGGCGAGTTCTCTGGAGAAAAGGATGTTGGCCAGTTTGCTCTGTCGGTAGCTCTCCAGAGAACTGTACGGCCTTCTGCTGAAGAACAGGTCATCGAAGTCAATACGACCTGAGGGAACAACAACATGATACATATAACATCTGTAAACACCCACCAGAGGATGTTCTAATCAAACATCAGAGGTCAGAGGTCATACCCCCCCGGTGGGCGATGGACGACACATTGACCACGCGGCTGGGGGTGGAGCTCTTCAGCTTTGGCAGCAGCAGATTGGTCAGCAGGAAGTGACCCAGATGATTGACAGCCAGTTGAGTCTCAAAACCGTCTTCTGTCAGACATTTTGGACACATCATCACACCTACGGACAGACGAGAAGAGAGAGAGAGAGACTGGTGAGCAGACAGACAAGTGGACAGACAGGTAGAGATTAAGAGAGAGTGAGAGAGACAGGTGGACAGAGAGAGAGAGAGGCAGGCTTAGACCTAAAGACAGGTGAGCAGACAGGCAGGTGGACTTACCTGCGTTGTTGATGAGGATGTCCAGTCTGTCTTCGCTGTCCAGGAAGTCTTTGGCGAACTGTCTGACAGAGTAAAGGGAGGCAAGATCGAGGTGCCTGATCACCACATTGCCATTTCCTGTTGTCCGCCGGACCTCCTCCGCCGCCTGCTCCGCCCGAGTCAAGTCCCTGCACGCCATCACCACCCGGGCCCCTGGTCAGCACAACAAACAGACCTGGTTCGCAGCACAGGACAACTAATCCAACACAACCACTCACCTATCTGATTGTTCCAGGGACCTGGGTGGTGATGGGTGCGTTTGAGTCCACACACACACACATACACGCTCAACAGTCAGCTGTAATCTCTGTACAAGGCTCAGATGGTTTCAGTCTCTCCAAGTGTTAATAATTAATGTGTGTTAAAAATGCAGCATTTCGTTGAATTCTGTACATTGAGTTAGAGTCCAGAATCAATTTCCATCTCAGAGTCAGAACTCAGTCAAATCAGAACACATCAAACAACATTTAAACAAACATCAGCTAAAATAAAACTCGAGCTGAAGGCCGCAGTTACGTCTTTATCTTTATCACTGATGTTTGTCCCCAGAAGGGAGGTGGGTCCCTGCTACTGGAGTAATTTATTAATCACACACACACTCTCTGACCTCTGCGTGCCAGGTCTCTACTCGTCTCTTTGCCGATGCCGGTGTTTGCTCCAGTGATCAAAACTGTCTTTCCATCCAGACGAACTGAACAACGACACAATCCACCTGCAATCCACCTCCTCAACACCGCCACACCTGTCCACACACACACACACAGACACACACACACACACACACACAGTGGCTGTTACCACAGAAACAACAGCAGAACATATTGTATGTGAAGAGGATTCTGGTTGGAAACATATCTGTTGCTGTTGCTGATGTCGACTTCTACGCTGATGATGCTGTCATTTATCTCAAAGACTCAACTTCATTTAAATTAACAGTCCCAACATCTATTAAATCATCTGATGTTTCCAATGCGTGTCAGTTTCATCTCTGTGTGTCCAGGACAGAAATTAAACTAATTTTTAAGGTGTTTTTATAATTTCTCTATTTTATAACATACAAAACATTTTTCTTTTATTTACTGTCTGGATTTCTGACTCTGAAGGAATATTTTTTTTTTTTTTTTTTTTTACGCCTGCTCTTAAATATACCATAAAATGCACATACCATCACAGCAATAAGAACCAAAGTAGTGGTAACCATCATCATTCAGTGGGAAAGTGTACAGAAAACTACACCAGGTAATAGTGTGTGTGTGTGGGGGGGGGGGATTTCATCACTTCAAGTGAGAGCAGAGTGTAAAGAGCTGAATCAGGAGAAAAAAGGAATGTTGAGTTATTAACAGTAAATCCTCTGATAATCAGCTGCATCAGCGCTAACACTCTGAACAGTGAGTTTGTAATGTTTTCCTGGTTCATGTAGAGTTTCCATATTTGGCTCAAGTCCCAGAATGGTCTTATACTCCTGGCAGGAGTAGGTTGGGGGAGGCAGGCAAAAGTTAGGACTTTTAACCTAAATGTGTGTTTGTGCATGTCTAACATCAGAGTTATAAGCAGCATGGGAGCTTTACATTTTTATCTTCAGTCTTTGTGTAAGATCAATTTATTGTTTCCCCACATGGATCATAAATCAGAAAACAACCGCTCAGAGAACAGAGTGAGGGGAACATTAGGACCATTTAAAGCTTGACTTTGGGTTACTGAGGATATTAGATTCAGCTGTTTCAGATCTTAAACTGCCTGTTTGAAAATCCTGGAGCAAAAACAGTATAAGAAACCCAATCAGCACCTTAAGAACCAGGGGCCCCAGAAGGCCCAGATTTACTTCATATCAGTAGGTCTTATATAGTGGGATTAATTACAGAGTTGTGAGGGTGACGAGTTGTCCCTTCTCTTGTAGAGAGACTCAAGGTCCAAATTCTGAAAATTTTGAATTATTTTAGTTTTTATTTGTTGCTCATTTGTTCTATGTTTTGTTTTATCAGATTTTCTTCATTTTTTTTGTGTCAAGTCATTACCAGACAAAAAACCTAGGGGAAGGTAATATTTTTCCATCACAGAACGGTCAGGCTGAAACCAACAGTTAGTTTCATTATCAATACATCTGACAGTTATTTTTCTTCAATAACTGATCCACTGGTCAGTGAAAAATACCCAAGTCAATAAATTCATATTGCATTTTTTGTCTGGCCAACGGTCAGAACCCAAACATGTTGAGTTTGTTGTCACAGAAAACAGAGAAAACCAGCAAATATTCACATCTGGGAAACTGGTGTCTGGGAATTTCTGGCATTTCTTTGCCTAAAGCTGTTGTACGTAGGTTTTCTCTGCCGCTGAATGTGGTTTCCTGCCTTCAGCTGTCGGTGGTTAGAATCCATCCTCTGATCAGAGCTACATCTTCATCCTCTCATGTTGGACTGAGAACAGACTGGACACTTCAGGGACTCACTATAGGGCTAGCTGGTTTGCTGGTTAGCTGTTAGCATGCTAATTTCAGTAGAACAGAAGAAGTGATAGAAATAGAAGCTAAAAATGGCTTAGCATTGGAGTAACTTTCCACCTGGAGAAAAACTCGGTGAATAAAGGATCAAAGTTTGATGCTGAACTCGAACGTTTCTTCCAGACTGGTCAGTAAACAGCTGCTAATGCTAATGTCGGCTATGTAGTGATAGCAGAAACTGACATATAGCAGCTTGAAGAAAATGAATTAATCATGATTCCTTTATCATGAGGTTAATGGGGCCATGGTGTACACACATTCACAAACTATACATATATACATGTATATAAACATCTACATGGTATGTTTTATCAACTTCATAAATTGTAACTATATCTTTATTTCAGTTTGGTCTTTTGCTCCTAATTATTATTTTACCTTTAAGTTCTGTGTTGTGCTTTTGATTTTTTTTTTTTTTTAATACAAATAATTCACAATTTTAAAAGTTTACTCTATTTGTTATAAGCATGTTTTATCTTTGCTGGAAAAGTGCTATATCAATAAAGTTATTATTATTATTATTGGTTTTACTACTTAATTAGTTGTTTTAATTTAAATGTACAAGTTCAAACAGGGTTTAAGCAGTAAATTAACTCCAGCTAGAAACAGAAAATGAAGAATAAATACACAAATATGAACATGTTGAGGAAGAATAAAAGTATAAAAAATAAAACTGTTCTGTTCTCTGCAGACAATAGAATCCGAAATGAGATCTTACAGATCAGACCGAGTCCCAGCAGAGCTCCACATCTCAGCAGCAGCCCCCCACGGCCCTCCAACCCCAACCCTGGCCCTGGTTCTGATTCTGAGTCAGCCCCACTGCCGCCGCCGCCCTCGGGCCATGGCAGCACCAGGAATTCTCCCGGAGCTGCAGCCCTCATTCCTGCAGGTTCGAACAGACTGAAAATAGACCGATCTGAGCCTGGAGGGGGGTGGGAGTGAGGGCAGATTAACAGATTAGAGAAGATTATCCACCACAGAGCTGCTCTGGGGTCAGTTAGAGACAGGAACGATCACTGAAAACCATCTCCAACATGTCGGCTTTCCAGGAAACAAGAAAAGACAGCTGTGCTTTAAGATTAGTGAAAAATATATTTTAGGACTCTTAACCGTTTAAACCCTCTGAGGTTGTGGGCTTTCTATTTCTTTCTGTGTGACACACTGTAGTTATCTTTGTTCTTTATTATTATTATCATTGTTTTTGTCATTATTCATATATCTTCTTTTCTTACGTATTTTTTCATGTGTAGGAAACATGTACTTTAACCTTTGGTGCCGATTTCTGTGACTATTAATTTTATTTTTTTTTTCTATGGGGTTTTAGAGAAACATGATGATACATGATGAATCATGATGGATATCTCAACACCTAGAAAGTCTACAGGACTGAAAATTGGTGAAAAGCTTCCCCAGACTTCAGAGTTTCACACTTTTAAATGGTGGCGATAGTGCCACCATGTGGTGAGAAATGAGCTACCAGTTTTCGCTAAATGGTTTAGCTAATGTCTCGGAAACTGTGAGGCGTGGGAGAAAAATTCTTTGGATTCAGTGGCTGAATCTGAAGACGCTGATGTAGGCCATGCCAACTGTGGCATCAAGGTTTTTCCAACATTTTGAATTCTTTTATTCAACATGGTTTTAACTCAATCCTACATTTTTCATCCAAAGTTCACCAAACTTGTCCCAGACTGTGTCTGTTTGACCCCAAACTGCCCACAAATTTGACCTGAGATATCAGGTGTCGCTGTTACACGATTGGCTAACAGACTCTGTGGGTGTGGTCAAAGCAATTCAACCTGCTATGACTCTTGAATGCTTCATACATTTGCATCCAAATTTAGCTTAAGCTTACAGCTTGAGAACAACCATGAATAAGACTGAAAATTTCATGCAGTTTTGCAGCTAGGGGGTGCCACAGTAGAGAAAATTAAAGATTGCTTAACAGACATTGCTACTACTTCCAGAAGGTGAGGATTAGAAACAGGGTTCCACCTTTAAAATTTCAAGCACGACAAGGTCATATTAGCTTTTGAACAGCCTGTTGATATCTCTTATAATCAATAGGTTATTGTTATTGACGATGCATAAAATCTCTAATATCGCTAAAGCTGTAAAGGCTACAGAAATGAAACTTGTCAGACAACTACCAACTGGTGAAAAGATTCAATTATTCGAGAAGTGCTGTGATAGTGCCACCATGTGGCCAGAACTATTTTGATATTTTTTGCCATTTATGATATTGCTTTGCTTATGGCTGTTAAGGGTGTTACAAGCTGCAGTTCTGCATCAATATTTCAAGTAAATGAAATTATAACACTCCAAATAATTTGATCACTATGTAAGAAAATAAGATGACAGCAGCAGGTTCTGAAATTGGATGCATTTTCTTCAGGAAATGCAAGTTATTATTAGTTATTGATAGCTATTATTAATGCCCATTTTTAGGCTGTGTATTTTTATCTAAACGTCATATTAAAAAAGTGAGTGAGCAGACTAATTTCTTTTTATTCTTTCAAATTCAGTTTGTAATAAGGTTTGAAGAAAAGTCTGGCAGTGATCAAGTCACTATCTTATATCTGACAAAATGTTTCAACTCCGTCATTGACCTAACCCAGCTCAGATCTGAAAAAAGCAGGCACAAACTGAGAATAATTTACACCTTTTAAACAAAACAAGACATATCAGTACACAGTCCTTGAGCTTTTATGGGTCATATGATCAATCTACTAACTGACAAAATAATCCACAAATTAATCATTATCTGCAGCTGCTTTCAGTCCCACTGAGCCTTTGATCAATAAACATATTTAATGAGATGTAAGAGTAAAAACATCAGTCAGTTGAGGCCTGTGTTTAGTGAATCTTCTGATTATTTGTTTCTAACGCGATTAGTTTTTTCCAGCCCCCGCCTGTGACGTCAGAGCCCGTAGTCCCGCCCCGCCAGGAACCAACAAAAACAAAATGGCGTCCTGCCCTCAGACTGGTGCGGTTTTTGCCGCCTCTCGGTCTCCAAGTTGACTTGTTGTTGTGTTTGTTAGTTCGCCTGCGGTCCTTGTCGCCGTCGGTACGGATCACCCGAGTCACAGCGGCCGCTGCGGGACGTCTTACCGCCCCTAGCCTGAAAACCCGCAACAGACTGCACTTGAGTTCCTCCAGAAAAATTTAGACCGACCAATGAGAGGCAGCGCTCTCTAAAGGGGAAGTGACGTACGGACGGCGTGGGCCTATCCACGGCTCTGACGCTGACGGCAGAAGGAAGTCCTGCCCCCTGCCTCCCGTCGAACCGGAGCGCGCCTGGAGAAGAACCGTGCGAACCCGTCCGTGCTCCGCTGTACCGCCCTGCGGCTCCAGCAGCAGGTATGACCGGCTCGGCTCAGCCCGGGTGAACACGCAGACTGGTCTCGCATGCACGACGGGGACGTTTAGGAAGCGCTCGGTGTGTTGCAGCTAGCTGCTGGCGGAGGGGCGGTGCAGACAGGCAGTAAAACAAACGCACCGCGGTGCTCGATGTGCGCAGCGGCGTGCTGACCTGGGCTTAGTCCGGGTCTTTGTGCACAAAGAGACCCGTGTTTAACTTTTTCATGGGTTCTTTACCCGCCTGGCGCGGAAATTTCCCCGCGCAGGGTCTGAGACGCTTCACCCGGGTTTAAAAAGGCAGAAAGCCCCGGGAGGAGCGCCCCCTGCGGCCGCAGCCGAACACCACACACCTGCCTGACTACTACACCTGTTTCCTGCCGTTTTTATATAACTTTGTTCACAAAAGCACTGGCAACAAACCTGGGGAGAAAATAAGGCATCTGAGTTTTTCTAGATAATTTTTAATTTGACCTTAGTGTGTTTTTCATGATGATTTTGGCTGTTTTTTACTTTAATAATGGGACAAAATAGAAAATTTTGTTTTTTAGCATGATATTAAAATGATGATGAAATACAAAAAGTCCATTAAAGGTTTAAAGGTTGTGAAAAACGTTTCATTCACAGTGTTGTCTCTTGGCTGATGTAGACTCTTAGTTATAAGGGTGTGTGTGTGTGTAATTGCTGCTAATAGTTTACAAGTCAAGATTCTATTGTTAATTCACATGAATTCATTACTTTTAATTGGTTAATCTATCTGCTTCTTATCCCGATGCAGGTTGGATTAATTGAACTAATTTTATAGTCAGAGAATCGCTGAAAAGAAAGTGATATTACAATAATAAAATTCTAGTTGGCATCCTCCAAACTGGCTTTTCTTTCGACTTTCAAACTTTGGCCAGTATTACATGTCAGAGATTTTTCTCTAAACCTGTCATAAAAGGTTTTATGTGTTTCTGTTGTTTCTGTAGAAACATGGATACAGAGCTGTTTATGGAATGTGAGGAGGAGGAGTTGGAGCCATGGCAACAGGTGGATGACAGCGTGGAGGAAGATGAGATGGAGTTCATCGACAACTATTGCGAACCAGGTGAGACACACACACAGACAAACACAACAAGATACACACAACATCCTCTAAAATAAAATCTGTCTCTCTCCAGTCGAAGATTCTCCATCTCCTCTTCCAGCGTCTGAGACTCCGCCCCCCAAGACTTCTCCATCCATCACACCTGCTCCAACAGGTAACCTGTTGCATCTCTTTCAGTCTGGGGGTGTTGCTCCTGTGTGGGAGAGTGGGGCCTTTTACATGCCTCTGTTTGTCCTGAACCACCTTCAGAGTTTCAGTCACAGAAACAAGACTTTTCAGTTTAATACACCAGGTATATAAATTTCTGTTTTCTTTTTCCACAGCTTCATCTCCTGTACAGATCGTCGCCTCCTCAGTGATGCCCCATCCTCCTCCCTCCATCTCCTCCTCCCCCTCCTCTCTCCCTAGCCTCCCCACCCCCACCACACCTGCTGTCTCGGCCCCGCCCCTGATGGCTCAGGCCCCGCCCCTCATCCTGACACAGACGGCAGGTGGGACGTTTCTCCTCCCAGCAGCCCCCGGGACAGGCAATGCCCAACCCATCCTCCTTACCACCCAGGTAACGAAAACAAACGCAACCTCCAATGTTTTCTGTTTCCTCTGTCTTCATGTTGAGATCAGTGAGGAGCAGCTGCACCACAGTGTGGCGATGAACTGACCTTCACATGCTTAAAAAATGTAAATGAATTTCAACGAGACTGTGAGAACTAAGAATATTCCGTTTCCTGACTTGGAGACCAAAAGTGGCGGAACGTCGTTCTGTCGTGTTCCAGCCACTTGACACCTACGAAGCTCAGACCTTCAGACGGAAACGGTTTGGTTGGTGCAACGCGGACCTCACCAACCAGCTTCACCACCAGAACGCCACCCAAACACACACTTGTAGACGACCAGACAGGGTTGACTCAACCTGTGACCTTGAAGCTAACTGCAGATTTTTTACTGGTGAATTTCAACCAAGTGAATCTGTTGCCTGGCAACACTGTTCTAGCAGGTGTAAACACCTGAATGCAGAACACAGAGGGAACCCGACCTCTCAGCTGGTCACAGCTGTCCAGACTTTGCTCACAAAGTAGCAAAGTGATGCTAAGACGAGGAAACAGAACTAAAATGATCTGAACAATCGTCTGTTCTGATGCCACTCTGATGCCACTCTGATGTCATGTTTTTGCATTCCCTGAACAGGGTTTTCCGGTGCAGACAGTGGTGAACCCCGGTACTCCCCTGCTCCTGAACTTGCAGCCGGGTCAGACGGTCCGGCCGCTCACCCTGATCCAGTGTAAGACGCCCCCACTCCATCCGATGATAATCGATAAGAAATCTAATCTGTTTATTGATGCGATCATCGCTGCTGTTTCCTGTCCCTGCAGCCTCGTCACTGGGTCAGTTGGTGCGGCCCAGTGTGGGCGTGTCGCCCATTCTCCCCCAGGGCCAGGCTATCCAGACCCGACCAGGCCCCACCCCCTCAGGAGGCCCCGTCCAGCCTGGTTCCGCCTATGCTGCCATGCAGCTACCCGCCACGCTGACCATCCGCACCAGCACTCCAGGACCCGGTCAGTGCACCTGACCCACTAGGAGGAGGGTCTTATCGGAATTGTTCAGCTTGATTGCCTCATGTATTAATCCATCGATTGATCTGTTTAGTTTTGGGTTTTTTTTTGTTTTTTTCCAGTTAACCTCCAGATGACCCAGTTGGGTGGGACAAACACCCTGAAGCTGGCAGGTTCTCCTGCCCTTCCCTCTGGCTCGGCCAACGGAGTCACCAGATTCACCACATTCAGCAGCATTATGAGTAGGTCCAGGACCAACACTGGAACCGTTGTAATACTGGTTCCGAAAAATGCTCAATGTGTACTTGATTTTTATTGCTATTAAAAGTTCTGCTTAAATTCAGATAACCCATTTTAGATTAAGCCATTATCTAAAACTATCACAGGGACTGGCTTCATTTGGACTTTATCTATGGAACTCATAAATTCTGATTACAGTTAAATAAATAGAAAAACTATGAATGAAAATAAATGTAAAGAGATTCACTCCTGTTCCAGGAGTTGGTTTTAATCCAGTAGTTCCTAGAACTGAGGAACCAGAAGAAGTAAAGTAAGGTGCTAAAATAGGACCTAAAAGTCTCCTTTCACCATTTGTGTTTGGAAATTAATTATTAATGCAAGATGTTCTTAAAACAAAAAGTTTTTAACTACAGAAATTGTTAGAGGCTCATGGAAGAACTTTACTGTGAAGGAGTCGCAGGAAATGTAGAAGTCACACCCAGGTATACTCTATGATATTGGGTCCAGACGTGTCCTCTCATCACCCACCTGTGGCAGGTGAGGTCAGGCTATCGTTGGCTCACAGGCAGGGCTGAGTCTTACCTGCCAAAGAGTCAATCAAATGAGTCTCTGTGTGTCACCTGGTCCGGCAGCTCCCGGCCCCATCCCTTCCCTCATTATGACCCCGGGCGTGAACTCAGCGTCGTCCTCCAACCCCCCCAGGGTGGTGATGAGTGTGGAGGAGTTCTACTATGGGACTTTTGAGGGCGACCTGAGTCTGAGGAAGCCACAGCCACTGGGAATCAAAACCTCCACCTTCACCTGCCAGATCTGCACACACCTTGCCGAGAACAACCTGAGGTCGGACCAATGAGCACCTGAACACACCTTGGCTGTCTTGGGGAAGATTTGTCTGTGTAAACCTATATTTGTGTGTGTGTGTGTGTGTGTGTGTGTGTGTGTGTGTGTGTGTGTGTGTGTGTGTGTGTGTGTGTGTGTGTGTTTGTTTGTTTGTTTGTTTGTTTGTTTATGTTCATGTTCATGTCCAGGTTGATGCAGCACATGCTCCAGCACTCAGAGCTGATTGGAGGAGGAGGTAGCGATGACAGGAAGTGCTGCAGGTTCTGTTACCGGCAGTTCTCATCTCCAGCTCAGCTGCAGACCCATCAGGAGCAGGTGCATGGCCCCACCCTCTCCTCCAGTAAGGACAAACCCACTCACACACCTCAACATTATAAAAGAGATTTGTGTTCCTGGACTTGACTTACAACATGTTGGTCTTAACTTGAAACTTGCCAGTCCTGGATGTGAAATGGGACCTACTGGTCTTGACCTGTCCTGGGGCCTGTAGTTCTTGACTTTGGACTAACCTTCCTTTAATTGGACTTTCGACCGACCTGTCCTGATTCAGACCTAACCTAGTCCTACCTGTCTTGATGTTGGCCTTCTCTAAGGACATGAGTTGACACTTGATAAATTTGACTTAACCCTTAAATCAGCTTTGACTTGGAACTGAAGACTTTACCTGTTGTTGTTTACCAGTTGGAGAGATGGTAGAGAGACCACAGGAAATGAGTGGAAAGATAGACAGAGAACGACATAAACAAATGTCCCATGTTGGACATATCATGGGACTTACCTTATCTTGGGTCTTACCTGTGTCGACTCTGGACTTACCTGTCTCTGTCTCAGGTATGTGTCGTATATGTGAGTGGGCATTTGAGAATGAGCCGGCCTTCTTGAACCACATGAAGTCAAACCACAAACCAGGAGAGATGCCATACGTCTGCCAGGTGAGCCTGACCTATGACTTTGGACCTATGACCTTCCCATTCGTCCTCAGGCCTTGGCGCTAACTCATGTGTGACTTACAGGTGTGTTCATATCGCTCGTCCTTCTACTCGGACATCCTGAAGCACTTTGCCAGCTTCCACAGAGATTCTCGCTTCCTGCTGTGTGTTTTCTGTCTGAAGGTGACCAGGAACCCCACCGGCTATCAGCAGCACCTGCTGCGACACCAGGTAACCACACCCACATCAGGTAACTACACCCACACCAGGTAAACACACTCATACCGGGTAACCACACCAGGTAAACACACCCATTCCAGATAACCACACTTGCGCTGGGTAACCACACTCACACCAAGTAACCACACCCACACAAGGTAACCACACTGGGTAAACACACCCATGCCAGGTAACCACACTCACACCAAGTAAACACACCCAGTAACCACACCAGCGCCAGGTAACCACACCCACACCAGCTAACCCCACACATGTTGTGTGTTGATGGTGTATTCAGCTCGGTTTGTTGAATCCGTTGTGGTGCTCATACAGTCCGTTTGGGGCAGATCAAGGTTCTGGCATCATGGTTTGGTCCATTTTTACCTCAGCAGGGAAAAGAAAGATGAGAAAAAACACTGTTACTAATTTTGAAAAACAAACATTTGATTACAGCTCATTGGCCAAATGACCTAATCATCTGAGGCCGAGCAGCACCAGCCATAGACCCAGCGCAGTGAGGGCTTCATCAAGATAAATGTTGTTCATCTCTAAATTAAAATGGATTATTGATTAAGTGATTGATCTTCTGATCTTGTGTCTGTGTCTCAGATCAATCAGGCCTTCCACTGTAACAGGTGTCGTCTTCAGTTCGTCTTCCTGAAGGACAAAATGCAACACAAACTGGAAAACCACCGTTGCTTCCGCCGACCATCTCAGCTGGAGGGACTGCCGCCAGGGTCAAAGGTCAGCTCCCTCCGGATAGCACTGACCCCCCATCTGTTCTTGTGTCCCAGAGAAGCGCGATGGGCTGAATCAGCAGCTGATGGACCCGAACAAGTGTTTTTAATTTTCTGCTAAGTCGGCATCGAAGTCCAGATCCGATTGGTTGTGATCACTGATCCCTGTGTCTCCAGGTGACAATCAGGACCTACGGGAAGCTCAAACCTCAGATGATATCAGCAGGTGGGCGGCTCCTCCACACCCCCTCCTCTCTCATTCAGCCAATCCACATCAAGACAGAGCCGCAGAGGTGTCCGATCCAGAGAAACCCTGTGTTCTCCAAATCCTCACGATCCAGCTCCAAAAGACCGGTCAGCCGCCGAGTCCACGTCAACAGGTGAGACTGACCCCCCCCAAGACGTCCTCAGGCAGCTCTTTACATCAGTATAGGTTTAAAGAAACACGCTGTTGAGGAGACGTCGTCTCACTCGGCTCAGCGTCTTTCTTCCCCTCTCGTCTGCTGCAGGACTTTGTGGTGTGACAGCGACCGGTTGGTGTGTTTGGAGTGTGGAACCGACGCCTCCGACTTCTCCGCCCACTACCCGACCCACGTCCACTGTCTGCTTTGTCCCTACAGCAGCTGCTGCTCCAGAGCCTACGCTGCCCACATGATCAAGTAAGAGCGACCCGCACCATAACCTGAAACACTCAGCATTAACAGACACGCGAAAAAAGAAAACGGAAATGATAAAGCGCTTCAATGAAAATGAAATTGTGATTTATTTATATCGTTTGAAAGGTTAAGTGAAAATTAAATTTAAATCAGAATCGAGCTCCGAACATAAATGATGACTTCTTTTACCCTTCCTTTTCATGGATGTACATGAGGGGTTGTGGATTTAAGTAATTTCACAGTAAAACTCATTTATTTACCAATAAATCTGGTGAATTTCTGTGTTGAAGTAAAGCTTTATTTTAGGGAGGAGATGTAAGGTGACTGGTGATCGATACCGTGTTTGATTCTCGTTCTCCTTGTTTGATCTCTTCAGCCACCACGTGCCGCACTCCAAAGACAAAGTTCTTCCTCTGCACAAACTTCCTCCTCCATGGTGAGACTCATTGATCACTCATTGATCTGATCAGACGGTGAATATAGACGCATCGACAGTTTAATGAATCATCCCAAAAATGCTTTTTACTTCTGTTTTAACTGCTTTTAATGGAGCATAAGGTTCAGACTAAGTCACGAGCATCATACAGTATCAGAATTAATTCATCTGAATGGAGTCAGTTCGAGTTTCTTAGTTTACTAAATGTTAATGTTTAGTTTCTGAGAGGTAAAGTCTTATTCTTACTCTCAGATATACAGCACGTTAATTGAGGTAATTTCAGCTCCTGTCTTCGTGTCGCTATAGAGACAAGAAAAACAGACCAGAGTAAAAAATGAAATAAAAGGTAAAATGAAATAAAACGTAAACATATAATCTCCTCTTAAACTGCCGATCATTTGCATGGTTCCTATATCAGTCATTCCTACATTTGCGTCGTGAAATGTTGTTTTCCATCACAGTTTGACAGGGATTTGTCTCGGTTAGAATATTCTGTCATGACACGAGCTGTTTATTAATCCTCCTCTGTGCTGCAGTGACTGAATCTGACCTGCAGGTGTCACTCCTGTTGTTGTCTATGATCAGATATGAATGGATCTGATCAGTGAACTGACTGTTTCTGTGTTGATGTCTGGTGTTTCTGATCTGAGAGTAAAGTTTATGCTGTTTGATAAAACTGTGTCATTAACATTGATTAATAGGACGAAGAAGTACAAGCAGAGTGAATGTCCTCAGCTGTGTGTGTGTGTGTGCGTTTTATGGCTTTTATAAAACATAGTTAATTCAGAAAGTTTTCAGACCTTCACTGTTTTCATGTGTTTTTTTGTTTTAGCCTGATGCTAAAATCACTCAAATTAATTTTTCCCTCTGTAATCTAAACTTAATGTCATATTATGACAGAGTGAAAACAGAATTTTAGACATTTTTGCATATTTATTATAAATGAAGAACTGAAATATCATTTTGACATAAATATTTGGACGCTTTACTGTGACACTTGAAGTTCAGCTCAGGTTCCTCCTCTGTCTCTTGATCATCTCTGAGATGTTGCTACACCTCGACTGGAGTCCACCTGTGGTGAAGTCAACTGATTGGAACTGGTGTGAAAAGACACACACCTGTGTCTACATGAGGTATCACAGCTGACGATGCCTATCAGAGTCAAAACCATGAGGATGAAGAACTACCTGCAAGGCACAGATACAGTTTGTCAATGAGTATCAGGCTGAGACATAACAAGATGTGAAAACAGTGAAGGTCAGAAAAAATCCTGAATGTTCTGTAACAAACAAACAACAGTAACAAGTAACAAACAACAATACTAAAAGAAAATGATAAAGAACGTGGACATATGAACAGCGGCACAGAGAAAAAGTCCAGAGTTGATCTCACTGTGATGGTTAAGACAAACACTTACACAGCTCTGATGTAATCCAGTGACTGTTTCCCAATTTTCTCAGATTTGCAGAAACACGTGCATCTCATTTTCTCCATTCTGAAATGATGAGTTTGTTACAGCGACCCCTGTCTGACCTGCAGGCGGTGCGCTTCATCACTATGTCTTTACCTTTGTGTGATAAATGTCTCTCTGGTTCGACAGTCCATTCCTGCTGCAGTGCTCTCAGTGTGACTTCAGGCCTCAGACTGCAGATCAGATGGCCGATCACCTGCTGGCCCACCCGGGGCATCACAGCACCACCTGTCGCACCAGGAGTAAGACACACACATACACACCGAAGGCTTAGGCAATAACTTTCCTGGAAACCAGCCTTAATTTTGGCACCTATTACAGGTGAAATAGAGAATGTGTTCAGCTGGTACACCTGTAGTGACACCTGTAGTTAATGACTGTAATACCAATCACAGCAGGTAACGGCAGCAGCAACATGATAAACTTCACAAAATGTCTCAGAATTTCTGTCTCTGTTTTAAAAAAAAATAAAATTTTATTTATATATATATATATATATATATATATATATATATACACACATACATATACATATATACATATATAAAATTTCAAGTAGGAAGATGTAGTCTCTGTTCTTAATCCAGCTCTAAAAAAAGTCATCAGTGGGCTAAACTTCAGGGGGGGCAGTCAAAGGAAACCATAGGCAGAAGGTAAACTTGTACTCAGGTTGTTGACATTTAGCTGAAACTCAGTTTGCTCCTTAAATGACCTGAGCACCACGACAAAGTAAAACACGAGTTCCTGCAGAAACATCATAACATGCAGATCTGATTTGTCAATAATCACGGTTTTCTGGTAATTATGAGATGAACAGTTTCCCTTATAAGACAATTTCCAAACTAACAGCAGGTCTGACTCTACTCACTCTATCAGCTCTGTTACGACAGGCATGAAACCAACATGAAATCCAGCTGGTCACATGTTCATGTCTGGACTTGGGGTCCGAACTAAATATTTCAGCCAGAATCCAAAGTTTGGCTTGGCCTCATAAGTCACATCCCAGTGGAGCCAGCAGACCAGACCAGACCAGATCACATATTAAAGGACCCTTTAAAGTTTTTTTGTATTTCATCCAGTTCATCATTTTCAAATCACAGTAATTTCTTTTACTTTTTCTGCATTTGGATTCTAATGTTGTCCGTATAAGTTATTTTAATTAATAGACCTATGAAACTTCTTTGAGTGGCTTGATCAATGATCTACATTATTATCTTATCAGAAGTTATGTTATGTTTGTAAGGTACCACAGTGCTGATGTAGTTTGAACAAAAGATCTTATCTCAAGGTCCCCTTACATGGTTTCTTTTAAAGTTTTCACTTACAGCTGCAATGATCGGTCGATTCATTCATGGGATCAAGCTCCAGAACATAAATATTCAACTACTATGACGGTCGATTAATCGTTGAGGTTGTTATTCTGGTTCCAGCTGTTAAGTTTAAAATGATATCAAACAGGAAACAATATATATATTTTTTTTTTTTTTTATTGGACAAAATGACAAAATTGTTAAATCAACTTGGACTCTGGACATTTTACAGATGAAACGATTAACAAGTTAATCAAAAAATGATTGATACATTGATCAGAAATGAAATTAATAATCACTTTCCTCCGTTTAATGTGACAAAGGGCAGTTGTACATGGAGGAAAAATACTAACTAGAGCTGCATTGATTAGTGGTTTCCTCAAATAAGTGACCAAAAATTAATTCTGCAACTTTTTGAATAATTAGTTATTTGTTTTAGTCACTTTTTAAGGACAAAAGGCAAAAATCTAATGTCAAAAAGCTAAAACCTGTAAATGTTTTGCCCCAGAACCATCGGTATCTAAATGAAAAACTGATTGATTTTCTACTTTAACTTTATTTGTGCCCTATACGAAGTATTTTATTTATAAAATTTTAGTAGCATTCTTTGTTGAAACCTCATTGTTTTTGTCACCATAGTTTTTCTAAATCCGTCTGCTTCTATGTGTCTGTATTCTAATGACAGTTTTTCACTTGGGTGAAACAACAGTTTTAGTTCATTTGTGTTGAATAAACATGAGGGACAAAGAAAAACTGTAAATGTCTATAGAGCCGATAACAGCCGTACTGTCTACAGAAACCATATCGGTGGACGGACACCTCCTCTCGGTTCCAGCTGTTCTTTTTGCTTGTTGTGTGAATAAAAACTCAGCTGCTGTGGATGATCTTTCTCTGTGTTCTCCTCCTCTTAAATCAAACTTGTCCTCAGTGAGGACTGGAGGTTTCCACAGATCTGTTTCCCTCCTGCATGTTCCACAGGACAGACGGCGTCCAGCTCCTGGCTTCAGACAGAGCCAACGTTAATAAAACAAACAAAAAAAAATGACCCAGAGGCCACGGAAACAAAGGACGTGTAAACAGCAGAAGGGACGGTGACAGATCTGGAACAGTGTGATTTACACATTGATCACATCGTCTTCCTGCGTGATCTGAGGCCAATTTAATTTTTAACCTCTAAAACTGTGACTGATATACATGACTGGTGATTAAAGGAGCATATCAGAGACTCTCCCTATGGGCTCAAGCTTGGCTCTGAACAGTTTGTGTCTTGCTGACATGGAGATTGAGAAACTGAGGGAAGATGAACATGTCAGACATCGAAAGAAACTTTGATCTTCGCTCCTCCATCTTATTTCATTTCTTCAGTTTTTTCAAGTGCTCCAAACAGCCCTTCTCTAATCAGTAGATCTCCAGGGACTCTGCTGACCCTGGTTCTGGTGTTGTAACATTTAGGACTGAATCCAAATCTTCTATTTACTTTTAGAGCCTGGCAGAGTTGGCTCCACCATATCTGGGAGTCACTGATCTCAGATACCGGTTCTTCAGGCCTCAGAACAAGATCTCCTGGTTGTTTGCCTAAAGTTTAGGACCCATGGTGACCAGACTTTTGCTGATCTGGCTCCTGGTTCTGGGTCAGGAGCCAGTTGTTCATAACTTCAAACTTAGCCTAGTTGTAACATCAGTCTTTGCTAAGTCTGAAGAGGCTGACAAGAGACAGAAAGAAAAACTTTACTGTGAGAAAAACACGTTGGTAGTGTTGTTGTTTTTCAAGTGATGCAGTAGTTTTGACCTCTCAAGACTTTGCCGTCCTCCGTGCACCTTGGAAGTAGGTGAAGTCGTGCCAGAAATCCCAACTCTGCTCCCACAGAGTCTTGAGAAGTCTAAATTTATGTATTAATGAAATTAAAACAGGTTGGGCCACAGAACCCAGTTCTCGCAACGTTTAGTTCTTAATGAATATTTACATCCTGATGGACAGGGAGCATTTTGAGTAGAGGATGGTGGTCTCTGGTCTCGACTGACAGCGTGATCATGGTTCTACCTCGATAATTAGGATGACCACTGGCCATTTCTACTGCTGTTGGGCTCTGAAGTAGATCTTTGTAGGAGAAAGCGATTGTTTGAAACTTACTAAACACACAAATTAACGGTGTGGATTATGGTTAGGAAGGTTTGTGGAGTTTCTATAGATGTTTTGATATGTTAGGTTTTTTGAAGAGTTTTGTTTTGGTATTGATGTTTTTTTAAAATCAAAACATGTTAAATTCCTTTTTTCAGATGTTAAAAAAAGTTATTTTCCCTCTTCTTTTCAGCCTACATTGAACCTGACATCCAGTTCTGCCACGGTGAAGAGCAGCGTTCCTCAGAAGAGAATGAACCAGGCCAGAACAAAGACTTGCCCAATCCGTCCTGGATGTCAGCAGATTGTTGGAAAGAGGCGTTGGGAGGTGAGAGCATCCAGTTCACCATCGTCCCGTTCGTGCAGAGCAGTGGGCCTCGGCACTCCCTGTCCAAGAACTGCGACGCCATCGACTTCTTTAACCTGCTCTTCCCTTCGGCGCTGGTGGAGCTGATCACCACTGAGACCAATAACCATGCCAAGACCTGCCAGTTCCTGGGCTCCTGCCTACCGAGCTGGGTCCCTGTCACGACTCATGAGATCAAAGGATTCATTGGCCTGGTTGTTCTGATGGGGATCCAGAACCTGCCTGACCCGTCTCACTACTGGTCCTGGAGTCACTACGACAACAGCTACACCTTTTATCGAGCCATGAGCTTCAAACGATTCAAGCAGATTGCTGCCAACATCCGCATGGGGAGTTTTACCACAGATGAGCATCGTGGCACCAACAACCCAGGTGACTCGCTGCACATCTTCAGGCCAATGCTAGACATCCTAGGTGGAGCTATGTGGGAGGCCTACCAGCCGAACTGCTGCCTGACCATCGACAGGACCCTGCTGCCCAGTCTGGAGGAGGAGGGCTGCCAAACTAAAGGGAACCCAAAGACCCAGCCCCAGGTTTGGCTGCTCTGTGACTCCAAGTCAGGCTACTGCCACCGCTTCTCCATCCAGGTGGAGGAGAAGATGGGCCAGGAGCAGGGCTTCACTGTGGTTCCAGAGCTGATTAAGGGTCTAGAGGACAAACACCACCAGCTCTACCTGGCTAGCTCGCTTACTTCTGTCCCGCTCATGCAGAAGCTTCTGGACCAGGGCATCTACGCCTCCAGTTCCTTCCCTCCTCCCAGTCCCATCCTGCCCATTGAGCTGTGGGAGGAGGGCCAGCTTGAGAACCCCGGGGACTTCCTGCAGAGGCAGTTTGGCCCCTTGCTGGCCACCCGCTGGAGGGACACCAAGGAGATGGGCTGCCTGTCAACAAATGCAGCTCCAGGCGAAATGGACTGTGTTTGGAGGAGGTCTCAGACCAAAGCAGGCAGCTTGGAGCCCATCGACCGACCCATGGCCTTCCGCCTCCTGCAAGAGAACATGCGAGGGGTCGACATCTGCAAGCAGCTGCTGGCCTGCAACCCGCTGGGAGGAGTCCCCCAGGACCGACACTGGCGCAGTCTCTTCTGGTTTCTGATCAACTTGAGCATCGTCAACGCTTTCATCGTACTACGGGAGAGTCGCAAAGAGAGCCCACCTGCCTGGGTGCAAGACGGCCTCTTTAGTCAGGTCAACTTCCGCAAGCGTTTGGGCAACCAGCTCGCCAAGTGTGCCCAGAAATACTTTGAGACCATAGAGATAGCCAGCTCCCGCGGGATGAGGATGGAAGTGGCAGACGAACCAGTTAAACAAAGACACAGGTTGGCAAAGATCAGCACCATCTCCAAAAGGTGCAAAAACTGCAACTTTAAGAACATCCGACACGAGAGCGTCTATGGCTGCATCCCCTGTAAAGCCAGCCTGTGTAAACAGCCGAGCTGCTTCTGGGAGTATCATGGCATGTCGCCCCTAAACAAAGGTCGGTATTTTATACTTTTATTTCAGAAGGCCCTGCTCAGTTATGTAAATGTATGTAAATTATTTATTAAACTTTTAAAACAAAGATGCATGTTTGGTGTTTTTAACAGGATCAGCCAAAGTTGGATTTCTCAAGGACAGATTAAGGTAATCAGTTCACTAAATATAGAAAAAAAGTTTTGTGTGATTTATTTGATTTGTTTGGTTTTTTTTGTGTATGATTTTTGAAGATTTGAACAAAATGACTGTTACATGTGTTTTGTTAGAAGTTGTTGCTGTGTCTTTGGTATAAAAATTGACGAATGTACATTTGAATCTTTGTGCTGCAGCGGAGCAGTGGAGGTGGACGAAGTTGAGGACAACATGGACGAGGCGATGGCTCCGGTGGAGGACATGGACTTTTCTGATGACGAGAGAGTGGATGACCTGGATGACGTAGATGAAGAAACCCAAGATATTAAGGAAGAATTTATCAAAGTGAAACATCCTGTGCCTCTACTGCCAATACCAGTAAACAACCACACCAGCTCAGCACCCTTCCCGTCCGCCTCTAAAGAACGCGATGATTTCCTCACAGCCCGGCAGCTGAGGATCGCCCTGTTTGCACTATGTGACGGAGTCCGCCAAGCCTCGAGGGCCTTTTCGACTGAGGCCCGGCTCATCCAGACGTGGCTGAAGGAGGCCAGGAGGCGTTTGAAGCAATCAGAGCAGGAACAGAAAGTCAAGGCCGACGGGGGCGATCGCATGGTGGCCTGGGTGCTGTCCATGCGTGAACAGCAGCTTCCGATCACAGAGAGCAACCTCTTCCACAAAGCCTCCACGCTGAAGAAGAAAGGATGCTTCAGTGACTCCTTCCGCATCTCCTATGACTGGGCAGTCAACTTCATGCTGCAACACCGGCTGGGCGTTCAGGGCATCGGCACAGCGGCGACACTGACCCGCACCCTGCCACTTTCCCTGGATGCCAAAGTCAAGTCTTTCAGGGAGTTTACCCAAAAAATCATTCGGGTTCACAAGCTTCCAGAAAGCAATATAGCTGCAATGGACGAGCTGTGTCTCTTTGTGGATTTGAGGTTAGTCCAGGACAAGTCTCGGCGCTCAGAGGCCCTGGAACTCACCGGGTCTTTACCTCTGGTCACTGTGTTCCTAACAGCTCTGGCAGATGGCACCATGCTGCCGACTCTCGTGCTGGCCAACAGGCAGCTGGGCGAGAAAGTCCTGCCAGAGTTCATCCTGTTGGAGGCCGGCCCAGAGAGTCTCTTAGTAGAGGAAGCTTTGACTCTTTGGACTAACAAAGTCTGGGGACAGCATGTGTCCAGTCTAACCCAGCCAAGTAAATCAATGCTGGTCTCTGACCGACACCGGGAGCACATGGGAGATCCGTTCCTTACTTCCATCAGTGGGGCTGGTACCCTCCCAGCGGTGATTCCTGGAGGCTGCTCCTTCTGTCTTCAGCCTCTTGAGGTTTGCGTGAAGCCGGCTCTGCAGCGCTTCATGCTGTCGCGCTGGGAGCAGTTCACTGCCAGGAACCCGAAGGAGCTGGAGGAGACGTCACCCCATCGGCTCCAAGCAAATGTGGCCCAGCTGCTGGTTGACTGGGTGGTCGAGGCCCTGATGCACTTGAACAATCTCCCCCAGGTGTGGAAGGAGTCATTCAGGCTGACGGGTCTTCTTCTGAAAGAGGAGTTGAAGAAAGATGTGGCGGGGGAGGAGGAGGAGGAGGAGAAGAAAGGGGTGATGAAGACAAGTCAGAAACCAGAGGAGATCCAGTTGGACCTCCTCAAGATGCTGACAGAGACTCTGCTTGGTTCTGAAGCTCTGGAAGCCAGTTCTCCTGATCCGCTGGAGCTGGAAGACGATGAGGACACCAAGGAGGTGCAAAAAGGAGGGCATGGACAGGAGACAACAGAGGAGAAACAGGACAACAAAGAAGAGACAGAGAAGGAGGTGAAAGAGGACAGAGAGGAGGTAGAGGAGGGGGAGGAAACAGAGGAAGAAGGTCGGAAAGAGGGCACGAAGAAGGACCAAAAAGATGAGAATTTGGTGATGGAGGAGGACAGTGAGGAGGAAGGAAAGAAGACAGAGGAGGACAGGAAGGAGATGAACAAGGAGAGACGAGAGACCAGGATTGTGATAGGAGAGGAAGTCGGGGATGAGTGGAAGATAAAAAGCAGGACAGAGGGTGTAGAGGCTAACGGAGAGGAGGGAGGCAGGACGGATAAGGGCCGAATGGACGATGGAGACATGGATAAAGGTCTGGAAAGGATTGAAAACACCTGAGCAAGTCGTCCACAAACAGGTGTCTGAGGGGACCTTTTGATTTACCGCCAGACACCATCTCAACTGAGATTCACTAAAACTTGAAAACCAAATTGGGAGTGTTAGGGTGTAGACATGGGGTGGTGTTGAGGTGGGACAGCAAGCAGCAACCACTCCAGCTGAGTGTAAAAGGTTGGGACATCTGTCAGTCAAAGGAAACCCACCTATTAGCGCACCATTCTTCATCTGGACTCAAAGCTGTTGAGTTTTACCCAAATATTGCAGGTTTGCTCTTGCGTTAACTACCAGATCCAGTCCAGGTGGAAGTCGGATGTGAAAATTTAGATATGACATTGTACCACAATCCTGGACATAGGTCAAACTGTGAAAGCGCGACAGTAGAAGAAGCTCAGTGAATCTGCTGAGAGCCAAACCTGGTCAGAACTGTCCCGACCCTGTAGAGAGATGCAGCCTCTAGTGGACAGTAGAGGACTGCAGCTTTCTTTCATTAGTTGTGCAGCCAGCAGACAGAGGCAGGAACACACCACACGATGTGAACTCATTTTAATCCAGACTCAGCTGCTGACGGTCGGAGACAGTGGAGTCAACACTTGTCTGGTTTAGTTTGGACGTTTCAGGACTAAAACGGCGACTTAAACGAGGGTTTTGTTTCTGTCATTGATTTTTACGGATGAGATGAACCGAACATGATCATGAGCCGGTTAATGGCGCCACCGTTTTTAAAAGTAGATGTTTAGAAGTAGGTGTTTTCTTGCCTAAACCTTCAAGGGGATAGAAAGTTAAAGCTCCGCCTCCAGAGCAGCCAATCAGCCAATCAGCGCCTTCATCCATCCGTCTTTCTTGACAGGCACATGTTTACATGAGCTGAGGAGTGTTTGAGGTTTCTCAGCATGCCCAGGGTAGACAGGTTGAGGGTTTATGGTGATTGACAAACACATTAACTGTACAGTTGTGGTTCAAATTATTATTTTTGTTTTTGAAACGTCAGATAATGATAATTCAGATGAATCATTTGGGGTCATTTAGTTCAAACTCAGACTTGTTTTGATTCTGTCATGATGAAGAGCTTTAGGCTGAAAGTTTGAAGATATTTTAACGAACCAAGTCATTACAAGCTTTAACCTGGAAACTTCCTGAGCCAAAGGTAAAACAGCAGGTATCACAGGGGCAGAAAACCTCGATATAGACATAGAACAAATACCTACCTGTGAAATAAAACATCACATTATAGCCAGTGAAAAATTAGCTGTTTTTAAAGAAATTATTAAACAATGGAGACTAATATAAGATCTTTTATTTTTTTAATCTGTAATGAAACTTAGCATTTAATCCTAAAAAAGTTTCAAGGAAATTGAAGTAAAGTTGTGATAGAAATATATTAATATGACAGGAATCAGAATTTGTCTGCAACAAAGGGAAAACAAGTGGAGATTTTAATCTTTGAAAACTAAAGATTCTTGTCGTGGTGAAAAATTTATTTATTTTTTTTTAATTTGACACATAAAATATTTGGCATCAGCTTTTTACGTTCAGTTCAAATTTCAACCCAATCCAGTGAAAAACAAGCGACTGATGAGGCTGAGAAAAATCTCCAAGGGCCAAACTTCAGAAGTTCAGAATTAAAAGAGCGTTTGGAGTCAAGCTGTGGGACTAATAGAGGTTTTCACATGTATTTTTATGAGAAAAACCTGTGTAAAGGTTTTAGAAAATAAAACTAAAGTTCATGGTGAAAACCAACAAGTGATAAAATCTTGTGACGAGATATAAATATTATGGGATCAGAAGGTTTTTGAAATTTTAATACTTGATTTTAATATCTCTGCATTACAGCCACTGCTGTAATGGAGGTGTCAGATGTAGATTCACTCTGCAGGGACCAGACTGAGTCGGTCCAAAGGTGGTGTCACCTGTCCATCAGTGGGACAAGGGAGGGGAGTCCTGGAAGCTGATTGGCCGGTCTGGAACATGTGGGTTAGTTTTTGTAGTGGACCAGTACTTAAAGGAGTCAGTCCTGTTTTAAAGCTTCATTTCATCAAAGACTTTCAGAACCAGCCACGCGACCAGAACCTGGATCCAAACAGATGTTTTTACCATAACTGTACAGACGAGTTTTGTTTGGATTATGTTCTATCTGACAGGAAGCCGCTGAGGTTGCAGCTCTTCCTCAGACCATTTTTATTTCTTTCCAGCTGAACCGAGATGATCCCACAGGAAACATTTTGGTGTTTTGGTGCTGATGTACATATGAGCCTAGATGCTTTTCCTCAGAAATAAAATCCAAACATCTGTTCAGAAGTGAACTTTTTAATTTACTCCATGAACCTGTGGAGAACCTTGAACGTGAACGTCAGTGAAGCAGATTCAGCCGGTTTCCTCCTGCAGGTCGACACAAGCAGCGAAACAGCCACCACAGTTTGTACAAATCCTGTAAACACTAAACCAACCAGTCAACCCAACACTATGCAGACGAATAAAAATGTTAAGCCAGACACTTCATGCTGACTGCTGGTTTCTTCACATCCATTTTAAGCCTTTAGAGGAAACGATATGAAAATTTTCTGTTCCATCCTGAAGCTCTGATCGTCTTCTGTGTCACTGTGAGTTATTTAATGGAATCTGAATAGTTTAGTTTTTTAGGAGGTCAGGAAGCCACAGATTTCAGTAAAAACCCTCAACTCGATAACATTCAGCAAATTTCAAAGAAAAATCATAAACAAAAATAACCCCCCAAAAATCAAATCAGCTGATTATAATTTTACAAAGAAAAATGCAGATAAATCACAAGAATTAGATTTGAATTTAATGTTAGACGGTTTCTTCCTAGTGTTTTCAAATATGTTTGTATAAATATAAATATGTATAATACAAATGATATGTTTGTATTGTGTAAATCTGTACATGAACTAGTCATGTTTGGTTTAACAAAGAAAAACTTGTGGTTTATATATATGTGTATATATATATGTGTATATATATATATATATATATATATATATATATATATATATACATATATAAACCCTAATGAATATTTGCAATGTTTACTAAAAAAAAAACCCAAAACAACTCAATCCTCAGACTTCAACGTGTTTTATTTATGAAGTAAATCACACTGGATAATATCTGTAAGTATTTCACTGACCTGAGACCAGCATCAAAACAAAACCCTGAACTTTGGCCTGAAAAACTTTTCGGAGTCTGATGAAAAAACTGACTCTTAGTGTAGGTGTGATTTGTAATTTTCCCTGAGACAAGTTGCTTCTGTCTGAATGAGGTCTCCCGAGTCTCTTCATATGCTGCAGCTGATCATCTGAACTTGGATCCAACCCCAAGGCTAAACTCCTCGGTCAAAGCAGAAATCAGCAGAGTGAGATTCCTCTGTGACGTTAGTGACAGGATCCACGGAAACGTCTCATCCATCGACGCCGACAGATAAAGCCACAGCTCGATCAACAATGAGTCAAGACAACAGCCTCTAAATAACCTGTACTGATGACTTTATCATTGTGTTTCTCCTCTGAGCGTTTGGGGGTTTTTTTTTGGTCCTTGCTCAATAGAAGAGACAACAAGGTAAGAAACTTTTTTTTTTTTGAGGAAAATTGGGTAAGTCCTCATAAGGCACAGCTGAAACATAATAGAAGATGAAAAAGGCTGAAGCTGCAGTTTATTGTAATGACTCATTTTATAAAACACTTCCTTTTTTTTATCAACATAATTTATTTCTGTTGTGCAATTTTTCACAATTCCCCAAAAATATGAATTCAGTCTGTTAAATCAACTCTTCAGAGGTTTCACTTTGTTTTCCACTGTTTCAACAGTTGCTTATTACCTCAGCAGATAAAGGGGAATAAATTCCAATTTAAATCACAATGTATTAATTTCTAAAACTCGCTGGTCTTCACAGGGTTAATGTGCAGGTTGTGTAACCAGTTTGTAAACCACACATCTCCTCTCTGATTGGTCGAGGTCAACACAGTTAAACCCATCCCTCCTGGTGTTTCCAAAGGGTCGGGTCTGAGAAAATCCAGACTGGCTGACAGCAGAACCTGTGGGATCTGGTGAAACCAGGAGCTCAGACATGGGTGAGCCCATTTTTATTTCATTTCTTAAATCATCTCTCCATTACCTGGAGAATCCCACTCATTTATTCATTTATTCGCTCGCTCAGTCATCTCCAGCTTTTGTTTGTCTCAGCCACTTAAATTGGCATGTTTTTTCATGGAGTTTGGTTTGAGCAAAGCTGGAGCTGTGTTATTGACCTTTGCTCTGTTTCCTGTCGCCTGCTCTGAAACTCCTGCAGAGTCTCGGCTTAGGAGGGAAAACTAAAGGTGCAGTCCACGATATCTAACAGTTTACACAATGAGTTGACTAGCTTTACTTTACAGAACTGTACAGTGGCTCTTAAAGACAAAGATTAAGGGAAACATGCTCCAAATCCAGAAACACTACAAAAACACAGAACGGGAGAAAAAACATGGAGCAAAAGTTAATAAACCAGATGTGTGTGAAAGTGCCGGGTAGATTTAAAGCGGTGATGTCATGTGACATGACCACATGGCTGTTTGCAGGAGGGCGAAGACCCCATTCATTTTCTGTGTCACACAAGACAATCACTTTGCAAGGCATTGTGGGATTCCAGGTGGCATGGGACCAGCCCGCATGAGGGTGAAACTAACCTGGGGATGAAGTTGTGTGTGTGTGTGTGTGTGTGTGTGTGTGTGTGTGTGTTAGCGCGCACGCACGCACATGTGCACATGTTCTTTATCTCCTGCGTGCACACAAACACAACACACACCTGCTTATAAAACAGGATGTGCGTCATAGAAATGAACTTTTCTCTGGTTTTAAACAGATATTTTACATTTTATTTGATCCATCCTAAGTCTGAGATTTCAATTTATATTTAAACCAGTGTTTTCCTGATAAAATGATGCATTCACTGAAAACTTACTGTGAATAATCTTCTCTATAATAGGTGTCCATGTTGTAATGACTCAGCTCCTGATTCACCAGGGAGGCAGTTGCTCAACACACATGAATCTTCCTTGTCTCTAAGGTCAAAGACTTATTACAGAACAGCTTTGTTTCTTCTCTTCTTTTGCTGCGTGAAGAGCGTTTCACCAGCAGACGGTCGATGAGGCTGTTTAGTAAAATAATAAACTGTCCGAGCAATGATCAGAACACATTGTGTCTGAGCTGTAAACAGAGAAACAGAGTGTGAGTCGTGTCGGTTGTGTCCAGCGAATGTGACGTCTGTAACTGTGAATCCTAAACGCTTCAAATTCAGCCCTGTTCAGCCTGAGAGCCGCAGAGCATCGTCCCCCTGTCCCCCGTCTCTCTTCATTAAACCAGGAAGTTCTCAAATCTGCAGCGCGGCAAGAATCTCACCTGGACACTGAGACGCCTTTAACCAGGACCAGCAGGGACAGTCCAGGAAAAATTGGCCCAAACTACAGCTGAGCTATGAGCTACATGGGAACTCAACATTAAAACACCTCAATAGTGAAATATAATGTGGAATAGATTATTGTTATAGGATGTGTGTACATCCTGGACAAATGCTGTGACTCTTGGCCCTTTGAAATGCACAAAAAACACACAAAGAGCAAGATAAATGAATGAAAAGAGCCTGAAACTCAGTGATTCACAGGAAAACAGGAAGAGGTGAGAAACCAACCAACATTTCTCCTCTAGACTCCCTGAAACGTCAGCATATGTATGCTATGCATATGTAAAACTGTATCTGCTCAGCATCAGTCAGTAGCTGATGAGTGAGTTCAAATCAGCAATTACCAGACACGTCCTTGAATGCACCAACATGTCCCCTTGCATTCCAGGAAACTGTAAAAAAAAAAAAAAGAGGATTTTAAAGCCGTGATATCATAGAATCAGAACCAGGGGGAGAATCGGTACATAACATTGATGCTTTGAACTCAAGAATGTTATTACTTCAGTAAAAAAAATTTTCTCTCAAATGTTAGATGTCAGAGCAACTTTTAAATGCATCGCAAAGGAGATGTTTCAGAAACAGTCCTGACGAGTAATTTCACTCGGTAAAAGCTCAGAGTTTCAGTCTGTGCAGGTTGATTTTTAATGAGAAATAAACTAAAACCAAAAAGAAGAAAACTGATCTACTGCTGCAGTTGAAGAACATTATTCTGATTATTTATTATTTTCTTGGTAAATCAGTGATTTGTTTGCTCTATAATTTCTCGTAAAAACTGTGAAATGTCTCGTTTTGTCACACAAATATTCACCAAACAGATTCAGTTTACTGAGAGAAAAACATCAGAGACAGAACAAACATCATGTTATTTTTGCATTTGTGCTTTAAAAATGATTTAAATCTTCAAAACAGTTGCTTAATAATTCTCTCTTAGATCAACTGACAAATCGTCGCAGCTTTAATTCAAAATACAGGAATTTGACATGGTAATGAGGTCAAAACTGCAGAAAAACAGCGGCCTGTTCCTTTAAATCACAGGCTCTGTGTGTGTGTGTGTGTGTGTGTGTGTGTGTGTGTGTGTGTGTGTGTGTGTGTAGAGGTTATATAACACTGGTTTTGTTCACAGAGGTAGAGGGGACCTTAGAGTGAAGAGCTGCTCAGAGTTTTAATCACCGAGTTCCTTGTGTCCGTCGTCAGTTTCGGGTCTTGCTCAGTCTGGTATGTGGACTCGGTCTGATCAGGACTTTACGGACGTGACTTAAGGCAGTGAGACACATTCATCAGGGACTTCCTCCTCTCACTTGATCAGACATGATCAACATGATAGATCACATGATTGGTCAGAGAGAGAACGAAGTAGCTCGACCTGACACCTTCCAAACTGAACATTCTTTAAAAAATCCTTCAGTTTAATCACAGGTATATTTTTCTGCAATGTAGAATTTTCAATTTTTAAAAAGCTCCTTTTGTTTGTGTGAAATCTTTACATCTGCAGGAATTAATAACGAAAGTCTGAATATTTGTAATGAATGAATAGAGAAACAGGAAAGTAAACTCTGCTGAGGTTCTTCAGAGAACCCAGATCATGAGGAGAATTTAGTTCCACTCTGACGAGAGCAGACAGGGAAGATGATCAGAGCCTGAATCAAATCAGGTTTTATTAAGTCTGTTTGTTTATCAGTCTAGACACACTGTTCCTGATCCGGTTAAGTCTCATTCAGCAGACAGATGTTTTCAGAGGAACATCTGTAAACAGACCCAGTCAGAGACCAGCTGGTGAACATGGTGGAGTGTTTAGCAGCTAAAGAGCCAGAGGTTTCCCTCAGGAGCTGGTGGAGACCAAAACCAGAGCTAAAAGAGGAGATAGTACTGGACTTAGACTCGTCAGGTGGAATCAGAGACCAGATCCAGGTGAAGGTTCATGATCTGGTGATGATGTCTCAGTGATGTATTCACTACCTGATTCTGCTGATGACATAGATTAATACCATAAATACTGTTAAAAGTAAAAAGTTCTACTTGAGTAAAAATACAAAAGAATCAGCAGAAAATTAATTTAATTTAATTTGGTAATTTTCTGCAGATTAATTTTCTTAATTTAATTAATTTTCCAGGAAAAGTTTCTATTTCTCTGGATTCTGTTTCTCTTCAGAGTCAAATTTTCTAAAACCATCTTTAAAACAAGTTGATTTCCAACAGAAACAGGTTCAAATGAAATGAGTGGATTTGAAAATTCACAGGTGACAATGATACAGGTCTCCACTGAATATCAATGAGATAATAATAATGATAAAAATCCTCTGAGCTGTTTGGACGGACTCCATCCCCCAGAACTTCAGCTGTGTGCAGAGAGATTCTTGAATTTTCTCTTCCAGACCTCTGTAACCCTCCAGGATTAAAGCCCCTCATGTCTTTGACCTGTTATTGTGTCTTCTCAGCCAGCTGTTCAGGATGTGGACCAGGATACCGCAGCCCGCTCGACGCCATGAAAGGTGAGACAGCTGTCTTTGTTGCTGTGGCATCCACAAACGAATGATTTCAACCGTTCAGATTATCAGTTAATGTCCTGATCTCCCTCCTACTTGACTTTAAATGACCCCATGACTTTTTCCTCTGGGGCCAGCCTCAGTCCTGCAGCAGCTGGTTTCAACATAATCCCTTATTCCAAGATCTTTTAGCCTCCTGCTTTTTCCACAGACTGAACTCATCATCCATTTAATAAAATCCAACTGGTTTTCTCATCAAATCCCTTGTACAGAGTCAAACCACCACTGGATAGATCCCACTAACATCTCGTGTGTGTGTGTGTGTGTGTAGAGGTTATATAACACTGGTTTTGTTCACAGAGGTAGAGGGGACCTTAGAGTGAAGAGCTGCTCAGAGTTTTAATCACCGAGTTCCTTGTGTCCGTCGTCAGTTTCGGGTCTTGCTCAGTCTGGTATGTGGACTCGGTCTGATCAGGACTTTACGGACGTGACTTAAGGCAGTGAGACACATTCATCAGGGACTTCCTCCTCTCACTTGATCAGACATGATCAACATGATAGATCACATGATTGGTCAGAGAGAGAACGAAGTAGCTCGACCTGACACCTTCCAAACTGAACATTCTTTAAAAAATCCTTCAGTTTAATCACAGGTATATTTTTCTGCAATGTAGAATTTTCAATTTTTAAAAAGCTCCTTTTGTTTGTGTGAAATCTTTACATCTGCAGGAATTAATAACGAAAGTCTGAATATTTGTAATGAATGAATAGAGAAACAGGAAAGTAAACTCTGCTGAGGTTCTTCAGAGAACCCAGATCATGAGGAGAATTTAGTTCCACTCTGACGAGAGCAGACAGGGAAGATGATCAGAGCCTGAATCAAATCAGGTTTTATTAAGTCTGTTTGTTTATCAGTCTAGACACACTGTTCCTGATCCGGTTAAGTCTCATTCAGCAGACAGATGTTTTCAGAGGAACATCTGTAAACAGACCCAGTCAGAGACCAGCTGGTGAACATGGTGGAGTGTTTAGCAGCTAAAGAGCCAGAGGTTTCCCTCAGGAGCTGGTGGAGACCAAAACCAGAGCTAAAAGAGGAGATAGTACTGGACTTAGACTCGTCAGGTGGAATCAGAGACCAGATCCAGGTGAAGGTTCATGATCTGGTGATGATGTCTCAGTGATGTATTCACTACCTGATTCTGCTGATGACATAGATTAATACCATAAATACTGTTAAAAGTAAAAAGTTCTACTTGAGTAAAAATACAAAAGAATCAGCAGAAAATTAATTTAATTTAATTTGGTAATTTTCTGCAGATTAATTTTCTTAATTTAATTAATTTTCCAGGAAAAGTTTCTATTTCTCTGGATTCTGTTTCTCTTCAGAGTCAAATTTTCTAAAACCATCTTTAAAACAAGTTGATTTCCAACAGAAACAGGTTCAAATGAAATGAGTGGATTTGAAAATTCACAGGTGACAATGATACAGGTCTCCACTGAATATCAATGAGATAATAATAATGATAAAAATCCTCTGAGCTGTTTGGACGGACTCCATCCCCCAGAACTTCAGCTGTGTGCAGAGAGATTCTTGAATTTTCTCTTCCAGACCTCTGTAACCCTCCAGGATTAAAGCCCCTCATGTCTTTGACCTGTTATTGTGTCTTCTCAGCCAGCTGTTCAGGATGTGGACCAGGATACCGCAGCCCGCTCGACGCCATGAAAGGTGAGACAGCTGTCTTTGTTGCTGTGGCATCCACAAACGAATGATTTCAACCGTTCAGATTATCAGTTAATGTCCTGATCTCCCTCCTACTTGACTTTAAATGACCCCATGACTTTTTCCTCTGGGGCCAGCCTCAGTCCTGCAGCAGCTGGTTTCAACATAATCCCTTATTCCAAGATCTTTTAGCCTCCTGCTTTTTCCACAGACTGAACTCATCATCCATTTAATAAAATCCAACTGGTTTTCTCATCAAATCCCTTGTACAGAGTCAAACCACCACTGGATAGATCCCACTAACATCTCGTGTGTGTGTGTGTGTGTGTGTGTGTGTGTGTGTGTGTGTGTGTGTGTGTGTGTGTGTGTTACAGCCTGATGTGTCTTATTCCTCTGAGCCACGGAAAACTAATAGAACACACCAGTGATTCAAATACATGTTCCTTCATCACCATGAACACACACACTGTATCTAGACTCAGTCACACACACACCATCCTGCTGCCCCAGATGCTTACTACAGAACCAGATGTGGATCAATCTGGAATATGGACACACTGTGTTCTACTGTTACTGGCTTCTTTTCCTGCTACTAACATCGTGGTGCATCACTGCTGACACACAGATCAGCACTAAAAGCCCTGATGATAGAATCATCATGATTTAAATACATTTGTTTATTAGTTGTTTATTAGTTCGGGATCATGCACACACACAGTGTTAGCACATGTATATGTTGAAAAATTTGGCAAACTTCCTGTGTTAACAGAAGGTTAAAGGCTCCACTGTTCAGACTCTACAAACCCATGATCTCCAGGATGATGTTGGTTCAGACTGGCTGTAGCAGACTCTGCAGCCTCGGCAGTTCTCGTTTCAGGACTTTTACCTCAGGTTTATTGCTTTTGTGGTTGAAGGTCCTCGGGAGGAGATTGTCTACCTGCCTTGCATCTACCGCAACACTGACGTCCTGAAACCTGACTACCTGGCCACTGTCGACGTGGACCCCAAATCCCCCACCTACTGCCAGGTAGAGCCGGTCATCCAGTCTCATGCTGAGGGCCTGAACCTGATTCCTGATGGGTCCTCAGATGTCTCGCCCTTATTTCCTCCTCCTGCTCCTTCTCCTGCTCCTCTTCTTCTTCTTCTTCTTCTTCATCCTTCTTTAGGTTTTGGTTATTTCTGTCTTTAACCTCCAGGATCTGTTTTACTCACTCTTCCATCTTCTGAAAATCCTTAAACCTTCTTACTGACCAACAAAGTCCATTATTCTACTGAACTTTCTAAACCAAAAGCTGAAGTAACATTTAGATCTATGTCTCCGTTTTGACCTGTTGTGACCTATACCTCGGCCTTCTCAGGTGATCCACCGCCTGCCGATGCCGAACCTTCGTGACGAGCTGCATCACTCTGGCTGGAACGCCTGCAGCAGCTGCTTTGGAGACACTTCCAAGAAGAGAAACCGCCTGATTCTGCCTTCGCTCATCTCCTCCAGAATCTACGTGGTCGACGTAGGGACGAATCCCAGAGTGCCGAGGATGCACAAGGTATGGATGACCTGTGCGCAGCTAAGCCAATCAGAGACAGAGCAGTAACTAAATCAGTCCCAAGAGGACGCAGGCGTGCCGCTCACTGTTTTAGTAAACAACTTGATCGGTTCATCAACAGATCAGTAACCCTAGTACTTATGAACAACGTGTGTGTGTCCTAACGGGAAATGAGCTGGTACTGACCAGCTATCTGTCAATCACTGATTGTGATGCTTTAGTGAATATTCACTCTGTGTTTGTGATGAAGAAATGAACTACAGCTTAAACTGAAATATGAGGAGGCTGCTTCATTCTTACGTTATCCTCTGGAGGTTCCCTGGGGACAAAGAGAGTTAGGAGAATGGGGGGGTTCGTGGCAATCACAGCTGATATTTGCCCCCGGGTCCCATAATGGGTTGGATGGGCCCCGACTGTGAGATACAAAAACAGCAGTTAATTTCTTTAGATTCAGAGGAAAAACTCCCTCAGGCTTTCTGCCAGAGAGCAGAGAATGTGAAATGAAAAAAAGCTGAGCCCACAGTTAAAAAATGTGGAGGACGTGGAGTCTGTTGTTCCTGGAAGGAGGAGGTTGAGGATGAGGATGAGGATGAGGGAGAAGATGATGATTCATCCTGAGGTCAGACTGGATGACGAACTGTCCCCCAGTTGCTCTTTAGAAAACTTAGAATATGTTAAAGACATTTGACTTGTTGTTGGCCTCAGTCAGTGAATAAAATATCCAAGAGACTGCTGAGTCACAGTGTAAAGATCCTGAAGATCCTCAAAGACAAACACAGGGTCTGAACCTCCCAGTCTGAGGTCCTGGTACTCTGCTGGAAACCAATGGATTGTTCCCTGTAGCTTGTGGGAGGGGGCACTGCCCCAAGCAAAGGAGCTGAAGTATCTCAGTCTGGTTCACCAGGTGTGTTGATGCAGAGTCATATGGGGCCTCTGTATCAGACTGTGGTGGTTCAGAGGGAGCTGATCCTGAAGGTGAAGCTCTGGATTCAGCGCTGGATCTCTGGTCCAGTCCCCAGCTTTTAATTGGAAACTCTTTGGAGATTTTGTTTTAGAAGAATGCTGCATGAAAAAAATTTATTTGTGTTTTCACTGAACTACTCTGACGAAGGTGAAAATGAAAATTACAGGTGCTAAGTTTATGTTGTGGTTTGTTGTTTTCAGATGGTCGAACCTGTGGATCTTTACTGGAAGTGTGGTCTGGCAAACCCTCACACTTCTCACTGTCTGGGCAATGGGCAAATCATGATCAGCTGCTTGGGTGATCCGTCTGGCAATGGCAAGGGTGAGACCTCCAGTAGGCTGGATCATGCCCCCTCGGACACACTGCATCATGTAGACAGAAAACTGTGAAGGTTTATCATAAAACCCACAAAGTAAAGGATTGTCAAAGGAACTGTCCAGCGACTTGTAAAACCCTCTTGTTATCCAGAGTTCAACCAGCTCTGCAAATTCTGATTGACAAACCTTGTCCACCGATTGTTGTTGTAGCAGCCTCCCGGGACAGTTTCAGTTTCACACCCGCTTTTGTCCTTTCAGGTGGTTTCGTTCTGCTGGACGGTGAGACGTTCGAAGTGGTCAGTAACTGGGAGCACCCGGGCGAAGCAGCGCCCTTTGGATATGACTTCTGGTACCAACCTCGACACAACGTGATGATCAGCACTGAATGGGGTGCACCTAAAGCTCTGGCTAATGGTTTTAATCCTGCCCACATCAAGGAAGGTGAGCCAGGAGGAGACATTTCGACATTTCAACCTTTTATTGCCAGAGGCTTTGTTTCCTTTATCTCTATTATTGTCACAACCAATCTGATGTCACGGAAATGTCTCCGTCATCCATGAGACTTTAAATTAAAGGCTCCAATGCTAGTGACACTGCAATCAGTTCTCCAAGGATGGTAGTTTTTCTAATGGTTATACAGTTAGCACCACAGGATTTTAGGTTCTTATTCCATTAAGACTCCAGTCACTACCTGCTTTTCTAGTTCCAACTAAGTCTTCAATACAGGGTTATTGCTTCTGATCACAGTAACACTTCCATCAAAAAAAGAGGATTCTAGACTCTAATCCCAGTAAGTCTTCCCTCAGTAGTGCAAGGTTCAAGGGTCCTATTTCAGCAAGTCTCCTGTGAGTCACACAGGGTTTTAGGTTCAGATTCCAGTAATACTCCAGATGAGACCACAGGGTTTTAGATCCTAGTAAGACTCCAGATAGAACCAAGGATTTTAAGTTCTTATCCCAGCAAGACTCAAGTCAGTAACGTAGGGTTCTAGGTTCTGATACCAGTTAAATTCCGATCTGTTCTGCAGGGATCTAAGTTCGTATTCAAAAAGACTCAATCAGTATAAAGGGGTTAAAGGTTCTGATCCCAGCATGATTTCCCCATTTTTCACAAGGGCTACGTAGGATGTGCTCTGTGGAAAATGTCTTGAGATTCTCCAGATCACCAGAAGTATCATAGGGTTCTGTGTCCAGTAGTACTCCAGTTCATACCAGTTCTAGTATTAAAATTCAGTTAGAACAGCATGATTTAACGTTGGTTCTAGTGAGTGACCCAAGGTTCTAAGTTCAGGTTCCAATCCAGAGCTTCTAGTCAGTACTGCAGGGATAAATATGTGACACATTGATGAAATGTAGTCAAGCGAAAACCAATCAATAATGAACATTTCCAATCAACCCTAGAAATGTCAGAAAGGGTTAAGCTACCCGTTACATCTTTGGACAAAACTCAAGAGTCAAACTTCAGCTCGTATTCGGTTCCCCAGGTCACTACGGCAGCTCCCTCCATGTTTGGGACTGGACCACCCACAGAAATCTGCAGACGCTCGATCTGGGTGAGGAGGGTGCTATTCCTCTGGAGGTCCGGTTCCTCCACGAACCCAGTGCCACCGAGGGCTACGTGGGATGTGCTCTGCAATCAAATGTCTTCAGATTCTACAAAACACCAGTTAGTACCATGGGTTTCTAGATCATAGAGTCCAGTCAGGACCTCAGGGTTCTACATCACCCTAAGACTTAATTCAGTACCACAGAGTACGTCAGGATTGTAGGTTCTAATCCTTGTAAGTGCATGTGTCCGTTTAGCATTTTTTTCTGTGGGCCAGTGTCTCTTTTTACAGTTGTTGAGCATCATCTGCCTAGGAAGCTGTAAACCTGTATGTAAAATGACTTCATGTCTGTCCAAGTCAAGTGCTCCGACTGTTACTGAATGTTGTATATGCAGAAAAGGAACCTGTGAATTAACTCCTACAAACTCAAAAAAATTTGCAACTGATTTTCTCGATTGCTTTCCTGTTTTTTTTTTCTTAATCCATTTTTCTGTGTCTTCAGAAAGGTGACTGGGCTGCAGAGAAGGTGATCAGTGTTCCCAATAAGAAGGTGGAGGGATGGATGCTGCCTGAGATGCCTGGTGAGTCTGTCCATCTGACTGACTGGTTTCTGGTCTGGCTTCTGGTTTGTGACTGGTTTCTGGTCTGATTCCTTGTCTGACTTGTTATCTCTCTGTGCAGGTCTGATCACAGACATCCTAATCTCACTGGATGACCGTTTCCTCTACTTTAGTAATTGGCTGCATGGTGACATCAGACAGTATGACATCACAGACAGGAGGAGCCCCCAATTGGTCGGCCAGGTCTGATGTTCAAACACTTGTACAGTGATGATGGTGAACAGGTAAAAACCTCAGAGTGAGACAGCATGTTTGTCTGTCTGTTCCAGGTGTTTGTGGGAGGAAGTATTGTCAGTGACGGACCAGTCCATGTCCTGGAGGACCCTGAGAACCGGCCACAGCCCCGCCCATGCATCGTCCAGGTACCACAGACTGGGGACAGAAAGACGGGAGGCAGAAAGAGAGAGTGAGACATGGGACAGTGAGACAGGAGGCAGAAAGACAGGAGGCAGAAAGACAGGAAGCAGAGAGACCCGAGGCAGAGAGACAGAAGACATGGGACAGCAAGAGAGAGAAAGACAGGAAACAGGAAGACAGGAGGCAGAGAGACATGGAGCAGAGAGACAGTAGGAGATGAGGCAGAGAGACAATTAGACAGGGGGCAGAAAGACAGAGAAACAGGAGGCAAAGGGACAGGCAGTGAGGAGGCACAGAGACGGGAAGCAGACAGACAAGAGGAGGTGAGGCAGAGACAAGAGGCAGAAAGACAGAGATGGGAGACAAAGAGACAGAAAGACAGGAGGCAGAGAGACAGGTAGCACAGAGACAGGGTGCAGACAGACAAGAGGAGGTGAGGCAGAAAGACAGAAAGGAAACAAAGAGACAGAGAGACAAGAGGTACAGAGACAGAGAGGCAGAGAGACAGGATGCAGACAAACAGGATGCAGACAGACAAGAGGAGGTGAGGTAAAGACAGGAGGCAGACAGACAGACAGACAGGCAGGAGACAAAGTAAGAAAAAGAAAGGAGACAGAGAGACAGGAGGTGGAGAGAATGAGAGACAAGAGGCAGAGAGACGGGAGAGAATGGATCAGTCTGTCTGTCCAACATCCTGTCTTCTGTCTGCTGATGTCTGGAGTTTATTTATTCATTGATCCAATTGATTGTTTTTTCCCTCTCCACCTGTCTATCTCTTTCTGTATGTCTCCCAGGGGAGACGTGTCTATGGAGGTCCCCAGATGTTACAGCTGAGTTTGGACGGTCAGAGGCTTTATGTGACGACGTCTCTGTACAGCGGCTGGGACAAACAGTTCTACCCCGACATGATCAAGTAGGTACAGCGCTGATGCTACTGTAATAAAAATAATACCACTGTGGTACCACTGTGGTACTGCTGCTTAGATAATAATTCATAAATGATACCGTAACAAATGTTATACTGTTCATTATTTTTTCCATTAATTAGCCCAATAACACCCATTAATAAAGCCTTGCTGATATCACAACATTATTAAAGGGTTTAAGGTCAAACGCTCAGGGTTCAGTTTCATAGAGGTTTGAGGAAAAATATCAATAAATATCAAAATAACCACTGTAATAACCAATGACCACTGTAGCATTAATACGTCACTGTCCACATACTTTGGCTCATATTCTCTCCTGTCTCTGTTCAGAGAGGGTTCGGTGATGATGCAGATTGATGTGAACACTTTGAGTGGGGGTCTCTGCCTGAATGAGAACTTCCTGGTGGATTTCGGCAAAGAGCCGGATGGTCCGGTTCTCGCCCACGAGCTGCGATATCCAGGAGGAGACTGTACGTCTGACATCTGGATTTAAAAGCCTCAGACCGAAGATCTGAAAATGTCTCCACCACCAAACGATAGAAGAAATCCAGCCTAGAGTTTCTCTTTAATTGTCCCATCAATTAAAAATACATTCAAAACTTGTAATTTGCATGTTTTGGCTCCTTTAAGCTCAAAAATAAAAAAAAACCAAAATAAATATTAATCATTTCCAACTGAAACTTTTTTTTTAAACTCTGTGTCTTTTACATAAATATTTTTTTTCCATTTATATGAACTAAATTCAACATATTTATGAACCATCTTATATACAATGTTCCAACTTATAACAAATAACCAGACTAAAACATTAACATATGACAATTATAATGCAAACAATAAAATAAAAATTAATAACAAGAGTGGCAACATTAACAATCCTATGGTTCATTTATTTACACAAAAAAGAGACAAATAAACACAACCCCTAATACGAGTAAAGAGAATAAAACATCTAATATCAAAATTAATAATAATAATTGTATGACTAATGATGATAATGAGAGAAATAAAGGAGATGAAAAGAGGAAGAAAAAAAGTGGAGACAAAAATAAAATCAATTTTTTCCATTTTTCAGTCACACCTTAACACTCCTTTTTTATGGACAAAAATCATGTTCAGAAATGAGACATTTTTATATATAATAAACGTGGCAAATTCTTTGTAGATGAATAAAGAAAAAAACAAAAACACAAATCTGACATCTTCAGTCCAGAACGTTTTCTTTTCACTTCAGCAGCAGCGCCGGAAAGTTACTGAGTCCATTCACTGTGTTTTCTGTACCTGTGAAATAAAACTCATCTGTAAGACTTCAAATGTGGTCACCTGTGGGTCAGTGTTGCGACCTCCAGCGCCCCTTAATGCCCAAATTGTAAACGGATAAATAAAGTTCAGAGTCTTGACTGTTTTATTTTTATCTAATAATTATTTTATGTGGTTTTAGATGAGGACGGATGTGTGATTGTTTATTACAAGTTTAAATATTAACAGTCTTAGTGGATGGCTGAGACGTTCTCTCATTCTTAAACCGGTTCCAGGATCAGGACTCGAAGTCTGTCCACAAAGAAACGGCGACGATGTTTCTGTGAATTTTCCTCCTTGTCACAGGTCAACAGGCCCCGCGGCGGAGAGGTGAGTCCTCTCCGGTGCAGCAGGTGGCGGTGAAGCACCTGAGCCTGACAGGAAGCAGCAGCAGAAGAAGAAAAGAGGAAACGCGCCCCCTGCTGTCTGGAAGCTGCAGCTGCGATGAGGAGAGAAAATCAATGGAGATGAACTGGACATAAAACAACATTTCAGAGCCACTAAACCATCACCAGGTAACACCAACTCACCTGCGTACACGCTGACACGTTACTTTGCATGAAGAACTGACCCGTGACTGTGACGGTGCTAACGTTAGCTTAGCATAAAGCTTTGAAAACAGCTCCGCGAAGGATAGCAACAGTTGGCCTAATACCTACCGGCTAATGCTAAGATGATGCTAATGCTAATACTAGCAGTGATCCTGTTAGCTAGTCAGCTGATGTACGATCGGTTTGCGCTGGAAGCTAACAGTGCTAATGTTTAGTTAGCTGGTTAACGGTAACTGCGTGTTAACCAGCAGCTTTGTAACTAACTCCCTCAGTGAGTCCTCGACAACACTGCAGCTGTCGGTTAGCTGTCGGTTAGCTCCGAAAGGATGTGTCGGAGCTGCTGAACTGCTTCAAGCCTCCAGTCTGTTCGTTTTTTGCTAAGCTAACACTAGGCTAACACCGGACCAGAGGATTTAAACTTTAATTTTATTCAGGACACGTGGATCAGCACCGACACAGACGCATATACAGGAACAGAACAAGACCTTATAAATCCAGATTTAAAGGAATGAACCAGCATATTGTTACTCAGGTTACATCTGAAAGAAAAAAAAACTTAGTTTCAACGTTTGTGTGTAGATCAGCTGATCTTCAATGAGAGAAATGAAATCTAAAGACTTTCATTAATGTCCTCAGTCTTGCCACTAAGTGTTTGTGGAGCAACCATGGATTTACATTACAGATTAGTTGATTAATCATTTAGTTTGTAACCTGCCATTTTCATATAATAGATAGATCGATAGAAACAACATGAATCCCTGAAGGGGAAACAACACAGATAAAGTAAAACAACAAAACAGTGTTTTCAATAAGTTGAAAAATAAAGAGAAGCAGCAAGAATCAAACTAGATAATTTACAGATATTTTAAAAATTGTCCTTTACGTCATGAAACTAGAGCAGATAAACATTAGACAGCATTAGTAGCAGCCATATTAAACGTTAGTGAAACAGCTCTGATGTCTGTTGCACTGTGAACCAGACAGATGTAGGTCATCATGTAGACCAAACACTTATCAGTACCTGAAGAGGTGAGAAAATGAATTAATTAATAAATATGGGATTAACAGGATGTAGAAAAACAATCCTGTAAGAAGTCTGCAAAGGTAAACTCTATGCTCCAGTGTAATACACAATATTTGTGCCAGTATTGGAATATTGCAGGTGTCTATACTATATCGTTGTAGTTGAGTTAAACCTGTCCAAACTACAGTGACAGGCAGTGTGGCCCTGGTCCATCATGTGCTGGAAGAGTCAGACTTTGTAGTGGCCAAAGGCAGGAATTCTACTTTATAAAAATCTATATATTTTAAGTCTGTAAATATTTTACGCAGCTCACACTGCCATATTCATCGTGTCTAAATATGCAAACAGACAAATATTGAAAAAAAAGATGACACAGAATTAAAAGATCCAGAACAATAAGAAGTGATTACATGTATTGTATGTTCATATAGTTAAACAGATCTTAGCCAAAAAAGCAAATACTATATAAAAAAGTTAAACACAATGAGAGTCAGTGAACTGTGATAGAAAAACAGAAAATTATAGATAGTAGATTAAGTTGGATAAGATCTCTGTTCTCAAATTTAACCGTTAACCAGAGAATTGATTGACCAAAGACAGAATTTAGTCAGTGGCAGCTCATAGGTTTTAGCCACAGAGAAGTTTGACTGGTCATCACTCAACATCTTTATCATGAGATCATTTATCATCAAACACAGTGTGACTCAGTCAGCTTGCCCCCCCCACCCCCTTGGGTCAGGTGTAATCTGCTGAGTGGGATAACAGCCTGAGATCAGTGTGAACACACACACACAAACGCACTGATGATGAAGATTCACTGTGAAACAGCTGCTGTCAGGGTTTTTATCTGACCAGCAGAGTCATCTCTGAGAAAAACAAGACAAACTGGTCACATCAGTATTATGAGTACAATATTACAGGAACAGTTCAACTGTCTGTGGTGTCTGAGCTGCTGCTCAAATCAATGATTTTCATGCTGTTGTTTCATTACATGTCGAGAAACATGTATAACTCGGCTCTGTCAGTTTTTAATCATAGCTTGTTCTAAATCATTCATCTGTACCAATAAGCAGAGAGCATCTGCAAATTGAAAAATATAGTAGATGGAAATAGATAAAAAAATTCTCAATAGAATATTGACAACATTTTTTTTATAGCTGATTCCCTGAGAGCATTTCCTGACCATATCCCTGCTTGTGTTATTTCATCTCTTAGACCTACGTCACTTTGGGTAAAAGCCTCTGACACATGAACTGTAGAACTGTATTTTCACTTTGTTTGCATCCCGGCGTCTCCAGGACAGTAGAGATCTGTAATGAACAGTACATCTGCAGCTCTTTGAAGTTATTACAGGCATTAATTCAGTTTCCTCAAAACTGGTCTTATAGGGTCTTAAAAAAAGTCTTAAATGTAACTAACAAAAGTTATACATGTTTTATCTTGGCTCCTGTTCTCCACCTCCAAACTAAGTTAAATTGATTCAGGGCAAACAGTTATTTTCATTGGTCAATTATTTTTTCAATTAATTAATTCTTTATCCTGTTAAACTAAATGGACAGGACACCCCCCCCCCCCCAACGATCTTTGACCTTTTATGTGTCTCTGTTTAAGTGGAGGAGGGCGGAGCTTCCCAGCGGCCACGATGGAGGACACAGAGCCAGAGCTTTCCCCCACCCCCTCTGATCAGAACAGCCCCTCCCCCTCACTCTCCATCTCCTCCTCCCCCTCCCTGTCCCTCCCCTCTACCCCTTCCTCGTCCTGTGGCCCCCCCCAGGTGGTCACCCCTCCTCTGGATGTGATCAGTGAGGGTGTGGGGGAGCTCAGCCTGGTGATCGATGCAGAGGTGGCCAAGCGAGCATGTCAAGAGGTGCTGCAGAAGGTGAAGCTGAAGCAGGTAGAGGGTGATGTTGCTGACGCACAGAACGGGGGGCATTCAGACCCCCCTGCCCCCTCCAGTGCTTTGGCTGCCACAGTGAAACCGATGAAGATCCAAGAGGAGGAAGACGACCCTGAGGGCCCAGCCCCCGGCACAGTGAAGAGCGCCCGTCGGCGTCAGAGACACAATCCCTCCAAACAGTCGTGGCTGCTCCGCCTGTTTGAGTCCAAGCTGTTTGATGTTTCCATGGCGATCTCCTACCTGCACAACTCGAAGGAGCCCGGCGTCCAGGCCTACATTGGGAACCGGCTCTTCAGCTTCCCCCATGAAGAAGTGGACTTCTACCTGCCCCAGCTTCTCAACATGTACATCCACATGGACGAGGACGTCGGGGACGCCATCAAGCCATACGTGGTGGGTGCGGTCTGGAAAGGGGGTGGGATTTAACAGAACCTTATCTGGGCTGCGTCCGGATTTGAATCTGTTTCCTCAGCCTAATATTACATCTGTATTCTACACTATCATATCACACCACTGAAGTCCGGTCCTGAAGAAGTTTGACAAAATGTTTTTTTTATTCACTGACTCCTTACTACCTTTTTCAGGAACTTTCAGCCACATCTTGTGGCCTTTATCAGTGGGTGTAGTTTGCTCAGTTGACATAGAGATGACTGAATCATATACAATCTCCTGGTATCACCATAGCAACCACGCCCTAAAAATGTTCTTGCAGTGCCCTCCCGACCGTCAACAGCAGCCAATTAGCCACCTATTGAAACTGCCCAGAAAGTCACAGTAATGTGACATTAAATTTGCTAAAAATCACACCACAGCATCACACAAAACTGTAATCCTGCTGGAGTGTTTATTTTTCCTCAGAAATTTTTAATTTTTAAATTAGTTCTATAACCCACTGGTAACTGTAGAAATACCGCCCGGGGTAAAAGTAGGCCTCCTCGTGAGGGGGGAAATATTATAAAATATTTCTGTGAAACACTTTTATTTTCTCTGATCATTGCTCTTATATTGTGACATATGGAATAATTCTTTTCTCCTTCAAACATCTAAAACAATGTGACCTGGGCACATTTTAGTGTGATGTGTTCTCTAACCCTGTGTGTTGTCTGCAGGTTCACCGCTGCAGACAGAGTATCTCCTTCAGTCTGCAGTGTGCCTGGCTGCTGGGAGCTTATTCCTCCGACATGCACATCTCCACCCAGCGTCACTCTCGAGGAACCAAACTGAGGAAACTCATCTTGTCTGATGAACTCAAACCTGCGGGGCCACGGGCTCGCAGGGATCCCCTGACTCTGACACCTTTCTGTCCCATAATGTCCCCTGCCGCTGGCCCCGGGCCCCTGGGAGGAGACCACAGTCTATCGCCCTCCAAACGAACACATCAGCGCTCCAAGTCAGACGCTACAGTCAGCATCAGCCTGAGCAGCAACCTGAAGAGGACAGCCAGTAACCCGAAGGTGGAGAGCAGTCAGGACGAGGTAACGCTGACCGAGTCGTGGCGTTAGACTGGTTGGCTCAGGTTCTGGTTCCAGTTCAGGTTCAGGTTCAAACAAGCAGTCAGATGTTTTTGATGCATCTTCTTCCAGTGTTGATTTGGTGGTAGCCTTTACAGAGTAGTAAGGAAGTAGTGTGAGTGAGAGCAATGTGCAGCAAAGATCCTCAGCTGGATGAAATGCACAGCTGGCAGGATTACATGGTAAACAGGTTGGGTTTAGGTGTAAGGGTACCACAGCTGGGTTGGGTCTGAGGAGGATTTCAAGAATCAACTCTACATATACAGAAAAAGCAACAGCTGTCACAACAGCTATGGATAAAATAGGCTGAGTGAAAAACACTGATGTCCATGAAACCATCAGGTCTGTGTAGAGCATTGACTATGAGGAGACCGGAGCCTTCCTCACATCAACACATGGAACCAACACCCTAACCCTAACCAACAGAAATGTCAGATCTCAATCATTTTCTCCACCTGGTTCTCCATCGACCAAGCTTCAACCACAGCCCTTTTAACCACCTTGTCTCGCCATGTCCTCGTCTTCTGTGGTGGTTTTAACGGCAGCGGCCGGAGAATCATCATTAAGCATAAAAGCAGAAACTGAATTTGAAGCAGAATTTAGTCTGTGAAACTAAACTAACAGGGCACCCCCCCCCGCGCTTGCTGTACACCCACTTCATGTGTGTATGATGCGTCCATTTTGTGCCAAAGGCCTCAGACGAAGGGTCGGTCGGAGAGATGTTAACTCTGGTTAATAAACTTGTCTCTTGTTTTAGAGCCGTCTTTGTCATGGTCTCAGTGACTGAGCGAAGCTGTGAAGGTTTTTAGATGGATGAGGTCAGACTTTATCACAGAAAAGGAAGAAATTAGGGAGTCAGGAAACAAAGGAAAAAAAATTGCAGTTTACAGTTTTATACCTCACATTTAGATTTTCTGAAAATATTAATTTTTAAGGGAAACAGCAGTGGTGATTATTTCCTCTTGAGTGTTGGGAAGTTAAATGGCTCAGTCAATCACAGTCTGGAAAAACTCCCACCTTCAATGAAATTTATTCGCCCCAGAAATTATTAAGTTAGTGAAAACATTTAATGTATTTGGCCAAATGACAAATCACTTGCTTCACTGCTTCAGGTTGGGAACCAGATCTTTCTGCTTGGTTCACAGTCCTCTGGAGTTTTTTTTTATTTTTGGGTTTAAATATCATGTCAAATTTGAATTCTGTCATAAAGTGTTTCAAACCTAAATCCAGAAGTTTTTAAAGAAAAAAACTTCAGAAACCCTGATAATATTAAAACATTTTGCAAAAGAAGACTAATAGAAACCAGAACTCTGATCTGCCAGAATATTTATTGGTCTATTTCCACTTTTTTTCTTATAAATGGATATAAATCAAATTAAAAGTTAACAGACTTGAAGAGTCAAACTGATCTTATTTCTCTATGTGAATCTGAATCCACGTCGCTCTATACCCCCCCCCCCCCGACCTCTGACCTCCAGGACAGCAGATTCAGCTTGGAGAGTCTGGAGTTTGAGACTGGTCCTGTAAGTTCACCAGCTTCCTGCTCCAGGGTGCATTGTGGGAGATGAAGTCTGTGGGTTCTGGGTCTGGGTCTGGTTCTGGTTCTGGTTGAGTGTGAGGTGAAGTCCCAGACGTTCAGCTCACAGGAAATAAAAACACTGAGAAAGCAGTTTCAGGTGTGACTGCACGTCTGCGACTTGACCGTCAGTGATTCTTAGATTCTCTCTTGGATCCAATTAGCTGTTTGAGTTTATAGGTGAATCCATCAGGACACAAACTGATCTCAGTACAGTGACAATTCTGTCGTCACATTTCCTCAGATGATTGATGATTGAATCTGTTTGCGTGTCAGGTTCGATGCTGCAGTTTGTCCTCATTGTGAAACAGGCAGAACAGTTTCGCCCCCACACGGAGGCATAAAACTGATCGGCTAGTCTGTGTACTCGCTTAGATCCGCTTGGTCCCGGGTCAAAACTGACAGGTCCACTGACGGGAACCTCCAGGTCCGGAGCTCGGATGCGGGCAGGATCAGAACTCTGACCGAATTCTGCCAGTGTAGCTGCTGCTGGTCAGAACAGGACTAAATACGACGTAATTCTGGTGATTTAATAAACCGCTTTTATTCAAGACTGCAAGTAACAGTCACTTGAATTACTGATTAATCTGATGAATATTTCCTGTTAATTGTTTTGTCTAAAATGTGAGAAAATGGTGAAAAATGGCAGCAGTAGTAAACCAAGGTGATATATTTGCATCGTTGGTTTTACAGATACTCAGTTTCCTGTCAGAAAAGCATCAAATGTTAATGTACATGAAGCTGGAACCGGCAAACGTTTGGCAATATTTCCTAAAAATGAGGAAAATGATTATTTGATTGGTGATTTTCTTTTGATTGAGTAATTGATTAATCAACTGATTGTTGCAGCTCTTTTTTATTTTTATTCTATTAAAAAGACAAAGAGGACAAACTTGAGAAGCTGAAACTGAAAAACGAATGAATCTAAAACTGATGGAAGATTGAAAACAGCACAAACCTGACACACAAACCTCAGACCTTCACCTGGACTGTGTCTCTGTCGGGGGAACAACAGCAGCGAAAAACCACAACCACCAGCCCCCCTAACATCCTATTTCTATCTGTCTCTGTCTTCCTGTCTCCCTCCCTGCCTCCCTGGTCCTGTCTGTCTGTCTCCTTTTCTGTCTGTCTTCCCATCTCTTTGTCTCCCGTCTCCCTCCCCGTCTCCTCTCTGTATCCATGTCTGCCTGGTCTGTCTTCCTGACTGTCTCCCCCCCTTTTCCCTGTCCCTTGTCTCCCTGTCTGTCTCTCTGTCTCCCTCCCCGTCTCTCTGTCTGTCTGTCTCCCTCCCTGTCCCCCCTGCTCCCTCCCCATCTCCTCTGTCTCTCTATCTCCTCTCTCTCTTTCTCTCTCTCCCTTTGTGTCTCTCTCCCCGTATCCTCTGTCTCCCTGTCTGTCTCTCTCTCTCTGTCTCCCTTTCTTTCTATCTCTCTGTCTCCCTGTGTCCTCTCTCTCTCTCTCTCCGTCTCCTCTCTGTCTCCCTGTCTTTCTGGTCTCCGTGGTTTCTGTCGATCTGATTGTATCTTTGTCTTTCTCCCCGTCTCCCTCCCCATCTTTCTGTCTCCCAATCTCCCTCCCTCCCTGTCTCCCTCCCCGTCTCTCTGTCTCCCCATCTCCCTCCCCGTCTCCCTCGCCGTCTCTCTGTCTCCTCATCTCCCTCCCCAACTCCCTGCCTGTCTCTCTCACTCTCCGTCTCCATCCTCTTCTCCCTCGCCGTCTCTCTGTCTCCTCATCTCCCTCCCCAACTCCCTGCCCGTCTCTCTCACTCTCCGTCTCCATCCTCGTCTCCCTCCCTGTCTCTCTGTCTCCCGCCCCGTCTCCGTCCCGGTCCCCCCATCCCTCTGCCTGTTCTCCAGCCCGTGCGACTGGCCCCTCAGAGGGAGTTCATCAAGTCTCTGATGGGCATCGGGAAGCGTTTGGCAACGCTGCCGACCAAGGAGCAGAAGACCCAGCGGCTGATCTCGGAGCTGTCGCTGCTCAACCACAAGCTTCCAGCCCGGGTCTGGCTGCCCACGGCTGCCTTCGACCACCACGTGGTCCGTGTGCCGCACACACAGGCTGTGGTTTTAAACTCCAAAGACAAGGTCAGATGTGCGCACACACACACACACACACACACACACAGGTGTCTTTCTGAACTCTGAGGACTCTCATTGATATAATGAATCCTCTCGCCCCATAAAACTTGCAGATATGTCCCCACTACAGTGATTTAAAACTGAAGTTGGTCCTCACAGAGATATAAATACAAGTCCACAAGAACACAGGACACACTGATTGAAATGTCAGGGTCTGGACGGGAAGTTGTCAGCATCAGTCATGTCAATAAGCAGGAGAGACAAGCAGTCTGATTAAAGTAGCAGCAGTAGTGAAGAGTATTATTAAAACGTCTCCACCATGAAAGACTGACGCAGTTTTAACAGTCAAACTTGAAAACAGTGAAAACAACTTTAATGGTGAGTTGGATGTTTTTAACCCTAATTCTGTGACTCAGTAACATCTCACTTTCAAAGTGAAGAGTTAACACTTTCTACTTAGTTTTAAAAAAAATGTTTATAATTACAATTATAATTATAATTATTATTATTATTACATCCAGGCAGCAGCTAATCAGGCCAACTACAATATCAGTAGAAGTCTGGGAGAGACATTGTTTTTTTTGTTTTTTTTTTTTTGGTTTATAATAAATTTGTAATAGAATAGTCTGTTCTGACGTTCTATTAAACTGTTGGGGTGGATTTATTTTTTGTTGTGTTTTGATTTGTGAGACATGATGTAGCTTCACTTTCACAACATTTTTACTTTTGAAACACAAAGTGAGTTGTGTGACAACGACCTCAGCGTTCACGTGACCTGTTTCTAACTCCTCTGTGACCCCTCAGGCTCCGTACCTGATCTACGTGGAGGTTCTGGAGTGTGAGAACTTTGAGACGTCAAGCGTCCCGATCCGGATCCCAGAGAACCGGATCAGGAGCACGCGTTCTGTGGAGAACCTGCCGGACTGCGGCATGACGGCGGAGCAGAGAGCCGGCAGCTTCTCTGTGGTCCCGAACTACGACAACGACGACGAGGCCTGGTCCGTGGACGACATCGGAGAGCTGCAGGTGGAGGTGAGATGGCGCCCGGCTGTTCCCACGCAAGATGTGATATCAGCATTATAACAGGTGTTCTTAGACAGGATGTCTATGACCTGTCGTTAGATGAGAGAGGGCTTCAGGTTAGATCGCCTGAACGTGTTGCAATTGGAGTCGGGATCTGTCCCGAAACAGGAGTCAGAAGCTGGTTCAGAGCAAAAGATGAGGAAAATCGGGATTTTAATTAAATAATGAGGGAAATAGCAGACACATCAAAAGTAACGATAAATGGTATAAATATAGAAGTTGTAAACATAAAATAAAGAAAAAAAGAAAATAAGATTCATTACTGGTTCGTACTTAAACTGAGATGCATTAAAGTCATCTGAAAGAAAAAACATAAAACCTAAACCACATCTTGGAGAAGATGTGAACTGCGGCCCCAGGTCACATGGTCAAGCGGCTTCCTGACTTCTCAGATAGTTGTGTATCATGAGTCTGTCCTGCTCAGTATTTTACTACACTTTGTGTTAACGAGTTTACTGTTGGTCGGCAATACGTCAACGGATCAGAAATGTTTCATTTTGTTATGAACGCACTCAACAGGAGGACGAGACACAGCCTCCTCTGGGCTGAAAACGCTGAACAAAAAAAACGATCATTTCAGACTGAACGTTTAATTTCATGTTCAAACAGTCAATCAGATTTCAAATGAAAGCGGCAGCATTGGTTCACGAGGCCAACCGTGTTTTTACACACACAAACATTCTTCCACTGATATAAGTGGAATTCAAACATTTGGCCAGTGGGAAATAAAAACAACAAATCACAGCTATGACCAGAACCAGGCTGGCAGGCTCCGTGGCCCATGGCATCCAGTGTGGACGGTGTTGGTCTGACGGTCCATCTCTTCCTCCCCCAGCTCCCAGAGATCCACACCAACAGCTGTGATAACATCAGCCAGTTCTCGGTGGACAGCATTACCAGTCTGGAGAGTAAGGAGCCAGTTTTCATCGCTGCCGGAGACATCAGGTCTGTATATGTACAAATTCACACAGAGCTCACTGTAAAACATCTGGACACATCTGGTCTGTATACGTACAATAACAAACAGAGGACACTGTAAAACATCTGGACACATCAGGCAGTAGGTTCCCTCAGAGCTTTGATGAGTTTTAATGAGATGATTTATTTTCTTTCTGCAGATGAATTTATACAGAACAAATCAATGTCACACCACACAGTGTGTGCGTGTGTGTGTGTGTGTGTGTGTGTGTGTGCGTGCGTGCGTGCGTGCGTGCGTGCGTGCGTGCGTGCGTGTGTGTGTGTAGTGATGTGTGTTTTTTGCTGCTCTCTATCCGCGCCTTTGTGTTTTAGGCGTCGTCTGTCAGAGCAGCTGGCTCAGGCCCCCACCACCTTTAAACGGGACCCCGAGGACCCGTCAGCTGTGGCCCTGAAGGAGCCCTGGGAGGAGAAGGTCCGGTAGGTGATGCTGCCTTCAGGGACACATCTCTGATACTTCCCACTGCTGTTAAACAGTTCACAGCTGACCCGCCTTCGTTGTTTGAGCATCTCCTGCCCCAATTCTCATACATGTTGGGCTCTCTAGACTTCATGGACTCTCTAGACTTCATGGACTCTCTAGACTTCATGGACTCTCTAGACTCTGTGGACTCTGTACTCTCTAGACTTCATGGACTCTCCAGTCACTACACTCTGTGGACTCTCTAGACTCTGCAATCTCTAGACTCTGTGGACCCTGTGCTCTCTAGAATCTCTGGGCTCTCTGGACTCTGGACTCTCTAGACTCCCTAGACACTGTGGACTGTCATACTCTGGACTCTACACTCTGGACACTCTAGACTCTCTGGACTCTCTATATTCTGGACTCTGTGGACTCTGTGGACTCTCAGGACTCTCTGGACTCTGGACTCCGTGGACTCTGGACTGTCTGGACTCTGGACTCTCTCCACTCTGTGGACTCTCTACAGTCTGGACTCTGTGGACTTGCTAGACTCTGTGGACTCTACACTCTGGACTCTCTTGACTCTGTTGACTCTCTAGACTCTGGACTCCAGGCTCTCTGGACTCTGTAAACTAGACACTCAGTACTCTAGACTCTCTATACTCTAGACTCTCTGGACTCGGGAATCTCTAGACTCTGGACTCTAGAGTCTCTGGACTCTGGAGTCTAGACTCTCAGGACTCTGTGGACTCTGGACTCTCTAGACTCTCTAGACTCTCTGGACTCTGTATGTCTATGTATCTCAGCCCCCCCCCCCGGTCTGTTGCCTGTAGCTCTGACTGTCGTCAGTGTCTGTGTCTCCCTGTAGGAGGATCAGGGAGGGGTCTCCCTACGGTCACCTCCCTAACTGGAGGCTGCTGTCTGTTATTGTAAAATGTGGAGACGACCTGAGACAGGAGCTGCTCGCCTTCCAGGTGCTACAACAGCTCAAGGTAAGGCGTGACATCACTCAAACCACATGACACAACACCAACTGGCGAGGCGTGGTAACCTGACCTGTTTGGTGGTCCTGCCCCCGTAGTCCATCTGGGAGCAGGAACGCACCCCCCTCTGGATCAAGCCCTACAAGATCCTGGTGTTGTCGTCGGACAGCGGGATGATCGAGCCGGTGGTGAACGCTGTGTCGCTCCACCAGGTGAAGAAGCAGAGCCAGCTGTCCCTGCTTGACTACTTCCTGCAGGAGCACGGCGCGCCGACCACCGAGGCCTTCCTGTCAGCTCAGAGGAACTTTGTCCAGAGCTGCGCCGGATACAGCCTCATCTGTTACCTGCTGCAGGTCAAGGATAGGTGAGATGTCGACACCTCCCCCTCTAAAATTCACCTTGTCGATCAGAGACCGATCCTGACCCTGATGTATTTAATGCAGTAGACAACCTTTTCAACCTAGTGAATGTGTTCTAATGTTTTGATTTCTCCTCCGTCCTCCTCTCGACCTCCTCCGTCCCCCTCTAACCCTCCTCTCTCACCCCCCTCCGTCCTCCTCCGTCCTCTTAGGCACAACGGGAACATCCTGTTGGACGCTAAGGGCCACATCATCCACATCGACTTCGGCTTCATCCTCTCCAGCTCGCCCAAAAACCTCGGCTTCGAAACATCTGCCTTCAAACTCACCACAGAATTTGTAGATGTGAGTTTCTAGTGGTCAAGATGAGGTTCTGGTGAAGTTCAAGAGAATCTGTGCAGATCTTGTTCTTGTAGGGTTTCACTTTTTGTGTTCATCCGTCTGTACATCACATCAGTGTAGCGTCCTTTCCCTGCATCTTGTTTTGGGTGTAGACTTTGTACAATGAATAAAAATCAGAAACTCAGCGTAAGACTGATGTTTACGGAAACTGTCTCTCTTTCCCTTTGAGGTGATGGGGGGTCCAGACGGCGACATGTTTAACTACTATAAGATGTTGATGCTTCAGGGCCTGATTGCAGCCAGGAAACACATGGACCGAGTTCTACAGATAGTGGAGATCATGCAGCAAGGTAACACACACACACTTCTGACAACGCTGTCTGGTTTATGCGTCACTGTCTTGACTGTCCCAACCCTGCCACTCCCCCCGCCCCAGGTTCCCAGCTGCCCTGTTTCCATGGCTCCAGCACCATGCGGGGTCTGAAGGAGCGTTTCCACATGAGTCTGACGGAGGAGCAGCTGCAGCTGCTGATCGATCAGCTGGTGGACGGATCAATGAGATCGCTCACCACCAAACTGTACGACGGCTTCCAGTACCTCACCAACGGCATCATGTGACCAGCCCTGCGAGTGTGTGTGTGTGTGTGTGTGTCTGTGTGTGTGTGCGTGTGCGTGTGAGTGTGAGAGAGAGAGAGAGAGAGAGAGAGAGCAGCAGAACAAATGCAGACTGTCTACAGACTGAACTCCAGGTTTTATGACTCGACTGCAGAGACCATGAGCCTCCCTCTGTTCGTCGTCTTTATTTTATTCTTATTCCAGTTTCTTCTTCTTCTTCTCTTCGTCAGTTGGATCTTTTTTGTTGTGTTTTGTCTTTTTTCTTTGAAGTATTTTCTGTTTGTTTGTCTCCTCTTCTTCTTTTTCCATTTTTGGGCCGAAGCCCCTCATTGACTGCCAAGTTGGACTCTCAGCCAATCAGAGAGCAGCCCGATTTTAGATTTAAATGAGAACACCTGGCAGGCGGATGTTTCACAGGAAGGAAACAGGAAACTGAGCTCGGCCATCGTATGTGTCGCTGCCGCAGTGCCACTGAGCAGAGCGGCAGGAGGTGAACTGAAGGAAATGTTCAGTCTGAACAAACTGGATCGGACGGAGAATTTAAACCACGCAGACTCTTTAAAGGACCATACCGCTGTTTTTCATGTTTTAGCCCTTAAACTGCAGATTCTGTAAACCAGTTGACCCATTAAAACAAACCAGTGTCTACCTGCAACCCCCCCACCGGTGTCGAGTCAAAGACCAGTTTTATTGTTTCACCTGAGGAAGACTTGAACGAAAAGTTTTAGCCTGATTGATCAACAGATTAATGGACTGATCGATTGTAGCTTCTCAGATGTGAAGAGCATTTGTCTATAGACAAAACTATTAATCGGTATTTGTTTGTTAGCAGTAACATTTTTAAACATAAAATCGTCATAGTAGAGGACAGGTGGTGCATTTTACCTCCAGAATAAAACAATCCTGAAGTTCCAAAGACAAATAGCAGAGAAAGATGACAGGATTTCTGGCAGAAATCAGATCTTATCGATCATGTTGCTCCTCATATTAATCCTAAGACCAGAGCTAGAGCTACCTGAGGTCAGGTTCTCCAGCATCAACCAAACGTACATGAAGGATTTGGTGTTTCTCCTCCAGAAGAGTTTTCTTGACAGCATTGACACATAGAAGACAACAGTTCAATAAATACTCTTAAATTCAAAAGAAAACAGCAGAATAATTAGAATAGCGGGTTTTTGATTAGCTGGTTCAGTATTTCAAATCGTTTCATTCCTGAGAGTGTGGAGAAATGTACAGAAATGTTAGTGAAGTTTCACAGTGGGTTTTGTCAGAAGATAAAACCTCTCACCATCTCTGGAACCAGATGGATCCTCAGATAAGGTTCTGTGATCTGCAGAATGAGTCCAGGAAGTTACAGAAGCACAAAATGCAGTTTAACGTTTTCAAGCCAAGATTCATGTAGAAACTTTCTGTTCATCATTAACTGCTGTTTAAACATTGATACATCTCAGACTGACCTTCAGACTGAAGGAGGAGTCAACGGTTCTGCAGGTGAAACGGGAAACAAGTGTGTCACTAAAACTACCATCATGCACTCCGAGCTCCTCAGCAGCGACCTGTTAAACGGGGTGTAACCAGACCAGAATCTGACCAATTAGACCTGAATCTCTGCAGGTCTTGACAGATTCAGGTTCTGACAGAACATTTGTCTGGATGTTCTGTGGATGTGGGGAAGAGATCTGGGTGGGCCTGGGTTGATCTGGGCTTTGTAGTCCGTCTCAGGAGAAAACCGTTTAAATCTTTGTTTGATTCTCTTGTGAAACTTGTGTCTGTTGGATCCTGTTTTTTAAAATAGAAACGAGTGAACAACAAACTATTAGCATCTTCAGGAGTCTTACAAGATAGTTTTTAAATAACCAGACATGTGTGTGATTGTTTTTATACTTTTACAGGCAGCAGATGAGGTCAAAGGTCACTGGCTTCACTGCAAGATATTTAAAACAGAATTTACACTCAAACTGTAACAGAGCAGAATAAACTGAAAGGTGACTTCTCTTTTATTGAAATGTTTTTTATTTTTAGCTGATATTGTACTGAAATAAACGGGCAGTCATTTTCCAGAGCTGCACGTTCATGTCGACACAACGCAACCCCACCTGTATCCACCTGATCTCAGGTAAACTTCCTAGTCACAGCAGCTGGAACCTGTGAACCATCAAGGTCAATACACTGCTCACAGAGAGTAGCAGGGGCCGGGGGGCAACAATGGCCCCACCCTGGCTTAGTCCAGCCCTGAAGAACTTTTAAATATATATAATAAGTAACATTTACATTGTCTAAACCAAAACCATTTTATCTGGACGAACATCAGTGAAGTTTATAGTTTCAATATGGGATGTGTTAAAAACAAAAACTTTCATGTGTTAAACATAAAGAAAACTACAGACATCACAACAACCCAAGAGTCGAGTTTTTATTACCAATTTATTACATCAGTAGTCTCGAGTAAGACCACAACTATCTCTGAACTCAACCTTCATTCTTACCTGAACTACACCTTTAAAGGTTCTCATTGTATGTTGCACAGCTGTGACACTATGGTGACAACATCTTCCCACAGACAGGTAGACAAACAGCCAGACAGATGGACAGAGACAGACAGATGCCTACCAAAGCAAAACCTCCTTTGTAGTAGTTCCTGCTACAGTAGGTGTCTCCAAGTCACATCATACCATGATGACACGCAGAAGATGAACACAAGACCAGCTACACTGCTGCAGCTAGTAATAAACCTCTACAACCAGACATTTAAAACACTGATCTGCTGTGATCCTGTGTTCTGACACCAGGAGGCAGCAGAGCCCCAGTTGCTCTTCATTAGGACTTCATTACCCAGAATACCCAGGGGAGGACGAGGAGGAGGAGGAGGAGGAGGAGGAGGGACCTAGTCTGCCCACACCTGCAGAGAGTTGAGAGTCTAAAGACTCAAGGAAGAAAAACTGGCAAGAAACAAAGTGACAGGAAAATGTTCAGATCTTCTGAATCAGTGTGAGTCCACTGACCTGAACCAATCTGATCTGGACTAAACTGATCAGGGTTCAGTCTGAGTTCACCTGGATCCACCTGAGGCCGACTCAAGATTTCTCAACATTTACCTGAAGCAGGAAGTGAGGGTGAGAGGAGCAGACAGCAGACATGGTGAGTTGACTCATTTTGTCTCCTTTAAAACTAAAAACTGTTTAAAACAGGGGAGGTTTGGTCCAGGTCCAGATCCCGGTTCTGGTCCCAGTCCCAGTTCCGGCCCCGGTCCCATATCAGATTGCTCCTGCTGTGCATTTAAACTAAAACTTCCTGGTTACAATGTTTTTTTAGCATCAGAAACAAGAAAAAAAACAAAGTCAAACCTAAGGTCAGAAAAAATGTATCATTCAATTAAAAATGAATTACTCAAACAAAAATAAATAAAATACAGTAACATGAATGAGTAAAAAAGAAAAACAGGAAAATGTATAAATAGATTAAAATAAAAATCAATAAAACAAGATAAAACAAGTGAATAAATAGTGTTGTCAGACAAAAGTTGGATCGGTTTGTTTAACATGTTTGGATGTTTTCGCTCCTTTACCATTGAAACTCTAATTTGACCTCAAGTGTTTATCCTGTGGCCCTGGAGCCCCCAGGGGCCCTCAGGAGTGAGTACGGAAAGCTGGAAGGGTCAATTCAGTCACATCATTATGACTTCATTCATCTGTGAATGTTTTCCTTCTGTCATGTTATTGGATCTTCGATCGATCAGACTTTTATTTCCGACTTGTGAGCCAGGATCCGTTTTGGGGCTGGACCTGATCCAGGTCTCTCTCTGCCTCTATCAGTGTCTGTGTACATGTGGGCTGTTACTGTAATATGTGTGTGGACAGTAGGAGGTTTACCAATGAGACAACTTAGCAGGGGCCCTGGTTGCCCCACGCTGACTGCAGGTCAGAGATTTGTACTGTGATTAAATGAAAATTAGTTGAACTAAAGTTTAACAGGGAACCAGGAAACCTGGTCTGAGGACCTGGATCAGAGGTTTAGTTTGGTGTCGATCAGTTGATCGATTAATTGATCTTGCATGCTGCTGTAATCTGTTTCTTCTTTTTGTGAACTAGTTCTAAACTGTGAGCAGCTATTTGTGTGATTCAGTGCGTTAGTGTATGAACTGTGTCACACACACACACCCTCACTGTAACATGCAGCGTCCTGCAGCTCAGCATGTTGAGGCGAACGTGTCGGGGCGTCGCCACCCGCTGATCCTCAACATGACAAGATCCCACAGGACAGAGGAATGCTGGGAATTCAGGGGGGGCAGTCTAACCACTACCACATCTGATAATACACACACACAGTGAAAAAAAAAACACACACACACACACACAAAGCAGACTCAATGAAGTCTTAACCTCAAGTGGTTTCTTCATCCTCTTTGGGCTCAGATGATAATGTATCTAGTGATGATGGTGAGGTTCTTGTATTTGGTTTAACGTTTCTACCACATGTTCCATTACTTTCATCATCATATGTGTATTCAGTACACAGACTGACGTATGACATATATACACACAGGTGCATGTGTTAGACCAGGTCTGACCCCCAGGTTCCTCCCTCCACAGGGCAGTAAGGAGCGTTACCATTGGCAGGCTCAGAATGTGAAGGTGAGTGGGGTGGACGACATGGTGCTGCTGTCCAAAATCAATGAGGATGCCATCACAGACAACCTGAAGAAGAGATACATGGACGACTACATCTTTGTATCCTCATCCACAGCTTCAAAAACACCTGAGCATGGAGAGCTGGTCACTGTGAGGGAAACATCTGGAAACATCTGATATTTCTTTGTGGATAATGAAGATGTGTCTAGAGTCTTATCAATGAAAATAGCTACTTTGTTGAGTCAATGAATTTAGTGTCGAATCTGGTTCATGGCAAACTTTGTGTGTCCAGATAGAGCCAGGCTTATTCTGATCACAAATAAAGAGAGATTCATTTCAGGTAAAACAAAATGATCCCAAAATCCACGGCCCTGGGATGTTCAGGTCCTGGTTGTTCTGGTTCTGGATCCTGGTGGTGCTGGTTTTGGGTCTTGTTGTGTTCCTTAACCCAGTGCTGTCAGACCTACATTGGTCCGGTCCTGATCTCTGTGAATCCATTCAAGCAGCTTCCATATTTCACTGAGAGAGAGGTGGAGCTCTACCAGGGAGCAGTAAGAGAGCCACACACATTTCAGCGCACACACGCACACACACGCACAGACTTCAACACACACTCACTATAACACACACACTTTGACTCAAACACACTTCAACACACAGACACTATAGCACATACTATAGCACACACATATTAAGACAGCATCTGACTTTATACCATCATCAACACTCCCTCCCCAGGCCCAGTATGAGAACCCCCCCCACATCTATGCGCTGGCTGACAACATGTACAGAAACATGATGATTGACAGCGAGAACCAGTGTGTCATCATCAGGTAGGCAGGGACACTGTTTACCTTTGAACATCGTAGCCTGAGGAGACACACGGGTATGAAACATCAGAAATGTACATGACCACACATTTGCTAAAAGTTGCCTAAACATTTTTAGAAATAATAATTCAATCAAACCACAAGAACAAAGTTGTCTTTGGTTTCTACTTTTACGTCAGCGTCTACAGAATCCAAGGTTCCAAAGAAAAAACAAAAAAAACAGACATACAGATGTTTCAGAACTGAAACTAACACAACATTCACTACAAATTTATTACAAATGAAATGGAGCCTGAATAAAAATGAAACTTTAAACCAGTAAGAGTCATGTAGCTAGAAGAATCAATATTACCTTTATCATCAGTGGGTAGATGAAGCAGAGCAAACTTCAACAGAAAAGTACTCATTAATGAATCAGAATCATCAATTTGAATTTGGTGTAAGAAGGTCACTGGATATGGTAAAAGCTCTGGGAATAGCAGACCTTGTACTTACTGATATATACTCAAATGTTTACCAACGACAAATTAACTATACTTTAAAAGCTTTACAAAACTAACACATGTATTCATGTGATTATTTTTGAAGAAAGGTTTGATTTAAATTTATCTGAACTGAAATTATTTTATTATATATATTAAAATTCTTTACATTTCTTTCTTTACATTCTATTTACAGCAGAGTGCAGAGCTCCTGATATTATAAGAGATCCCTTTTATTTCCTTGTTTATTCAAAGCTGTGGGTTTGACTCTTTGCTGGTTGAATCTTTGTTGCTTGCATGTTCACCATTTCTATCTTTTATTGTCTCAGCGGTGAGAGCGGAGCTGGAAAAACAGTCGCAGCCAAATACATCATGAGTTATGTGTCCAAAGTGTCTGGAGGAGGAGACAGAGTACAGGTCAGTACACCGAGTACTGCTGATGGTACTGATTCTCTCCCTGATACTACACACCCAATTCACCGGGTCAGTATCAGCACCAGTACCGATCTGCTGAACTGGTCTGAGTTGAGACATTTTTTGTCAGTCAGAGCTGCTGAATCATTTTTTATCTCCACAGCATCTCTGACCTTGTGTTACGGTGTTATCTGACATAAGATGATCCCTGATCAGATCACAGAGTCAGGTTTAATGGTTTCAAAGTAGGAACAAAACAGAGCACTGATATTGGGCCAGTTCTCTCTATCACCAGAGAGTTCAGGTGCTGGAATCACAATATGAGAAAAAGTTGGACCTGTGCATCCTTACTACATGGTACTACATGGTAGTACTACCAGTGAGGATGCACAGGGGTGGTTAGTACTGGCAGTACTACCATTACCATGGTTACTGCTGCTGATGACCAGTCTCTGTGTATGCAGCATGTTAAAGACATCATCCTGCAGTCCAACCCTCTGCTGGAGGCCTTTGGAAATGCCAAGACCGTCCGCAACAACAACTCCAGCAGATTTGTGAGTGTGAACGTGTGAGTACATCCACAGTTCTGTACCCAGACAAGCATCCTCAGACAGACCCTCTCCTCCTGTCAGGGTAAATACTTCGAGATCCAGTTCAGTCGAGGAGGAGCTCCTGATGGAGGGAAAATCTCCAACTTTCTGCTGGAGAAAAGTCGAGTTGTTTCACAGAATCCTGGAGAGAGAAACTTCCACATCTACTACCAGGTACTCCAGCACCAGAACAACAGCTAGTACCAGGTACTGTAGCACGACTACAACAGCTAGTATCAGGTACTGCAGCATGACTACAATAGCTAGTACCAGGTACTGCAAAATGACTACAACATCTAGTACCAGGTACTGGAGGAGAACTGGAGCATGACGCCAGTATAAGACTGGGTTTGGGTCAAAAGTCAAACCTTCACAAAGGGACACAAAATGAAGCCGCAACAATTTACATCATTTCGATCATGTATGTCATTCCCTTCTTTGCCCTAAAATTTAGCTTCTGTCTCTTTTTGTCCTGATTTGTTCAGAATCTGTTTCTGTTTCTGATGATTATTTCCCCTGGGAATGGATGAATCTGAGTCTTAACGGGAAAATGTTTCAATTAATGTCCTACTACTGACCTCTACATGACCTCTCCATAACCTCTGTCCTCAGCTGTTGGGGGGGGCAAGCAGAGAGCAGCGTGAGAACCTCGGGGTCACAACCCCTGACTACTACTACTACCTCAACCAATCAGAAACCTACACAGTGGAGGATGTCAACGACAAGAAGGAGTTCTCTGATACTGTGGTCTGTGCCCACCTGTTTGTTTAACTGTCTGTCTGTACCTGCCTGTCTCTCTCTTTGGGGAAATGTCAGTGGTGGGTCCGTCTGTTTAACTGTCTGTCTGTACTTGTCTGTCTCTTAATCTGTCTGTCTGTACCTGCCTGTCTCTCTCTCAGGGGGCAATGTCAGTGGTGGGTCTTTCTGTGGAGGATCAGCATTCAGTTCTTCAGCTCGTTGCAGGAATTCTTCACCTGGGAAACATCAGCTTCAGGGAGGAAAACAACTATGCAGTGGTCGAAAGCCAGGACTGTAAGATACTAGACTAGACTTTAAAATACAGGAGCAATAATATGGGCTCAACTCAGGCTCATTAAGATGTTGAGTTTATGAAATTAAGTTCAGTTTTATGTTCTAAAAACTACAGTTATTGGAGTTTGAATAGTGATTTGTGTTCAAGCTTGTCCTTGTTCTCAAAGTCCAGACTGATTCAGATCTGAAAACAGGCATGACTCACATGTTGGCATGATTCAGTGTCACTTCTACCTCATGAAGATGTCATTTCCTCTGATGTCCCTCCAGAATAAAGCTCCAGAAATCTATTTAGAAACCAGAGGAACAAGAGGCTGGAGAACTCCATTCAGAATCGCCCTGTTTCTAAGTTTCCTCCAGTCTCACAGTGATCCAGTGACAGTTGACTGTACATCTATGGCTTCATTGGAGATAGGAGCTATTCACTGCTGATTCTGTTCCCTCTAATGGGACAGGTTGACTGAATGTGAACAGATACGGGATAGAAAAACGAGTCTCCTTTTGAAGCCCCAAGTGAACTCAGCAGCAACATTAACAATATTGTTATACTGTCCTGTTTACATCCCCCTGTACTTCTAAAACTTAGGGCAACAGTAATATCTATAATATAAACTTTCCAGTTTATATCATTCATATATTATATCATACTATATTAATAATAGAAAATGAAGACAGTTTATATTATTAATGATATACACTAAGTATACATATGAACCTGCAAGGTCTTGGCTCCATGTTCGGCCTTGTGTTTCCACTGTGTTTTACAAACCAGAACATTTATAAACCTATATTTTTCTACCAGGTGGTAAAATCAAAGAGGGAATTTGGTCCTAAAAACCTGAAACTTTGGAGGATCCCTACTTGATTTGTTCATCTGTAACTTCCTGTTGGGTTGCTGATGCTGAAACTGTCTCCCTCAGTCCTGGCGTTCCCATCCTACCTGTTGGGGATCCCTCAGGAGAGTCTCTGCAGTAAACTGACCAGCAGGATAATGGACAGTAAGTGGGGCGGGAAGACCGAGTCCATCTCCGTCACCTTGAACACGGAACAGGCTTGTTTCACCAGAGACGCCCTGTCCAAAGCTCTGTACGCTCGACTCTTCGACTTCCTCGTCGACGTCAGTTTACCACGTCACTCTGCAACACAGTTTCCATATCATTTTATAATCCTGGGATTTTTCACTTTAGTTTATTCTACAATGACTTATTTTATCTGTGTGTGTGTGTGTCTCAGTGTATTAACAAAGCTATGCAGAAGGACCAGGAGGAACTCAACATCGGAGTGCTTGACATCTACGGCTTCGAGATCTTCCAGGTATTAACACATTTGTATTCCTATACTTTTGATTACCCTTGTTGACAAAGGTTCCCCAACCCTAAACCTAGTTCTGACCTCATTCCTAAAACCAGGTCCTAATTCACCATCCTTTGAGGAGGTGAGGCTGGAAGACAATGTCCTCACTTTCCATAAATGTCTTTGCTCTCCTGGTCTGAGTCCTCATAAAGATACGAGAGCAGACACACAGACACACGTAAACATAAAACTGGTAGCTAAAGGTTCCCACCCTGTCCCTTTAGGCTTAATGAAGGGAATTCTGGGAAATTTAGGAAATCACTA